>JABWTJ010000091.1:1200000-1800000 GCA_016801875.1 Solanum sitiens
TTACTGGGGCTACTTTCTGTTAACGATGATGGATGTGCAGGACGGTCCGTCGTGGAGATGACGGTCCGTCGAGAGTTTCCGTAGCCCCACACTTAGTGAGAATTCCCCGATTTTCCTTCAACAGCATTTCCTTCATACGACGGTTGCCACCTACGGACCGTCGAGGGGTCGACGGACTGTCGATGGCTTCGTAGGTCGTCACTTCTGCAATTTCAGCATAATTCTTTCGCATTTTCGTTCTGGACAGTTTCCTGCGAACAAAAAGGAAAATACATTAAAACTAATACAAAAAGGCCTTACACACACCCTAAACTTAAGGAAAAAGCATTGAAATTACCGTGAAACCACGATACATTAACACCCTCAACTTAAATTCGTTGTTTGTCCTCAAGCGACGCACTATGACTCACCACAAAATCTTTGTACAAGAGTATCCTTATTTTAGCTTTCGCAATCTGGCTATCAATCCCGATTATTTTCATTATGTTTATGCATGCTATCACTATTAGGCTGCTCATGTGGGTCAGACCATGACACAGACTCACCACACACCGACACCTATCCTCTTTGATCTCTCACCAAGGTACCAATTTTCTGGTATTGCAACTAGTGTCCTCGCTTCAAAACAACATCCTCATTTTTCACACAATGATTTCAGTTTTAGTATAAGGATTATTTTTCAACACTAGCTCTCAAAACAACTTCACACCTCATTTATACGTATTGCCATAGGCTTGACCTTATTTTCACTGCTTTAAGTTCACCATAATAGACTCTTATGATCATGATAAGACTTTCCTAGCTTGTTACTTAGGCTCGGGGTCATGTAGGATACATTTAGATGTATTTTAGTGACTTATTGCCCTCCTTGACATAATGGCTAAGCGTCCTACCTTTTCATCATTTTATTCCTCCCTATTTCTTAATTTTTTTATATTATTTCGCCTTGCTATTCTCCCTTCTTTCTCTTTTTGTGTAAGTGACTCCTCTCTTTTCTTACTTGTATTTTCAAATTTTAAGTTTTTTTACTTTGCTTTAAACTTTTCTTGAGTCACTTTTCTTTTGTTCTTTCTCTCTCTTTATTCTTTCAACCCCACTTTCCGGAGCATTCCTCATAATAGCCACCCTCAACTCATGGCTTTGCTATGAGTCAAGGTACAAAATACCCAAGGTTGGGTCAGGGCCACGACAAGATTGTTTTCTGCATTAGCCACCCTCAACTTATGCTTTTGGCATAAGCTGAAGTACACATGTCCAAGGAGGGACCAGGGCCAACACATTGCTCCCAGAAAAGATCAGTTGGGGTGAAAAAGAAAGGTCTATTTTTAAGCTCAAATCATTTGGATCAAGAAGGAATTAATTTCATTCGGTTTTTTCTGTTATATAGGCTAAAGATTGTCTATATTGAACAAGGGCCTATGATCCTTTCCTAATTGTCTATCACGGCTTACTTTTAGCAGGACTAACCAGGCAAGTTCTAGCTCAGTACCAATGGTGGAATATTCAAATTTTCCTCACACTCACTTGACATCTCATTACTCTACCAAATTATCAGAAACCTAGTTCGAGTTTTAGATTTAGGGTCATGCAGTGGTGTATCTCTGTGTCATGCTTAGAGTCACACATTTATTAGCTACTGTGCCTAGTCCTGCAACATTTTCTTTAAATCAGGATATCATTTTGTTTAGCCATCATGCTTCATAGTCCATTTCTATACTATGTACAAAAGGTACCAACACGCCGGTTCAACAATAAAATAATCAGTCTCTTGGGGAAAAAGAACACAGGCAAGAAAACCCCAAGAGAGGATCGTGAGTTGGGCTACTTAGACTTCACCCTAGCACTCACTTTCCATTTATCCCACCCCCAACAAAAAGACATGCAATTGTCCCCAATGCATAAAAGTATATAAAATAGGGTGGTAGGTGAAGCAAACCTGAGGCGCAAAGCGCCGACGATCAACAAGCTGGCGGGCCTGGTTTCTCGGAACCCGCTTCCTCTGTAGTAGGGACACCCTCATTGGTGTCCTCAGCAATAACAGCACCATCAGTAGTGCTCCTCTCCGCCTCAATAATTCTGGAGCTAGACGCCCCAGCAGCCACTTCTAGAACCCTCAACTGGCGGGCTTCTTCATCAATCAGCGAGGCTCTCCTCGCGGCCTACAACTCGTGGCGCTCCTTCTTGCGTGCCCGAGAATCATCCTCATCTCTAGCTTGGTGCCTCTTGGTACGATCTCATGGGGGAGGTGGTGGTACATCAGTGGTGGAGAACAGGGAAGCCATCACAGTGTCCTCAACAGGCTCTGCAGAAGGGGGCTCAGACTCAGGCACCCGAGCCTCTAGTATGGTATCCAAGTCTGCTCTTAGACTCTCCACAGCAGCCTGGAGAGTCATCACATCCACTGTAGGGGCTGGCCGAGTGAGAACCCGCAACTCAAATGCATCCAAGCGCTGGTGGACCTCCATGATCTTCCGCTCAGTATGCTGGGCCATCTTCCTCTCTAAACGCTCCTCTGCCTCAGCAATGGACATCTGCATCCAAGGCTGGATGTGATGCAGAAGTGTGGCCATTTGGGCCTCTAGTTTCTGGACCCTAGCAAGCGGGACCAGTGTAGCAGATAGAGTCGAGCGGAAGGAGCTCGGAGCGGTGCTACCACCCGGGATAGACTCGACCGGAGTTGTGTCAGTAGGCTCAGATGTAGCCAGATTAGCCGCTTGGTCTTGCTCTACCGTAGGCGCAAGGTTCTCACCAAGCGGTTGCACCTCTGGACGGGGCCCTCTATGGGGAGCCAACTCATTGGCCTCATCCCGAATGAGGCCAATATCCACTGTGCCAGGCGGGGTCTTGATCACATCAATGTGCCACACGGGCACTCCTGCTGACCTGCACAATGCAAAAACCATGCACGGGAAGGGGTAAGTATTAGTGGCCTTAAAGGCCCTCTCATGCATCACCGCCTGCAACAGCCACGCGAAGTCCACCTCGATCCCCGTAACCATGGTAGCCATCAGCACTGCACGATCCCAAGTGATAATGTTATCAGCAGTAGTGGGGGAAAGGCAGTGTCGGACCAATAGCCATAAAAACTTGGCTGGGAAGGTGAGGTTGGCCTTCTTGATACTCTCCTTGGGCTCTAGCACCCAATCGGCAGCCTCACCATCCACGGAGAGGTTCTGTGCAATCCACTGCTTGGTGGTCTCTCTCACATCTGGCTCACGCTGGAACCGGCCATCTTTGATCAACTTCCACCGATAGTCAAACTCGGTGGTGATGGGGGTCCAGGTGGCATCAACATCCGCGCCATAGAGAAACCTGTGAATGACCGGCAAGGAAATATCAACCCGCTTGCCGCGGACTCGGACGTACTCCAAAGGTGCATGTTTGGCGGGGGATGCTCGCCTGTCCAGCTGAGATCGGAGAGTCGCCACATAGGAGGCATAGAAATCTCGGACCATTTCCTCGCTATAGTGGCCTACATCTCAAGCCGTCCACTCCAGCCGATGTCTGGTGAATAACTCATGAATGGCCGACATGGTGGGAAGACTCCCCGTGAGAACCCGCCGCTTAAGTGTCAGGGTCCGGGTCATGACCCCCTTGTCATTGGGCACCTTGGCATCAGCATATACCTGATATTGCCCCTCGACACACCACCGGTTGGGCTGATCCGCAACCGGAGCGGGGACGCCAGTCTGGGGTGCTGGAGTGGAGTCAGCACTATCAGCCTCATCAGACGAGGCAGGCTCCTCCTCAGACCTGGAAACCTCCACAGAGCCGGATGCTTCCTCAGAACCGGAAGCCTCCTCAGAGCCAGACGCTCTCTCAGAATGTGCAGCCGACCCAGAAGGTGTGCCGGTCAGTATGCGCTCCTCATCAGACTGGGAGGCAGTGACTCCGCCGGGTGCCACCTTCGTGGGCGTGGCTCTGGTGATGCGGGCAGCACGGGCAGGAGTGTGGGTGTCTGGTGGCACGTACTCCAGGTCACTCTCATCGTCTGAGCCTATGATCATCCGGCTTGACGGGGCGACAGACTTAGAACACCCTCTCGAGTAGACACGGTCCTGCTTGGGTGCCATACGTACCTGCAAAGAGAAGTTTATTAGTACCACTACAAGCCTGTAACACATTCAAAAGCAGAAAACACAAGAGTACAACACAGAATGGAATGGCAGTACAGAAGTGCAGCACTGCATGACGGACCCATCGACAGTCTGTCGAAGAGACGAAGGTCCATCGAGGGACACTTAGAATTGTTTTTGGAAAACATCACAAGCAAAGGTTCTGACAGTGTCGACGGTTGTGCAGGACGGACCATCGAAGGGAAGACGGTCCATCACAGGGGTCCGTCGAGGGACACTTAGAATAAAATTTTAAAACATCATAAACAAAGGTTTCTGACAGTGTCGACGGTTGTGCAGGACGGACCGTCAAAGGGACGACGGTCCGTCAAAGGGGTTCGTTGACGGACACTTAGATTAAGCAAGGGAAGTGGGGGTTGACGGAGCCCAACGATGGTCCATCGATGGGGTCTCGTACTGTCCTTCAGGGACAGAATTTTGTAGCCAATTTGGTTCCCCCATCTTCCTAATTCAGAGTATCCGTAGAAGCCTAAGTTTCCCAAACATTTACCCAGTACCCCGTCATTCGTAGGGTATGAATTTTCTTAGTTTTAACATTCATTTTTGACAGCCTATCAAACCCTAGGTCAGGAACACAATCATGCAAACACACGCCATTTTTAACAAGACACCACCATCCCTTTCAATTTCAGTGTTCTAAGGGAACTTAGGACTTTTGGTTGTAAGTTTTAGCATGCAAAAGGGGTCCAAAATTAAGTACCCAAACTGTTAGACATCAAGGTAATCAGGAAAATTAACAATAGTTAATCTAACAGATCAGAAAAACATACCTGAAAATTGTAGTAGAGGAAAAAGAGTATGAACACTAGTAGTTGAACAGCAGCAACAATCACCACGACCACCGACCGGCAAAGGGACTGAAGAAAATGGGAGATTTGGGAGAGAAAGGAACTTTTGGAATTGGGGGAAGTGTAGGAATCTGATGAGGAATTTGGAGTTAATGGGTGAGGAAGTGGGGGAAAATGAGAGGAAATAGGTAGGGAAAACGGTTATGGGGGTATGTGAAGAGGTGGGTAACTGAAAAGTTTAAAAAAATTTTAATATAGGCGGACGGGTCAGGTCGTGTTGGTGGGTGAGGGATCGACGATTCCTCGTCGACGGACCGTAAGTGGGTCAACGGTCCGTCGACCCCTCTGTCGTCAGTGCCCTAACTTAGAAAAATTGAAAGAACATACCTGGGCATGACGGATCCTACCGACGGTCAGTCGAATAGACGACGGTCCGTCGATGGGTGCACCAGACCGGTTTTCTGCAGATTTCTCGTGATATGATCCCTGCACATTTAACACCCATTAAGCTAATCTATTTGTATTTTCTGGACACTTTTTGGACACGGACCCTAAACTACGCTCTAGCCAACACTTCTAAAGAAAAATAAAAGAACATTCAAATGGGACATTAAGTAATAAAAGCAAAAATAATGCAACTATTCCTAAAAAATCACGAAAGACCTATAGTTGGATAGAGGATACATATTGGGTTGCCTCCCAATCAGTGCTTGATTTAACATCGCAGCACGACGGATGATTCTTAATTACTCAGACTTCATCAAGATGGTATGCCTCGATCACTTCATTCGTCGTTTCAGCATACCCCAGATAGATTTTGATTCTCTGTCGTTCACCTTGAACCTTACACCCTCTTTGTTTTCCTACTTAACCGCACCATGAGGGAATAGTTGGGTGATCAAGTAGGGACCAGTCCATTTGGACTTGAGTTTCCCCGGAAACAAGCGCAATCTAGAATTGAATAAAAGCACCAAATCCCCAACCACAAAATCACGCTTCTCAATCTTTTGGTCATGGTACTTCTTTATCTTTTCTTTGTAGAGGGCTGAACTTTCATATGCTTTTAGGCGAAATTCATCAAGCTCATTCAACCCGTTAACCTCTATTCCGCAGACCCATTCCAATCCATTTTCAACTTCTTCATTGCCCACATGGCTTTATGCTCTAATTCAATCGGTAAGTGACAAGCCTTCCCATATACAAGTTGGTATGGGGACATACCTATGGGAGTTTTGTATTCAGTCCGGTAGGCCCAAAGAGCATCATCAAGCCTCCTTGACCAATCCGTTCTACTAGCATTCACCGTTTTTGCCAAAATCTGCTTAATCTCCCTGTTTGACACCTCAACTTGCCCGCTAGTTTGAGGATGGTACGGAGTGGCCACATTATGGCGAACCCCATATTTTTCCATTAATCCCTTAAATAGCTTGTTGCAAAAGTGGGATCCCCTATCACTGATAATAGCCCTTGGGGTGCCAAATCTTGATAATATATTCTTTTTCAAGAACGCGGTCACACTCTTCCCTTAATTATTCGCAAGTGCGATAGCCTCCACCCATTTAGACACATAATCGACTGCCACCAGAATGTACTTCATCCCATGAGAACTCACAAAAGGCCCCATAAAGTCAATGCCCCACATATCAAACATTCAATCACAAGAATGGGATTTAAAGGGACCTCTTGCTTTCTCGAAATGCCACCATCTCTTTGGCATCTATCACATGCCTTGGCGAACTCATGAGCATCTTGGTGGATGGTTGGACAATAGTAGCCACATTGCAAGATCTTGTGAGCAGTTCGAATACCACTATGATGCCCACCTACAAGCGAAGAATGGCATGCCTCCAAAACACTCACCATCTCAACTTCCGGCACACAACGCCGAATAAGCCCATCGGCACAACTCCTATATAAGTATGGCTCATCCCAAAAAAACTTTTTCACATCATGCATGAACTTTTTCCTTTGATGAAAGGACAAGTCCGGTAAGATGGTATCACTAGCCAGATAATTCGCAAAATCTGCAAACCATGGAATTAAGTCTTGGGAGGCAGCCAGTACATACTCATCAGAGAAAGTATCATTAATTTCAGCCTTTTCACCTAACTCCCTCATTGCTTCATCTTCTAATCGGGACAAGTGATCAGCAATGTGATTTTCGATCCCTTTTCTATCTTTCACCTCAAAGTCAAATTCTTGCAATAGTAATACCCAACGAATCAACCTCGGTTTCGCATCCTTCTTTACCATCAAATATCTCAAAGCAGAATGATTAGTATGCACTATAACCCTCGTGCCAAGCAAATAGGAGCAAAATTTCTCGAAAGCAAAGACTACTGTAAGGAGCTCTTGTTCAGTCACGGTGTAGTTCTTTTGGGCTTCATTCAGGGCTTTACTAGCATAGTAAATAGGATGAAGGATTTTGTCCCTTCTTTGTCCCAATACCACACCAAGAGCAACCCCACTCGCATCACACATCACCTCAAATGGCTTGCTCCAATCCAGAGAAATGATGATAGGTGCAAACACCAACTTTTCCTTCAACTCACGAAATGCCTTAAGACGGTATTCATCAAAATAAAACTTGCACTCTTTCTCAAGCAACTTGCACAAAGGATGTGCAATCTTTGAAAAATCCTTAATGAACCTCCGGTAAAAGCGTGCATGCCCAAGAAAACTTCTCACACATTTTATAGAGATGGGTGGAGGAAGTCTCTGTATCACCTCAACTTTAGCTCGATCAACCTCTATACTCTTCTCTGAAATGCGATGACCTAATACAATACCTTCTTTCACCATGAAGTGACATTTTTCCCAATTTAGCACAAGGTTGCAGTCTTCACACCTCTTAAGAACCTCGGACAAATGACTCAAACGCCGCTC
The DNA here is from genome assembly GCA_016801875.1 of Solanum sitiens. Lineage (NCBI taxonomy): Eukaryota > Viridiplantae > Streptophyta > Magnoliopsida > Solanales > Solanaceae > Solanum > Solanum sitiens. The sequence goes on from JABWTJ010000091.1 coordinate 1,207,811, forward strand.
AAAGGAAACACCAACCACTGAAAAATCATCCATAAACACCTCAATAGTGTCCTCCACCATATCGGAGAATATTGACATCATACATCTCTGAAATGTGGCCGGTGCATTACATAACCCAAAGGGCATTCTCTTGAACGCGAAGGTCCCATTAGGATAAGTAAATGTGGTTTTCTCTTGATCTTCTGGTGCAATAAAAATCTGATTATAACCCGAATAACCATCAAGAAAACAGTACCACCCCTTTTCGGCAAGTCTATCCAACATCTGATCCATGAAGGGCATAGGAAAATGGTCCTTCTCGGTCCATGCATTTAATTTCTGGTAATCCATACACACTCTCCATCCAGTCACCGGCCTCATCGGAAGAAGCTCATTTTTCTCATTGGGGACCACAGTCATTCCCCCTTTCTTAGGTACACACTGAACAGGGCATACCCAACTACTATCGGCGATTGGATATATCACTCCAGCATCCAACCACTTAATGATTTCCTTCTTTACCACCTCTTGCATAGGTGGATTTAAAAGTCTCTGGTGCTCGATACTTGGCTTATGATCGGGCATGAGTTGGATTTTATGCGAACAAATATCGAGAGGGATCCCAATAATATCCGCAATAGTCCACCCAATAGATCTTTTGAACCTTTTTAACACTTTTACCAAACTCTCAACTTGATGCACATTCAGATCTGATGCAACAATTACCGGCAAAGTGTCACCTTTTCCCAAGAATACATACCTCAGATGAGGTGGTAGATCCTTAAGTTCTAATTTTATAGCCTCCTCTATAGATGGTTTCGCGGGTGGAGACTCACGATGCTTCATATCTAACTCAAACTTCTTTGGTTTAAACCGAACATCACCTTGATCAAGTGCCGCGACCAATGACCCATACTCTTCAATGCAATCACTATCAAAATTCATGATCACTGCGGCTAGTTCTTTTACACCCAGACGCTTTTCTATTTGTACCTCAGATGACCTTTCAACCCTGTAAGATATGGCAGATACCGATTGGAGCTCACCACTCTGCCTCACGGACCTACAAATGTTGAAAGTCACTTCTTCATTGTTCAACCGAAATTTCATTTGCCCTTTTTCCATATCAACTAAGGCTCTACCCGTAGCAAGGAATGGCCTCCCAAGAATAATAGGCACCTCCAAATTGACCTCACAATCAAGAATCACAACCGGAAATATGAATGACTCCACCTTTACTAGCACATCGTGGAGTATCCCAATAGGCCTCTTCACCGTTCGATCGGCCATTAGTAGCCGTATCGCAGTGGGCTTTGGGTCACCCAAACCCAACTTCTTGTAAATAGAGAGAGGCATGAGATTTATGCTTGCCCCAAGATCACATAATGCTTTCGCAAAGTGTAATAACCCAATTATACATGGAACAGTGAAGGCACCCAGATCTTCTTTCTTTTGCACTAGAGACCTTGTAGCAATAGCACTACAATGCTGCATTCTATTATCATCCTCAAAATTGACCGATCTTTTCTTAGTGACCATATCTTTCATGAACTTGGCATAACCGAGCATTTATTCAAGAGCTTCTATCAAAGGAACATTGATGGAAAGTTGTTTGAGCATAGTGATAAAACTTCGGTATTTACCATCCTCGGTCTTTTTCACTAACCTCTGTGGGAACGGAGGTGGTGGTCTAGGCATGGGAGTCAGCTTTTGGGGTACCTCAGCTTCTTTCCCAGTTTTGTCTCCTAACTCACCACTAACCTCCACTACCTCATCATCATCTCTTATCACATTTTCTACACCAGATGGTATCGGTGGGTCAATGGTTTGCTTACCACCCCGAGTTGTGACTGCCATACAATGTCCATCATTTTTCAGATTTTGGACAATATTGCTAGGAAGAGTGCCCGGTTGGCGTGGGTTCACAGTCGAAGACAATTGGGCCATTTGCATCTCAAGATGCTTGATGGAGACTGCATGTGCATCAACTTTCTGCCAAATACTCGCTAAGTCACTCCTCAACTCTTTAGTGTGCTCATCACTAGCATCGAACCTCCTCCTCATTTTTTGCAACATATCCTCAACTCGCGCCATACTACCTCCACCATCCCTAGGAGCAACTTCATGATTTTGAGATGGAACATAGGGCCCACTTCTATCATTTCTGTTACTATAGTTACCCCGGTTGAAATTGTTGTCGCGGTTGTAATTCCCATCTAGGACATAATGACCCTCTCGGTTGTAATTACCATAGTTCCGACCTTGGTTTCCTTGACTTTGGCTCTAATTCTCGTTATTGGGGCCTTGGGCGTTTGGTCGGAAACCCCCGTCTGCTCATTTACCGCATAAGAGTCCTCCTCATAGTAATACTCAGCAGTTGGCGGTGGTGGTTTAGACAAGTAGTTCACCGCATTTACCTTTTCTGCACCCCAGTGACGTGTTTCAACACCAACCCAAGCTCAGTTCTCATTTGAGCCATTTCTTCATGAATCTCATCTGTGGCTGGGTTGTGTGCGGATTGCACTGCAAAAGTGTTTCTCCCAGTATCTGACTTCCTAGTGCTCCAAGCCTTATTATTTCGGGAGATTTTCTCTAACTTCTCAGCAATCTCAGCATACGAACACTCCCCATAAGAACCACCCGCTATCGTGTCCAATACTGCTTTATTATTATCATCTTGTCCCCGATAGAAGTACTCTTTCAGTGACTCATCATCGATGCGGTGATTGGGGACACTTCTCAAGAATGAGGTGAACCTGTCCCAAGAACTACTGACTGATTCTCCCGGTAGTGCCACAAAGTTGTTCACCCTATCTTTGTGGTTTAGCTTCTTAGACACCGGGTAGTAACGTGCTAAGAATACATCCCTCAATTGATTCCAAGTGTAGATTGAGTTATAGGGGAGTTCGGTAAACCATATAGCAGCCTCTCCTGTCAGTGAGAGAGGGAACACACTTAACCCAATTACGTCCATGTTCAAATCAGGACTCCCTACACAACTCTTACACACCGACCTCACTTTGGCGATGTGAGCATGTGGATCCTCAGAAGGTAGCCCCGAAAACAAACCTCTAGCGGTGAGCATTTGCATCAGACAACTAGTTACCACAAAAGAATGGCCATGTGCTAGGGGAGGCAAGACAAGTGGCCCTTCAGACTCAGTAATATTATCATATCCCCTATAGTACTCTTGAGGGCATGGAGCGGGAGGTTGCCTCCTTATTTCACCTTCCCCACGATTTTCAGCTAGCAATTAATCATGAGCTCCAACCGGTGGTGGAACTTCCCGGTTGAGATCATTATCGAGAATACCCAGATTTTGGTTCATTCTACGCAGTGTGCGCTCAAGTTCGGGGTCGGGTGAGATTATGGGTACTCCTCTACTCCATGTACTTGGCATGCACTGAAGTTAGATCTGCAAGAGACAAAAACAAAAGAGAAAAAGTAAAATTAGGAAATTGTTGACTAATCTTCAGTAATGTGCTTAAATTTAATCTACAAGTCACTTTCCCCGGCAGCGGCGCCAAAATTTGATACGCTCAAATTTACTTCTCGAAAAGAAGTATAAGCGGTCGTATCAAGTAAAGAACCCAACTATGAGGTTGGGGTCAATCCCACGAGAAAAATGATTTAGACTTAACTTTAACCTACGGTTACTTCTATTTAGTCAAGTCCTTTCCTAAAACAAGTAACAAAAAGGGGGGTTTTAAGTAACAAATGTAATTAACTATTTCTAAGTAAACAAGTGCCAAGTTCAAAGATTTGATTTTTATCAAGTAATGAGAGTAACTAGGGCATAAGTGTTCCCCACAGGTTCATAACGCGGTAATTCTAGCTAATAACAATCCTTTCCTAGTATCTTGCATGCAAAGTGGTAAGTTATATATCCCTAATTCCTTGGTCCGGCAACTAGGAAATTTCACTCTGCACCTTGGTCCAGCTACGTGTGTATGCTTTACTAAACCTTACCTTTACCTCATATTAAGCATCATAATCGATGTTTGGCTTAGTTATTACTTCGCACCAATCGACACTAGCCCATTAGATAGTGTATACTAAATCTACGTTGATAATTCTTTTCTTATTATCTACCTCCTTGGTCCGGCAAGTAGCAACAAGGCGAGTTCTAACGCGTGCACTCGTTAAAAAGACTTCTAAACGAAATAATTATCAATACATGCAAGAAACTATTCGAGAATTGTTATTTTAGCTAGTTTTACTTTGTTATTTACCCATGGTTCCCACAATCCTAGTTATGGATTTAGTTACCCATGTTAATAATCACACAATTCATGTTAATTATATAAGAATTCATGTACTTACTTTGATGAGATTGAATAAAATCCAGAAAATTACTTGAATTAATCAAAAGTCTTGCAACAAACGATTCCGGAAAATAGAATAATTTCCAAAATCACAAGTTCAACAACTAGAACAATAAAAACTGAAAAATACCAAAAAGTCTAACCCCAAAAACGAGGTTTTTACAAGTATTTATAATAAAGAAGTCCTAACATAAAAGGAAAATTTATTTAAGGAAAATATGCCCAAAAAATGCATTTGAGTTGACGACTGGGATGACGGACCGTCGAGGCCCCCCCGTCGTTCCACACTTAGCTTCTCTTTCAGCTGCTTTCTTCTCCAACTCACTGTTACCATCGACGACAAGGATGACGGTCCGTTGAGTGCATGACGGTCCGTCGATGTTTTCCGTTTCTCCACACTTAGAATCTTTTCAAGTCGGGTACTGGGGCTACTTTCTGTTAATGATGACGGATGTGCAGGACGATCCGTCATGGAGATGACGGTCCGTCGAGAGTTTTCGTAGCCCCACACTTAGTCAGAATTCCCCGATCTTCCTTCAGCAGCATTTCCTTCATATGACGGTTGCCACCTACGGACCGTCGAGGGGTCGATGGACCGTCAATGGCTCCGTAGGTCGTTGAGTGCACGACGGTCCGTCGATGGCTTCCGTTTCTCCACACTTAGGATCTTTTCAAGTCGGGTACTGGGGCTACTTTCTGTTAACGATGACGGATGTGCAGGATGGTCCGTCGTGGAGATGACGGTCCGTCGAGAGTTTCCGTAGCCCCACACTTAGTCAGAATTCCCCGATCTTCCTTCAGAAGCATTTTCTTCATACGACGGTTGCCACCTACGGACTGTCGAGGGGTCGATGGACCGTCAATGGCTCTGTAGGTCATCACTTCTGCAATTTCAGCACAATTCTTCTGTATTTTCATTCTGGACAGATTTCATGCAAACAAAGAGAAAAATACATTGAAACTAATACAAAAAGGCCTTAGACACACCCTAAACTTAAGGAAAAAGCATTGAAAGTACCGTGAAACCACGGTACATCAGGTTTTCTTTAATATAATTTTTTGTCCTAATCAATATGTATCAATATTAATTGTAGTCATTTTTTTGTTTAGTAATAGCATGTTTTGTAGCACATAATTTTTTTCTGTACCATGCAGCAGATGTACATTTGTATCCAATTCATCGTTCTTATACATTACTGCAATTGATATGGGATGGTTTCTACAGTAATTATTTGTAGACATTTTGGCTCTTATTTTTTATGTATTTCGAGCCTATGTTCTTACCAGAGATAATGTTTGCACCAACCGACCAAATACCAAGATGCGTTATAATTAATCTTGTACCATTGCATAGTCCCTCAGTTTGATTTAGATTTCTAAGTAGCATAACTGGGCTTCCTAGTTTCATTTGTACTTCATGGTTTGCGATTCCTGCAAATTGTAAGTTGTTAGGAATTTGGTTGGGTACAATATATCCTCTTCATTTGTATTGATGCTTGCTTTGCACACATTGTCCGAGCTATAATAAGTCCTTCCTTCCCCTGGTATCATTTTCATAATTCTATCATTTAGCTCATGCACCATTTCATTTTTTGGTGTGAGTATTGCTCTTTCTTGCAAGTATGACGGGTCATTACACTTCTGTAATAGGGACGGATACACTGCATCCATAATAGCTTCTATCTGATTGTGTGATGGTTCAATGTATACATCAGGAGGCACATATATGAGGTCTTTGTTATTCTCTGCATCAACGGAGCCATCTCCAATTTTTAATAGCCATTTATCAAAACTTGCTATTTCGTTTGCTTCATAACCTTTTATATTTCCACCGCTTAGTCGCATATTTTCCTTCAATTCATAAATTGAGAAGTAGGGCCACAAGTGAGAGTAGTTTAATGGTGCCTCCACAATATCAGCTCTCGTTCCCTTTGGATAACAGGTAATATTTGACGGAAATCACCCCCACATACGACAGTTACTCTCCCAAAAGGTTTGTCTACGCTATTTCATATCGATCACGGAGAATATCCTTCAAAGTCTTGTCTAATGCTTCAAAACATAATTTGTTTGCCATTGGTGCTTCATCCCATATAATCAAAGTTGTCCTTTTGAGAAGTTCTGCTAATTGGCTGCCTTGCTTTATTTCACAGGTTGACTCTGGAGTGACATCTAGAGGAATATGAAACCGGGAATGAGCAGTCCTACCATTTGGTAATAATAAAGCTGCTATACCTGAAGTAGCGTCGGGTAGAACTATTTTTGATTCTGATCTGATCTTTGAAATAATTGTATTCCATAGAAATGTCTTTCCTGTACCACCATGGCCATGTATAAAAATTAATTTTCCCTCTTCGTTATTAACTGAAGTTATTACTGCTTCATATGCCGCTAGCTGGCAACTATTTAACAGGCTGACTGATTTGTTGTGCAGTATTTTCAGCTCGTCTTTGTCATAATCTAACTCTTCATATATTAGGCGATTTCCTACATTCCATTTTAGTAACGAATTTGGAGTTGGCATACCTTTTATATGATTCAAACTTCTACCCATATTTTGAAGGATGCTTTCAATCTCAAAAAGTGTGTAGGATTCAATTTGCTTTGCATTTAGTTGTAAATCATTCACTTGTAATATCTTTCTCTGCATCGACGTGATATCTTCAGATAATATTCCATAGTTATCCTCCCATAGTTTACGTGAATCAGAAACCTGACAGTTCATAAGTATAGTTACAAATAGCTGCCTCAACTCGTTTCCAGTAGCCCACTGGGCCGCCTCTGTCAAACAGTCATTCCACTCTTTGTCATCATCTAATAAGCCTAATGTGTAGCAGGACTCTCTATATGTTTTATGATCTACTCCATTTATTCTTCTGATGCTTTCAAATGAAGTGTATCCTTTGACAAAATTTAGCAACATACGCATATAGAGTCGTTCCCCACTTTCTGAATGTGCAAAGTATATTCTGCCAAACTGTGTGTCCCTTTTGCCTCCTGTTCCACTTTTTTTCTCTTCCATTCCATACCCAACGTGTTGGAAATTCAGAATATGTAAGTTGTCTCGCATCAGGGTATTTTTGGTTAGCAACAAACCATTCTGTAAATTTTGTTTTCTCAATATCAGGTCTGCTCAGTACGCTTTTAGCTTGCCTTGATTCTTGAAATATTATGGTGATCTGTCCCTATAAATGGAAAGGCAACCGCTCCACTGCCGGCTGTCTGTGATGTATATCAAATGTAAATATCTTCCAGCAAGCTTCTGTTGCCGAAATATATCGACAATCTAAATATCTTTTAATCTCATCATTTTCTGTAGTTGTCCCGCTTGATTCTATTACTGTTGTTGCTCGATCTGACCCTCTATTAATATACTTGAATAGGTACTTCACCGACCTTGAATAATTGCAGACTTCAATATTGATATGTGCATCAAGTTGTACCAGCAAGTCCCTGTTGTATGGGACAACATATTTGTTATCTAATGTGACACCATTTTTCTTTACTTCAATACCCGTGTTGCGTCTCCTATAAATCGGGAATCCATCTGAATCAAAATTTGTCCGGTCATTGTATTTCTATGGGAAATGCTTTGTGCACTTCCCTCGTTTCATACATGGGAAACTGGGATGTAATTCTCCGCAAGGACCGTGCATCGTATAGTTGTTTACTGCATTAAATCCATCTGGGTCATCTTGAAAATTTGGTATTTCAACTGATATTACTCTATCTATCTCTATTGTGGGATTTTTTAATGATTGATGAAGGAAAAGTAGTATATGTGCATGTGGCAAGCCTCTTTTTTGGAACTCAATTGTATATATACCTGCAATAATATTTGTATGATAACCTGATTAGCATGTTGTGTGTCATGAAAGATTTGCATAATTTGTTAAAATAATACGTATTGTAGTGCGTAGAGATGATGCATATAGACATTGATATAGGTATAACTTAATAGGATTGTCACGACTATGTTTTGCCACCAGCCCCGTGAATTTGTGTTTTTTGTCGGTTCTAAATGTAATCCTATATCATGTATTCCCAATTTTTTATTACGGAGATTCCATATAGCATGATTCAGTAGATGTGTATTGAATAATATTTGTTTTGCAGATCTTACTTGCAATTACTTTTCCAAACGACTTATCCTTTGTAATATGTTGCATTAGTTGGCACAACTTGATTTGGAATACTCTGCATATGATGTCCACGCGACTTCCATAGGATTCTTGGTTTATTAGGCGCAACATTGCCTGTATTTTGGGCCACTTGGGGTTGCACGTGAATGTCAGGAACAAATCTGGGTATCCAGCCCACCTGCATATATCTATTGCATCTTGATAATTTTGCGCCCGATAGCGAGGTCCCATTGTGTGTGAAGACGGCAGTATAATAGTTTTCCCCACCATTGAGCAATCTGAATCTCCCCGCAAAATTGCATCCATCAAGCCACCATAGAGATATGTTCTATGTTTTTGATTAATTATTGCGGATGTACCTAAACCTTTCTTCTTCAATTGCCATGTACCCATCCAGAATGTACTGTTGCAACAACCTTCCAGATTGTAGTAGAGTGTAGGCCTCATTAAGGCGTTGTTGTATGCGGTAGCCATAAAATTGTCTCATTTTTAACTTATCACGCGTGTATGTTTTTTGTGTTTGTGAAACCAAGCCTATAACCATCTTCTCCATATGGATGTATTAATGGGTAAGTCATTGACATGAAACTTGGGTGTAAATCTGTGATCATTTGCAAGCCATTCTTACGGTGTTCCACAATGACGTCTCGCTGGAAGTTTGCATCTGTAAGTTCTCCAATGATTAGTCCAGCTACTTCTGAAGCGGTAGGTATGTTGTATTGTCGTCCATCATTGGTCCTTTCAGATAGGAGGCGCATACGGAACTCTGTTTGTGGTTCTTCTTTATATCTATCCCTTGCCATACGAAATGATTTCACTAAAACATTATGCTCGTTGAGCATTTCTGATATTCCCTTCACAATTTCTATTTCTACTTCTTCATTCCTCATATTTTTCATTCTATTTTCTATCTCATTATTTGTATCATATATATATATAGCTGCGCAAATTGTGGTGTTTTGCCAATTTCTGGTAATAGCGAGCCAATGTGATGGTAATTTTGACCACTTATTCTGAAAACATAAGGACCCTTTGAACGATTAATTGATCTGTCAACTCTGCCTCCCATAGATATAAATGCAAACATTGAGTTATATACCTTGATATTTATCCTATAGTTGATACCCATTTTTCCAGATTCTGGGCCTAATAGGTATTTGAGAAAGCCTGGTGGTTGAGTCAGAAATGGTAGACATACCCGACCTTCCATACAACACATTGCAAATTTGGGTTGTTGAGGTTTTTTGCTTTTGTCTATCCGCTCCTCATACCATAGAATGGCACTGCAATATTGACATGTGTAATTTGGAGTGCCCAAATTCCATGTTTTCTTGTATCCCCCTGTCACATAAGTTTGGTGGTAGACAGTATAAGTATTGGATACACAAAAATTGTAATCGTATAGCTAATACATGTCTATGTGCATATGTGATTATGTATGTTGTTGATGTAATTAGAGATGCACATGTATTCTGCCGTATTGTTTGTCTGGCAGTATTTCTCTGTCATGTATTATAACTGACACGTCTGTACATTCCTCCATAACAGAATCATCAAATTGGTTAGATTGTCCTCCTGATCAAATGTTTTGTAAATGTTGTTAATAAGTATTATGCATAAGATATGTTGCGTGTAAGTAGATAGTGTGTTTAATTATGATACATAAACCAGTTTATGTTGTTTATGGTTGTCGTTAATGAGGCATCTGGATTATCACGTACCCTAAATCTATTGAGATGCAGAGTAGCGGCTAATGAGTTTTATTCCGTGATTATTTCTAAGTTTTTTATGTGTTTGTGTGTTGTTTGGTGGATATGTGTGTATTAAAACTTACCCTTTATTTGTTGATGCCTCTGTATGGTATGAATATTTCTTAGGTTCACCATCGTGCCCAAGTTTCTGATGTAATGTAGAACACGATGTTTCCGCTTCAGCGGTTGTGCTTTGTATTGCCTGTGGAGTAATGTGAGTTTTCGCTTCAATCGCGCATACTTGTCTCGGCATTTTTTTATAGTAGCTATTTCTTGGCTTCTTCGAGTGGCTTGCAGCGATGATGTATAACTTTTAATTTTCTGTTTCAACATCAGGTCATGGTTTGCTAGTAGAGGTAGTAATTGTTGTAGTTTCCGAATATCGGTGGGCATGTTTGCAGGGGAAGTAAATGCCTTAACAATGTCTGATATCAAGTCCATTTTTCCAATTTGAACGAATTATTTTAAGCGTTGTTGTTGTTATTAATTTTGACCAGTGTCACCAGAATGTATTTTTGTGTCTTGTACAACAACAATCTTAGAAGGCGACTGAGTTGGTGGTGTAAGTGCTATGTTTTTTACCGTCGTTATAATATGTTGTTTTTAAATTATAATAGTCGTTTATTATATAACTATTTTTTTTGTACCTTTTTAACTTTGAAAAGACATGTACATAGGAATCCAAATGACATGTCCGTAAGGTGTTTATGTTTATGCAATGTAATTATGTCCCTAATATTTGTCTATTTATCACATTTTATATTATTAAATTGCATATATCTTTTCTATTACCTAATATTCTAAAGTTAGGATATATTATTTGTGTTTGCGTAGGGATTTTGTTATTGTGTAACTATTTTTTCTCTCCTTTTTAAATATTCCAAAGACAGCTACCCAGGAAGCCAAATGACATATCGTTAAGGTAGTACTGTGTATGCAATTTTATTATGTCCCTAATAATTTCAATTTAGCACATTTAATAGTATTAAATTGCATATTTAGTAGTATTTAATAATCCAACGTTATGATCTATTATTTGTGTTTGCATAGCAATTATTTTTTTTATCCCGTTTTCGTGGTACTTTTGTAATGTCTTGTAGTATTAGATTTGGAGTTACAATCGCCAAAGGATGCGGATTTTATATACATATCTGCTGTGTTTTTTTAGATTGTCGTTCCTGTTTTTGACATAGGTTGCCTGTTATACTAGTATTGCGGGTGAGTTGGTAGATAATTTTGGATTGTCCCGTATTCGACCACAATTAGTAACTGAAGATTCCAGCCATTTATTAAGTGAGTAATAAATAGACCAGGGGAAAAATACTATAGATGTAAGATAGAAATGAGTAATGAATGCTATTATTTTACCATATTTTCGTCTGTAAATTATTAATCAACCCATTCGTACACTTTATGCGATTGAATATTGCTTACACACATGAGTTTTATAGTAGGTATCGAACTTATGAATGTATTTCCTTTGTGATTTTGTGGTTATTCTTTGAATGTTGAAAGAATACAGAAAAAGGCTAATAATTTACTTTGATTCAAGCAATTGTGAATATTTTTTCCTGATAATTCAATTGGTCAAATTAAAAATAAAGCGTATCCTTTTGATGAATGGTTGAAATAACCACTTTAAGTAATGAAATTTATTCAGATTTTCTGACCAAAGAACTCCTTAGCTATCAATATTTTTTAATATTTTGAACAAATTTCATTGACCCATAATGAGGAATAGAAATAATTGATGGAAAGATATTTGGATGATAATAAAACATGCCATAAATTCTTCAACTATTTTATTTATCAATATACACTATCAATCGAATTACAGACGTCCTAACTATACTAATAATAGCAAGGTGCATAGCATCTAAATAATGTTCTAAGCGTTTAAGTTGGGTTTCATGTTTGTGTCTTCATCAGTATTTCCTTCAGCTTCTGCGTCTATGAGATACTTCCTTCTTTTCTTTAACTTTCTGGCATACACTCGTATGTTGCTGCTGGAACTGGCCTCTCCCTCGCCATCATTTTGTTTTTAGTTATTTGTATGTAAACCTTGTGCATTTTGGACATGTGTTTGTGCCGCATCTTCCATTTTCTGTTCGTCCTATACATTACAATGCATAGTAATCATTAATTCCATTGTATTATAAACTGGTCTGTGGGGCTCTCTACGTTGTCTCTATAAATGAAATATGTAATATATTATAGATACTGTATGAGACGTCACCTCTTTTTCTTTGTTAATGCAATGTTGCAATTCCAATTTTTCATCTGGCAGGAACACTTTTGTCACTGTATAATTTTCAAGCCCCACTTTCAAATTGTAGTTGCTCAATTTAAGTTTGAATACAAAGTCCTTGCCGCAAAGGGCCTCTATTTGTGACGGTAGCAACATATCACTTTTGGACAATCGATTAACCAACTTGAAAGCTGAAATATCAAGCAATTTTTCTGCTACTCCATTAAAGAGGACCAAAGTTGTTTTCCCACCATTGTCTTTTACCTTGATGTGAATCTTGTACCTGTGTTTACAATTTCAATTATTGTATTTTAAAATGTAAGCCTGAGGTACATTGTTAAATGTTTCCTTACCTTATCAATGGCAAATCACACTTTCTTTTGCACTTGAGGCATGTGTAGACACCGTCTGTAGGTTCTATTTTTAAATTATTGTAGCGCTTCTTCCACTTCGAACCAACACTCTCTACATCACCTATTCCACAAATGCATCCGATCACATCTACAAGTTCAAGAGGGAGATTATTAAGAATATAAGTTTGAGAATGTGTTAATCCTAAACGATGGTAATCAATATACATGATAGGATGGTGTTGTTATTGACTCTTGAGCGAATCATGTTAGGCTGAATAAACTGGAAGCCATTTACAGGGATACATACAGTATCATCCTGTAATTTCTGGATGGCAGTTATCCGCAAGAATGTTATTTTAAAATCGGACTGTAGTGGTCTGTACTCTCCAGTAATTTCAGCAACTTTAATGTTTCTTATAATTATCACAGAGCCTTCGCTCAAATTATGTCAAAACATATTAACTTGATTCTTCCAAATTACAGTATGAATCAAAGTTCCCTGTTCAATGTCATATGATAAGTGGGTGCCCAGAAGAGAAACAAACAGTGCATTATATATTTAAACATAATTGTAATTACCTTTTCATCAATAAGTATCATGTCCAGACTTATCATCTCGTTGCCTCACTTGTAGTTTCTAAATTCCCACATCCTGCAAACACGTACTCTAACCAACCAGTTATCCCTTGTAGAATCCAATTCTGAGAGAAGTGAGTATGCCATATTTGATAATAATTTCAGATAGTAGAAAAATAATTGAAAAGTTGATTATGGAATGCAGAGAGAAGTTATAGTTAATGGGTGTATGGAGGTAGAAAGTCATTATATATATATCGGTGTGAAATTGTCAAAGAGTTTTTAACACGTTACAAAGAGACACACTCTTTAGCGGAGAAATGTCTTTTGGAACAGACACAATGTTTGGATAAATGTATGCGAACTGTTTCATTCGCCTCGGTGGAGAGTTGGAGTATTTTTGAATGTTGTTATCTGTTGGGTTATCCCACATCAGAAGTGGAAGGGGCTGGTGGTCAATTTATAAGTGTGAGGGAAAGACTCAACCTTTGAGCTAGCTTTTGGGTTGAGAAGGCCCAAGACCACCCAACATTGGTATCAGAGCACAGGTTCTGCTCATTTACAGAAATATTTTTTGCAGCTTATTGTACTATACTCAGTGAAAAAAAAATGTCTGGAGTAAAGTACGAGGTAGAAAAATTCAACGGTGATAGCGGTTTCTCAATGTGGCAGAGAAGGATGAGAGACTTGCTCATCCAACAGGGTTTGCACAAGGCACTAGGCGGCAAATTCAAAAAGCCCGAATCTATGAAACTTGGGGATTGGGAAGAACTGGATGAAAAGGCTTCCAGTGCAATCAGATTGCACTTAACAGATGATGTAGTTAATAACATCATTGATAAAGAGATTGCATGTGGCATTTGGACAAAGTTAGAAAATCTATACATGTCCAAAACGCTGACAAATAAATTGTACCTAAAGAAACAGTTATACGCGCTACATATGGGTGAAGGTACAAATTTTCTGTCTCATTTAAATGTACTTAATGGACTAATCACGCAGCTAGCAAACCTCGGAGTAAAGATCAAGGATGAAGATAAAGCCATAGTGCTCCTAAACTCGTTGTCATCTTCCTACGATACTTTAGCAACAACCATTTTACATGGTAAGGACTCCATTGAGTTGAAGGATGTCACATCAGCCCTTCTGCTTAATGAGAAGATGAGAAAAAGGCCTGAAAATCACGGACAGGCTCTCATCACGGAAAGTAGAGGCAGAAGTTACCAAAGGAGCTCAAGTAACTATGGTAGATCCGGAGCTCGTGGAAAGTCCAAAGTCCGATCAAAATCGAAGGCCAGAAATTGCTACAATTGCGATCAACCAGGACACTTCAAAAGAGATTGTCCAAATCTAAAAAGGGGCAAAGGGGAAAGCAGCGGCCAGAAGAATGATGACAACACAACTGCCATGGTGCAAAATAATGACAGTATTGTTCTCCTTATAAATGAGGAAGAAGAATGCATGCACTTGGCAGGTGTAGAGTCGTAATGGGTGGTCGACACAGCAGCATCTTACCATGCCACACCGGTAAGAGATCTTTTTTGCAGATATGTAGCCGGTGATTTTGGCAATGTGAAAATGGGTAACACTAGTTACTCAAAGATTGCGGGGATCGGAGACATTTGCTTAAAGACAAATGTTGGATGCACATTAGTGTTGAAGATGTGCGCCACGTACCTGATTTGCGGATGAACTTGATCTCAGGAGTTTCTTTGGACCGAGATGGATATGAGAACTACTTTGCAAATCAAAAATGGAGACTCACCAAAGGGGCATTGGTGATTGCAAAAGGAGTTGCTCGTGGCACGTTGTACAGGACAAATGCAAAAATATGCCAAGGTGAATTAAATGCGGCTCACGAAGAGAATTCTGCAGATTTATGGCATAAAAGAATGGGTCATATGAGCGAGAAGGGATTGCAAATTCTTTCCAAAAAATCACTCATCTCTTTTGCCAAAGGTACAACGATAAAACCTTGTAACTACTGCTTACTTGGTAAACAACATAGAGTCTCATTTCAGACATCATCTGAAAGAAAATCGAATATACTTGATTTGGTATATTCTGATGTTTGTGGTACAATAGAGATAGAATCGATAGGAGGTAATAAATACTTTGTTACCTTTATTGATGATGCTTCTCGAAAATTGTGGGTTTATATCTTGAGAACCAAAGATCAGGTGTTTCAAGTATTTCAAAAGTTTCATGCTCTGGTAGAAAGAGAAACAGGTCGGAAGCTAAAACGTCTCCGAACTGAAAAATGGAGGTGAGTACACTTCAAGAGAATTTGAAGAGTACTGTTCAAACCATGGAATCAGACATGAAAAGACAGTTCCTGGAACCCCACAACACAATGGTATAGCTGAGAGAATGAATTGCACCATTGTTGAGAAGGTGAGAAGCATGCTCAGAATGGCTAAATTACCCAAGACATTCTGGGGTGAAGCAGTTCGGACAGCGTGTTATCTTATCAATCGTAGTCCATCAGTTCCGTTGGAGTTTAACATTCCGGAGAGAGTTTGGACCAACAAGGAGATGTCTTACTCGCACCTAAAGGTGTTCGGTTGCAAAGCTTTTGCACATGTACCGAAGGAGCAGAGAACCAAGCTAGATGATAAATCAGTTCCTTGCATATTCATCGGATATGGAGATGAAGAGTTCGGGTACAGACTATGGGATCTTGTAAAGAAGAAGGTCATCAGAAGCAGAGATGTAATCTTTCGAGAAAGTGAAGTTGGAACTGCTGATGATCTATCCGAGAAGTACAAGAAAAATTACAAAGGAGAGAAAAGAAGAGTGAGGCATCACAGAAGAAAATAATCTGTGAGAAAAAAATAGAGAGTGCGAGCGATATTGTAGTGAGGTGGAAAAATCAAAAGAGGGTTATTTCTTTTGAGTGTGTAGTGGTCTTTGGAGTTTTACTTAGACCTACAAGTGTAAAAATCCTTACTATAGTGATATTCGTTGCTCCTCTCAGGTCGTGGTTTTTTCCTTATTTAGGAGGATTTCCACGTAAAATCTTGGTGTCATTATTTCTCTTTTTATTCTCGTTGATTAATCGTATTATTGTGTTCCGCTTTTATTTCTTTTATCACCGCAAATATTATTTCTGTTACGAGTTTATTCCCAACAATTGGTATCAGAGCCAGGTTGTCAACAAATCTCAGCCCACCGAGAGAAACTGGGTTGTCGCTCTCTCCAGCCCAAGGCCCGATGTGTGAAGGGGGAGATTGTTGGGTTATCCCACATCGAAAGTGGAAGGGGTTGGTGGTCAATTTATAAGTGTGAGGGAAAGCCTCAACCTTTGAGCTAGCTTTTGGGTTGAGAAGGCCCAAGACCACCCAACATTATCAATAATGATGGCTTATATGTAGTTTGTGGCGTGGTTGTTTGCAAACTAACGTTATATTAGTTGATACCTATTAGGACTGTAATGAACATTTAATCTAACTTTGACACTATTTTTTACAGACCTTAAGTTTAATTATAAGGTTTGTTATATATGATATTATTTTTTATATAGTTCCAACTTGTGCACATTAGTTATTGTAACTTGGATTCTCCCCCTAAAGTTTTTAATTTATTAAATTTTCTTCTTACCCTTTTAATTATTAACAATAGCGAGGACTTAAATTATGTCGCTATAGAATAGATTGACAGTTAGTATATTTTATTAAGTTAACATGATCGTCTTGATAAATTGGCAACACGTGCTGGACCTATAAGATAGTCCTACGTTTTCCGAGAAGTGATAGTCTATTAATTATAAATAAGTCCGGGGTGATAGGACCTTAGCATTGTAAAAGTGTGTGTCTGAGATTACAGGTATATGGTGCGGGTAATTATGCATTTTTGATATCTATAATATGGTAGTCTTAGGTTCTGTTTGTGTTAGTATTTCATTTCATATTTGTCTTTAAAAGGCAAGGATGTACGTTTGAAAATTGATGAAGTAATGTAAGCTTGGTGTGAGCATTAAAGGAAGGAATGAAGAGAAATAGAGTGTTGAAAATTTGGTGATCACATAGGCGATTATGTGCCAAAAAGGTCGATGCATTCCGTGAACCAATCAGATGTTAATGGTATCATTATGTGCTTTATTAGTAGGTTGGTAATTATTATTTTTTAACTATCATTGGCAACGAAAAAGAAGTTATTCATATAAAAGAACATACTGCAGCAAAAAATGTCCGCATATATTTCAGCTTTTGATTTTCCAGTTTAGTAACTACGGGAACTTGTTGACGATATGTTATTTATGTTAGAATCGGCAATTTCGGTAATATGGGAAAGCATTTTGTCATAATAGTATGTGTTCATAAGTTTACGAAACATGGAAAACAGTTTTGTAACATATATTGTGCTTTTTATCTTGGAAGTTTAGTAAATATGGAAAACCATTATGTTATGATACTAATTGTTGGTAATGGAAATTTTTTGTGATGGAACCCAAGAGAAACCCCACGTTATTAGGTCTTTGAATGTGCTTATAAATGGGATGTTTGGGGAACGTGAGATGTTATTTATAAGTCGGATAATGGCGTAATAGACTTGCAGAGGATAATTGAAGAAAAGCTAGAATGATGATTCATCAACTTATTGAATAGGCGATTATTGTTTAAATTTGAATTACATAATAATTGATTCAGTAAGTGTCCATTGTGTTGTCTATGAAGCATGTTAATGACGGGATACAGGACCTCCACATTATATTAATATATCATAAGAGGCAACGCTATGTTCACCCAGGCTTCAAATGTTACACAACAGTACCTTGTCCTTTGTTGAAAGCTTCAGTATATATAGGCATGGGTAATAGAAATTGGTTAGCAATTTCTGTTTAGTTTATGTTTCTAAAGGGACAGGAAAAGCTATTGAAGGATAGATACAATTATAATGTGTGTTGTAACATTATACAAATTTAATAGGAGGCAGATGTTCTGAATTAAAGGACATTGCAGCAACAATTTGAATAGTAACGTGCCAAATGTGTAGTCTGTGAAGCATGTTAATGACGGGATACATATCCTGCACATTATATAAACATATCATAGGATGCAACGCTATGTTCAGCCGGGCTGCAAATGTTACACACCAGTAACTTGTCCTCTGTTGAAGGCTTCAGTATATATAGCATGGGTTAAGGAAATTGATTAGCGCTTTCAGTTAAATGGAGGTTACTAAATGGACAGAATAACTACTGAAAGATAGATACAATTATAATGTGTGTTGTAACATAATACAAATTGAATAGGAGGCAGTTCTTCTGAAGTAAAGGACATTGCAGCAACAATTTTAATAGTAACAGCCGAGGGGGTGCAAAGTTAATAGGTAAACATGAGTTATTAATCTATCAGCACATAAGGCGGTGACTCCTTTTGATAATTGACTGCTGACACTTCTATGCTTCTGCTGTGAATGTAGACCCACAGATGGGCGTGTTGTTGCTGCAGGTAGTTTTTCGGAGTTTCGAGAGCGGATCATATGCCCCTTGAAAGTAGTATGCCCTTTGAAAGTAGTTCATCTTCTGAATGAAGAGTAACGACAAATGTTAACAGGGATTAACAATAATGAAATAATGTGGGAATAACCTGATAATTCGGTAAGAAGGTTTAGCTTTGAACGGTCCAATGCGGTTATTTCTTCATTTGATATATTCCTCTGTGTGTATAGATTGTAGCAATTAAAGGATCACTTAATAGGATACTTTAAATTAAGGTGAAGGGCTTGAGGGTGAGACAGTCAACTTATTGGGAAAGACGTAAATATGTATATGTATGTTAACACCTGATAACCTGGTTTGTTTAAGGATTTGATGAAGTTAATATAATTACAAATGAAAAAACATGAAACAACTATGCAAGTCTAATAACAGTAAAATCTTTCTGAAATGTGCTGAAAAATTGGTTTCCTGGTCAATATAGGGAGAGAGTTGATTACCTCGATTGTGAAGGGATTTATTTGAGTTTCTTAGCTGTACATGTTGCATCACAGTGACGGGAAAGGGTGGGTTGTTTTTCATATAGGATAGCGACTATTAGATATAAATAGAGACTATCGAGTAAAAAAAACTTAATACCTATGACATCTGTAAATTAACTGATAATGTAATGTTTATACTTAAAAATGAGATATGAAATCTATATTAAATTATAATGCTTATAATTAAAAATGAGATATGAAATGTATAGAAGATATACTCAAATCAGAATGGACAATAACATTCTCACTACTATCAAATCTTGTGGGTAATAAGTTAAGGCTAAGGTGTTGTTTAGTGACATATGGGAGACAGGGATGGGTTAGAAAGTGAGGGACATATTCATGGCCGGGAAGCACAAGTGCAATTATTAGTAATATAATTACGGATGGGAAAACATCAAACGGCTATTCAAATATAATAACAGTACAATCTTCATGAAAAGCGTATAAGTTCAGCGTACAATATGTATGGAACTACTGCAAGTAAATTTGGTTATTTTAAAAAAAAATAATAACAAAACAGCCTCACACAAGCAGGTGTAGAGATTATAAACAGAGAATATGTAATACCTACGGAAGTGTTCCGAATAAACGGAGTATGCGTATGAAGTGGAGCAAGGGAATTTGGTTTCCTGGTCAATGTAGGGAGAGAGTTGATTACGTCGATTGAGAAGGGATTTGTTTGAGTTTCTTAGCATCCAAAGCAGGAGGCAGTGCGTATGTGTCAATAGCAGGACTCCTGAAAGACGGTAAAGAGGAGTAACACATATTAAGCGGACTGTTAAAAGGAAGGGGATGACAATATGAACCAGGAGTAGAGGCACCATTGTCCATGGGTAACTAAGTTGGCAGTAAATGTTGCATTATTGGGACGTGTAAGGTAGATTTTTTTGACAAAGGGTAGCGACTATTAGATGCAAATAGAGACTATCGAGTAACAACGAAATTTAATACATATGGCATATGTATATTAACTGATAATGCTTATACTAAAAAATGAGATCTGAATGTATATTAACTGACAATGCTTATACTTAAAATTGAGATATGAAATGTGTAGAAGATATACTGAAATGAGAATGGAAAATAGCATTCTCGCCACCATCAAATCTTGTGGGTAAAAGGCTAACGTGAAGGTCTTGTTTAGTGGCAAATGGAAAACAGGGATGGGTTAGAAAGTGAGGGACATATTCATGGAAGTGCAGCACAAGTGCAGATAGTATGTAATACGTAAGGTAGTTTTTAAAATAAACAAAGTATGCGTATATAGTTGTGCAGAAATAATGTTGTAACTGTAAGCATATTGTAGGAATTGGGACTGGTGAAAGGTTACGGATGAAAAAACATCAAATGGCTATGCAAAGATAATAACAGTACAATATTCATATAAATTGAAGAATGTAGCCGCAGAATATGTATGGAACTACAGCAAGTAAAATTCGTTTTTTGAAAATAAGTAATAAAAGAAACAGCCCTCGTGCGAGAAGGAGTAGAGAGTATAAACAGATAGTATGTAATACGTAAGGCAGTTTTCAGAATAAATGGAGTATGAGTATAATTACTGAGAAGAAGGGAGGGCGAGAGAATCGTACCGAGAGATATTGTAGATTGGTCTTGTATTGTGGGGGTGCAAAAAGGCTGTGTTGAATGAATTTGAAGGAGGAACTTAGAGCATTTGAAGGAGCAACCGCTGGTAAAACAATCAGTAGGAAGAGTGCAGGGCAGCAGAAGCATAACTGGAATCATTGAAGATTGTTCTTGGATTGTGGGGGTGCAGTACGGCTGTGTTGAATGCAATTGAAGGAGGATCGGCTGTTTCAGGGGTTGTTTGTAATAGGGAGGCGGTGGGAGCGGAGAGTTACGTTGGATGGTAAGGAGGCGTCTGAATGTAAGGGAAAGGGTATTTAGGGTATTTTATAAAGTGAAAGTGAATGCAGGTTTTTGGGGCTGCCACGTCACTGGGTTGAGGTTTTACTTAATATATATACTAGGTAAATTACCTGTGCTTCGCACGGAATTGAACTATTTTATTAGGCTTACATATGATCATTCGTTAATACTTGTATTTTCGATACATAATTGGCAAAAACATTTTATCTTAAGGCAAAGTGTTTCTCCAAAATCTTAAAGTGCTATATTTTATAAAAAATTTATTTTTGTTATACAAAAATTATTAGTCATAAATAGATTTTAAGTATAAGAAAGAAGTCTAAGAAAATCTCCATGGAAATAGTTGGTAAGATGTATTTAAAAATTTTAAATTCTAAGAAATCATAAAGAACAACATTAGAAGTTAAAAAAGAGACCAAAAAACGTTGAATAACAACACTCCCAAGTAAAGTGGAACATCACGTCCATACAAGATCATAATTAACTAAATTCAAATGGACGGTCTTGGATTCCTTTTTTGTGAACCTCAATCAATCTATTTTTTTATTATTGTATGTCATATAAAGTATATGCTAAAAATGACCCTAAAATTTTTATTATCATAAATGTTTTCTGTCATTGTCCCAAAATAGTCATTACTATTTTTTTCATATCAGCTGCCCCAACTTATTTGGATTAAAACATAGTTATTGTTATAGTTATAGTATGTAGTACAAAAAATAAATGCAATTATCAACCAAGAAGTAGATGGCATCTGAATGTTCACAACGGGATATACTAAACCAAAATATTGACACATAACATATTAAAATCTGACAACATAATTTTGTGAGCACTTGAACACACAAATATCCAAAAATAATAATAAAGACGACCTTAATTTCCTAACAATCAAGAAGAAAAAGGCATGTGCTTAATATATTTTTTAAAAAGATAATCTTACGGGTTGTATCTAAGTTTACAGTTCACAAATTTAACTGAAAGAAGTCAGGAAGAGTTATTATTTATTTATCAAAAATTAAAAAATTTATCAAAAGAATGAGTTATGAGTACAACAAAAATAATCTTTAATGACAATTAATAGCTTAATTATCATTAAATATGTATTTTCAGAGGCAAATGTTACTCTGTATAAATGTCCCTAATGTTTATAACAACATTGAATTCAATGGAAATTAATAAATGTCAGTAAAGTTTGTAGCACTCTTTCTGAATGTGCATATTTACTGTCGATAAAAAATATTTTTTCTATAGTGTGTTTTGGACATTTGTTAGTTTCACGAAAACTTGATCTCTTATTATGCTGAAAATAGAAAACAAGAAGAAGTATGACAAATTACTTAACTTGCAATAAAAGTGTGGACTAATTGTCTATATACAAATATTCTAGAAATAGTGCAATGGCATACCAAATTCTTGTACCTAAGAAAAAATAATCAAAATAACATATTAATTGTGGCAAGCAAGAGAGCCATCATTTTTGTTCTTTTAACAAACTTCATCATTGGTTTTGTATTAGTTATCAAAGATTTGTTTTTGTGTGTTATGAAATATAGCACAACCCACAAGCAATCTTTTCAAAAGTATATGAAATAACCCTGTAAAAAGAGACAAAAGAGAGGATAAATTTTCAATGTTCTTCACAGGAATTAAGAAAATAATTCAAAAAAAAAATCACCAAAATAGCAACAATAAATTGCAATATATACATGAATCACTATGATTTATAGTAAAATAATTAAGCTTCATGAAATAGGAGGAAGAGAATTTTGAGAAATGAAATACACTTTATAAGAAGCATAATTAATGTATTTGAAATTGAAAAAAACATACAAATAATAATGACAGAAATAAAATATTTGTTTACTAAAGAACCAAACGTAATGAATTCAACCATCAACCATTTCAGCAGTGTTATGAGTTGTGCACTAAAAGCTCCAAGAGTAGTAATTGTGCATTGCAATTGAGTCAATTTGCTTTGTTTATATGAAGAATCCTGTAGAAAATGACAAAATAGAAGATCAATTTTCAATTATCCTTGCTGACACTTTGACAGAGTTAAAAAAAGGTCACCAAAATAGGAAAAAGAAATTACCATAGTTCGATGAATCACTATGACTTATAGTAAAGAGTAAGCTCCATGAAAACTTTCAAGAATGAAACAAACTTCATAAAAACTCAATTAATGTATTTGAGTTTTACTACCCTATAGTGGGAAAAAACCTACAAATTATAGTGGCAAGAAATTCCTCTATTTATAGACAACATAGGATAGTGTCAACAAATATTTATTGTGTCTTATCAGAAAGGTCACAACTCTTTGGAAAAGTTACAACCCTTCACAAAGGTCACAATCTTTCATAAAAGTCATAAATTTTCATAAAAGTCACAACTCTTCATTAAAGGCACAACTTTTCAAAAAAGTTACCACTTTCATAAAAGTCACAACTTTTCAAAAAATTCACAATATTTTCATAAAAATCACAACTTTTCATGAAAAGGGCATGCTTAGTTTTGGAAATAAATAAATTTAAAAGTGAATTCTGGTTTCTTGTGGTGCCACATAGGCGGGTCTGAGATTCTCTTATATATATATATATATATATATATATATATATATATATATATATATATATATATATATATATATATATGTCAATGCAAAATAAGGTTATTATTGTTCTAATGAGCGTCACAATGTGTATTGATAATATTTCAATCATGGTCATAGATATTCAAATTTATTTAAACTACGAATTAAGATTTTTCTTTCTTAACATATTTTTACATTTATTTTTATCAAATTTGTAAGTAAAAATATAATGCAATTATTAACAAAATTAAATGATTTTTTGTGAATTGTTATGAGTTATAAACTTTTCTGTTACTATCTTGATGGCCAAAATAACAATTAACTTTAGTAAATAAAGGTTGTTCGTTTTTGTGTAAATTAAGGTTGTTCGTTTTTGTTAAAGTTTGTTTACAACTTATATGCTGACTATTCTTTAATTTGTACCAAAAGAAATTAAGAACATAATTAAATTATTTTAGTACTTAGAGCCAAAGGTAGAAATTCAAATAAGGCATTAAGGCAAAAACCAAAATTTCAAAAAGGTATTTAAGGGTTTTCATGGGACAAGAACTTTTTCTTTATTGAACCATATAAATAGAATCAACATTAATTATTTTCAAAACTCAAATATAGAACTTAAAAATATTCATATGAATTCCTAAACCTATATACTCAATGATATGGATATACGCGGAAAGTGTGTACCCAGAAACTTGTTTAATATATACCTAAACGAATAACATCAATACTCATTTTTTTATACAAAATAAAATAAAATTAGTGAGAGTTAAGTTATTTTGACTTTTAGTTTGTGATCTTACTTGATTATTCTTGAAGTCAAGTCATTCAAAATATGGATATTGATAGTAGGGAAATTTTCATATATTGCAAAGAGAAAAAACTTAATTAGCTTTCATAGTTACAATTTACCTAATTGTTGTAACACTCCAAAAGTCTAAGACGTAATCTAGAGCCTAACAAGAGTGTCTAAGGGTTAGAACACTATATTAAGGTCATAATGAGTATAAGTCATCTACGAAGTTTTAGAATCAAAGTGTCAACGTCCATGACATCCGGAAACTAGTTCAAGAGGTGCTAGTATCCCTTAGCCTATTTGACTAGGTTTTAGGAGTCATAATTTGATGAAATTAGGTAGAAAGGTGTCTAATACGTATTAAAGTCGGTTTAGGGTTGAAACGTTCGAGTACGACTCTCAATGGACCAACCAAAGGGTCCTTGAGGAGGACCCAAATGAGCCCGTTTTAGAATGGAAGGGGGGAAATACTATTCCTAGAGGTCGTATCATTTCTTGTTTGAAAGCTTGTAAGATGATATCTAAGGGGTGTTTATATCATATTGTAAGAGTCAAAGATTTAGACTCCGAAATTCCTGCCATTGAGTTGGTCCCCGTAGTGAGGGAATTTCAGAAGTATTTCCTAATGATCTTCCCAGTATTTCTCCCGAACGGGAAATTGATTTTGGTATCGACTATCTACCTGATACAAATCCCATTTCAATTCCTCCTTATCGTATGGCTCCAGCCGTATTTAAAGAGTTGAAGTCTCAACTCAAAGACTTACTAGACAGGGCTTTATTCGGCCTAGTATTTCTCCATGGGGTGCTTCGATATTGTTCGTGAAAAAGAAGGATGGGTCACTTAGAATGTGTATCGATTAGCGTCAACTCAACAAGTCACAATTAACAACAAGCATCCTCTCCCTCGGATTGATGATTTATTTGATCAACTCCAAGGTGCAAGTTACTTTTCCAAGATTGACTTGAGATCGGGATATCAGAAACTTAGGGAGAGAGATGAAGATATTCCCAAGACGGCCTTTCGGACTAGATATGGTCATTATGAGTTCCTAGTCATGTCTTTTGGATTGACTAATGCCCCGGCGACGTTTATGGATCTCATGAATAGGGTATTCTGAAACTATCTTGATGTATTCGTGATTGTCTTTATTGACGATATATTGATATATTCAAAGAGTGAGGGTAATCATATGGGGCATTTGAAGTTTGTTTTGCAAGTGCTTAGGGAACACCAACTATTTGCCAAGTATAACAAATGTGATTTTTGGTTGAAGTTGGTGGCGTTTCTTGGTCATATTATCTCTAGTGAGGGTGTGGAGGTTGATCCAAGGAAAACGGAGGCGGTGAAAAATTAGCCTAGATATTGAATCCAACCGACATTAGGAGTTTCTTGGGTCTATCGGGTTATTATAGGAGTTTTATGGATGGTTTTGCGTCCATTGCTTCTCCCTTGACTACCTTGACCCAAAAGAATGTGAAATATGAGTGGTCGGATGCAGGTGAAAGAAACTTTCAAATTTTGAAAGATAGGCTTATTTTTGCTCCGGTATTGCCCCTACCAGAGGGTACTAAGGGTTTTGTGGTTTATTGTGATGCATCCCGAGTGGTCTTGGGGTGTGTTCTTATGCAACATGCGAAAATATTAGCATATGCCTATAGACAACTTAAGGTGCATGAGAAGAATTATCCAACTCATGATCTTGAGTTAGCGGCCGTGGTGTTTGCTTTTAAAATATGGAGGCATTACTTGTATGGTGTTCATGTGGATGTGTATACGGACCATAAAATTCTTCAATACGTATTCACCCAAAAGGATTTGAATCTCCGGTAAAGAAGGTGTTTGGAATTATTGAAGGACTACAACATGAGTGTTCTCTATCACCCCGGCAAGGCTAATGTGGTGGCGGACACTCTAAGTCGTTTGTCCATGGGAAGTGTGTCCCATGTGGAAGAAGCCAAGAGAAACCTAGTGAGGCATGTTCATAGGTTGGCTCGTTTAAGGGTTTGAATTGAAGATTCTCCAAATGGTGGTGTTGTGGTACATCATAACTCCGAGTCGTCTTTGGTGGTTGAGGTGAAGTCTAAGAAACACTTTGATCCATTATTGATGGAGTTGAAAGAATCTGTTCTAGGGAAGATGAATGAGTCATTGTCCCAAGGGGGATGGTGTTCTTAGATACCAAGGTAGATTGTGTGTGCCTAATGTCGATGATTTGAGAAATCGGATTCTTGAAGAAGCTCATGGAGATCGTTACTCTATTCATCCGGATTCTACAAATATGTATCATGACCTTAGGGACGTGTTTTGGTGGGAAGGCTTAAAGGGGTACAAGAGGAATTTGTTGCAAAATGTCCAAATTGCCAACAAGTGAAAGTCAAACACCAAAAGCCGGGTGGTTTACTTCAAGAAATACAAGTTCCCATTTGGATATGGGAAGACATAAATATGGAATTTCGTGGTAGGTTTGCCTCGGATACAAAAGCAACATGACTCAATATGGGTGGTTGTGGATAGGTTGACCAAATCCACTCATTTTATTCCCGTCAAGTCCACATACTCGGCGGAGGATAATGCGAGGATCTTCATAGATGAGATTGTGTGTTGCCATGGTATTCCGGTATCCATCATATCGGATAGGGGTGCACAATTCACATCTAGGTTTTGGAGGTCATTCCAAAAAGGGTTGGGTACCAAGGTGAAACTAAGCACCGCTTTTCATCCACAAATGTCTGGTCAAGTGGAGCGTACTATTCAAAACCTTGATGATATGATTAGAGCTTGTATAATTGACTTCAAGGGAAATTGGGATAAACACTTGCCTTTGGTTGAGTTTTCTTACAACAATAGTTACCATTCATCTATATCTATGGATCCTTTTGAAGCCTTGTATAGTAGGAGATGTATATCTCCAATAGGATGGTTTGAAGTGGGAGAGTCTTCACTTTTAGGTCCCGAATTGATTTATAAGACTTTGGACAAGGTTCATATAATAAGGAATCGCTTGAAAACAGACTATAGCCGGCAAAAGTCTTATACTGACCATAGGAGAAGAGACTTAGAGTTTGAAGAAGGTGATTAAGTGTACCTAAAAATTTCACCTATGAAAGGGTGGTGAGATTTGGCAAGAAAGGGAAGTTGAGTCGTCCTTATGTGGGTCCTTATGAAATTTGGCAAAGGATTGGCAAGGTTGCATATGAGTTGAGGTTACCTAGTGAATTGGCTTTGGTTCATCCGGTGTTCCATGTTTTCATGCTTAAAAAGTGTATCGGTGATCCCGAGTCCATTCTTTGAATTGAGGGTCTAGGTGTACAATGAGGAGGTTCTTGTTGAAATCCTTGATAGACAAGTTAAGAAGTTAAGGAACAAGGAGGTGGCTTCCGTAAAGGTGTTATGGAAAAACCACCTAGTTACGGGTGCAACATGGGAGGCCGAGGCCGACATGAAGTCCCGTTACCCTCATCTATTTGACAACTAAGGTTAGTTGTTCCTATTTATAGTGAAAATAATTAGCTTATTAGAAGTTGCCTTGATTTTTGGAAAAATAGTGAATTTTATGCTTTTTTACAGGAACTACAGTGATTTATGACTATTGAAATGAAAGTTTTCAAGAAAATGCTCTTTTACTTGATTTGAACTTATGTGGTGTATTTTGGTATATTGTGCCTTCATGAGTTGTATTGAGAATGTTGATATGTGTTGAAGAAAGCTTTGGCATAAGCGAATAAGCATGTAATGAATGTTGAACTCTTATGAGTTGAAAGTGATGTTTTGAGTTGCATGGTGTAAAAGGTCATGTGGTTATGTTGATTTGAATTGTAACTCATGTTTTGATATGTTGTTGTTGGTTGGGCTGCTAGTCTTGAGTCTATTCCTTCCTTTTAAAGAATTTTAGTGTCATTCGGGTTCCTAAGGGGGAGGGGGTATAATGTAACACTCCGAAAGTCTAAGACGTAATCTAGAACCTAACATGAGTGTCTAAGGGTTAGGACACTGTTTTAAGGTCAAATATATTGAGTATAAGTCGTCTAGGAAGTTTTAGAATCAAAGCGTCAAGAAACGTCCATGACGTCCGTAAACTAGTTCAAGAGGTGCTAGTGTGCCTTAGCCTATTTGACTAGGCTTTAAGAGTCACAATTCGATGGAATTAGGTTGTAAGGTGTCTAATACGTATTAAATTAGGTTTAGGGTTGAAACGTTTGGGTACGACTCCCCAAGGACTAACCAAAGGGTTCTTGAAAAGGATCCTTCTGTTTGGCTAAAAGCTGTCAAAAGACAGTGCCATCGACGGTTGCCACCCAACGGGGCGTAGGCCAATCGACGTGGCATCAATGACACCATCGATGGTCCCTTAGTTAAATTTGTGAGGGTTTATTTTGTCAAGTCTCTGACCAAAATGACGGATGTGTAGCACAGAAGGGACACTGGCCGTCGACTGACCTACGACCCGTAGGTCGGGGTCTCGTAGGTCAGGTCACTGTTTTGGCTGCCATGTTTTAATTAGTCCAATTAATTAATTAGGTGGTTAGTTAATTAGTTAGGGGTTAAGGGAGTTCTAATTAAGTTAGTTAATGACTTATATAAAGCCCCTAACCTAATTAAACTAACCCAACCCTCATATTTTCCAAAACGCAATTGCTCTTCCTTCTCTCTTCTTTCTCTCTCCCAAATAGAAGAACTCCATTGAAGGGCTAGTTCAAGGTCCAAGGGCATCAAAGAGGGTTCTTTTCTCCATCATTCTCCATCAATTAACAAGGTATGGGATTCCTTTCCCCAAAGGGTTCGTCCAAATTGATTTCAAAAAGATGAGTTTCAAGTGGGTTTTCTTGTATTACGAATTTGATATTATAAATTGATTTGTTTATGATTTATTTAGTTGATTATGATTAGATTATGATGTATTATGATCAATTATGCTAGTTCTTGATGAATTAAGCTAAGTTGTGAAGTACATCATGAATTTTACCCAAATCCCTAACCCTAGGCTATGAACTAGTAATGAATTGTTGTGTACTGATTCAATTGACTTCATTATTGTGTTGATTACTATGGTGTGATGATACTACACCTATTGTTGGGTTGAATTGGATAGTTGTTGTAAAACCTTGATGATGGCTTGTGAAGGAGATTGGGGTAAGTCTTGCGATCTTAATCCTTTACTTCAATTATGATTACATGTGTTTAGTGTTCCCAAAAGTAAAATGAAGTAATCAAGTAACCACTAACTAGGGTGACTTAAGAGGATTTGACTTAGCCTAGGTAGGGGTATGTAACTCTACTTATGTCTTGCACTAGTTTACCTTGAGGGAAGCCTTAGGAGGTTTTTATTGTGTTCTATAATGTATATGTTATATATATGTTGACTTTACATGTTATTGACTCTATGTGATATTAGTTTCACTTATCAGCATGTTGTCGGTCTATATTGCTAAAGTATGATAATGGTTACTCTTGATGTTATGATATGTGAAGTTAGGAAATTCGTATGGTCCTTTATTTGGTTTACTTGATTGAGTGGAGTTATGGGGCTTTGCTTGGTCATTGGACTTGTAGACCTGATAATGGGTTGTGGGTAAGGATCTAGTATGTGTTGAAATGTTATGAAGTTCTTGTATATGTCTTGTGGTTATAATATGATGATTGAAGTTATTTGGCTATACATATGTTGACTTGACATAGTATGTTGGCCTTGTGTGGAATATGTTATTGCCCTGATGATTATGTGTTTTAATGGTTGAGTTAGTTCCTTAAAGTGCATAAATGAGATTTTTACAGTAAGTTGCATTTTTTCAACAAATTGTCCCTTTTATAGCATGATTTCTATGTTGTGTGTGCATTATTTCCATACTTAGTACAAGTGATGTGCTAATCCCTATTTTCTCTCTTTTCCCCAGCATTTTAGGTTCCGGTCGTTGACGAGGTTGAGGCCATTGAAGAAGACTTGGATCCTCATCTCCAAGTTGGGTAGGTCCTCACTACTTCGAGCACAATGCCACTTTCTAGCATTGGATGTTGATTAGTCTTAAAGACACTTTGTTCATTCTCTTTCATTTGAGTACTATGATTGTAGAGCCTATATGTGACTTTTATATTATTGATGTATGGGCTATGCCCAATTGTTATACTCTTTTTTAGATGGTTATGATATGAGACATCCGTTTTAAGACTATATTGTATCTTATATATATGTGTGCCATAAAAGTAGAAGACTATGAAATCTTCTTATACGAAGGGTCTATGTGTACTTGATATGAATATATTATGTGTAAGCGAGAGGTCAAAGTAAACCTCATGAAGTAGTGTAGATGAAAAGTTTTTAAATTTTCTGAGGACAAAGACTTCGGTTACGTCTGGGGGGTGCTCCATGGATGTGACAATTGCACTTTATAGGTATAATTTTATTTGTTATGGGACCAAGAAGTGATATAGAGTCATTTGGCAATTCCACCAATAATTATTTATCTTCACTCATCAAAGAGAACGGGAATAACCTCAACCTCGTGAACGCATGTGAGATGTTTTTAAACACAAATGGTCTACACACCTCCACAAAATTTCAAAGGTGTTCATGGTGGTCCTTATGAGTTAAACCTCCCAAACATTCCTCTTAGTTGGAGCAATTGTAGTCACAATCCAGTTACATGAAATACTGTCCTCCCGGTTATGGGAGGTATCTGGATGGCTCCCCTAGTTTGAACAATATTGGCGTGCATATCTTTCAAATCACCCATGTCATTTTGACTTTAGTGACTATCATTCTCATGGCATTATCAAGGTCACTCATTGTATTAGACCTGCAACTCAACTAACAACAACCCAAAACAACAATTTACTACAACTAAGCAAATTTACAACCTAATTTCTCAAATAGAATTCTCAACCACCAGCATCTGGTTGCAGCGCAATTTTTGTAACACTGATATATACTCTCTAAAACTAATTAAAAGAGACATTGTTCGTAATCATTAAAAATACCTAATTAAGAGTCGAAATCGGGACGTTTTTCTCTCTTAAGTAAATCTACCACTCATCATGTCTTTAATGAGGTGTTACAAGGTGGTTATTACCACAACATGTACTCATAAGTTGCTTGAAGTTATTGGATCTTGAGAAATCTCGTGTGGCATGGCGTGACTTTTTCTCTTTTAAGCAAGGAGATTTTCACGTAAGCATTTATGTTCTTTACTTTAAGCATTTACTGTTTTTGCTATTATTAACAAAAACTAAAGAAAGACAGATCATAGATAGTGACTCATAATTTTTTTTTTTTGCATGTCTTAAGGAGGGCATCCGAATGACATCAATGGTGTACATACCAGATGCATCTTTTGGCAAATCTTTAGGATAAAAAATCAAGACGTACTTTCTATAGAAATAATATTTAGTTAGTACGCCTGTGAAGCAATGTCGACCTATCACATTGGCCTGCAAATTCATTCTTCTAGTCTCCATAATAGTATCCCGCAGTTTCCAGGCCATTTGAGTTAATCCTTAATCAGATTGGCAATAACAAGGGAATCACATTCTAAAATAAAGTCTGGATAGCAATTTTTCATGCACAATTTGGCTCCAAAGATGGCTGCTTTGGCCTTTCCTATATTGCTCGTACCTCTCCATTATAGCCCTGAACCCAACACCATCTTAATAAATAGGAAAACATAAATATTTCCATTAACAGAGTGGTATCTTTTTTCCCCATCACCAGTTCTCCAATAGAATCTACTCAGTTGTCTTTCAACCTGTTTAAGGACTGATATTGTAAGACATGCTTAATCGATATTGCTCGTCCCCCAATGGAGAGGAGCTTTTTTGTCCATCTTGTAGTTCCTTTGATAATTTTAGATACCATATCACTGAAACTGGAAATCAAAGTTTTTCCGATGTACAAGTGGCAACCCAAATATGTTATAAGAAATTGCTTATGTATATAATCAATAATCCTTTTTATTCTATCTATCTCATCCGAAAGAGTCCTTGCAAGAATCAATAAATGACTTTTTTCCTCATTAATCTTCGGGCCACAACCTGAAGAAGAAAAGGATAATATCGTCAGCATAAGATAAATGATTATCTTGAGGGTCTTGTCTTATCATTATAAAACCTTTATAAAGTTGATTAGTATTCAAATGGTTTAACATTTTAGAAAGAATTTCAGCTCTCTTAATGAAAAAAACGTTTTCTACATCCATTAACAAGGACAGGAGTACAATATATTACTAATGGATCTCCTCATAAGGCTAATCCATCTTTCAGAGAAACCAAATCTTCTTAAAATATCAAGAAGAAATTGCCAATTAACTCAGTCACATCATATTAGACATATCCCGTTTTATGAAAAGTTTCATTTTACTCACATATCATAGCTTTTAGCCTCGACAAGAGTTTGCTCCATATCAAGTCGGGCAAGGAATGAAGGTTTGGATGTAAACATAGTTAAATGCTGACCAAGATTTATGTGTCTCTAGAACAGAAAGACAATAATGTTATAACATTGTTAAAACCATTATGATCGTTGTGGAATCAAACATTAGAAATAACTCTTACTGTCATTTCCGGCAATGAGTTAAGCTTTTTGACATAATCCTTCAATTCGGAGACTATTTGGTTATGCATATAAAATAAAATGTAACACATAAGTCAATTATTGATCAAGCAAAGCTAAGACATGCACATCTACGATTATTGACTAACCGTGGTCTGCATTTCTGTGTAATCTTGTTTCATGGAAGTTGCTTTTTGACGTAGAACCTGCAATCACACGGCAAATGACAATTAAAGAAATAGAAGATTAAGGAAAGAACATGAGCAACTGAATCTTATGATAGGACATGAAAGATTGATATGTATGCTGAAGTCACCTAGACTGTTGTTAAAAAAATTGGAGAGAAAATAAATCAACCTGGACGACAACTTGAATTAAGGGGAACCTTTAGTTTCTTGCCTTCTTGCTTGACACCCATAATAGATGAATCTAGTTCCACAGCACCATTATTGATACCAAGAAACTGCAAGAAGCCTATTAGAGACAGCTTTTAAAATATTCACAGCATATATCGTTTCTTTATTACTATAGAAGCTGCAGACACATTAAACAACCATGAACAGCTGCCTAGACATTATTCTAACAACACAGATCCATAGCAATTCTAAGAATACCAGTTTTACCTCATCCAACAGCCCTTCATATGTTAACTGTGAACACATTGGAGTGATCATATCCACCTGCACAATACCAGGAAAGTCTTTAAGCAATAGTGACAAATGGATATAAAGGAAGCACGAATATTGCTCCACACAACTCAAGACACACTAATCAAACCAAGTAACTACAGTATTTCCACTACCATGAAGGTTGAAGAATTACGAATAAAACCAAAGCAGTAGAGAACTTAATTGATCATATGGAAAAGATACATGGAATAAGACTATACCAAGTAGCAAGATTAGGCCTGCGGAACTATTAACTCTTTGAATACGAGGCAATTAATTAAAGAGCAAGTTGAAAGAGTATGATAATATGAACTTCATTTTTCCAGCATATTATCTCAGTCTTTCTTTTTCTGCCAAAACACACACTCTCTCTCTCACACACACACAGACATATCTTACACAATCCAAATATGATCTTCAACATAATCCAAGAATTATGGCTCATCTTTACCAAATAACCCATGAGGTCACACAGCAAACTTATGTGTTTTATGAAATATAAT
Organism: Solanum sitiens; assembly: GCA_016801875.1. Taxonomy (NCBI): domain Eukaryota; kingdom Viridiplantae; phylum Streptophyta; class Magnoliopsida; order Solanales; family Solanaceae; genus Solanum; species Solanum sitiens. The sequence continues at coordinate 1,242,156 of JABWTJ010000091.1, forward strand.
GAGAGAGGAGACAGGGAAGGGCTGAGTGGAAGAAAGAAGGCATGCTACCTCTCTGTCCGAAAGTATGGCAGTATTTATTTCAGGCACACTCATCTGCTGTAAAAGAGCAAATTGATATTAATTTGTGACAATGTATGGTTTATTCTAGTGGATTTAATATTTTGAGTTACCTCAGATGTGTTCACTGGTTCTTCCGACTTCATTCGATTTAAAATGTCAGCCACACGAACTGATGCTTTTCCTTTGGCCCTCACATTTGGAATAAGTCCAAAGGAAAACTATATTTCGTAATAATCAAAAAGCTGTTAGAAAATATTTATGCCAAACCTACTTTCAAAAAAAAAAAAACAGAGTGAAGCCTATTCAAATAGTAGTTAGTTCTATCGAGTAAACATAAAAAGCACCTCAAGTTTGTGGATATCTTTTGCTATGTACCACAGGGAGGTAGTTTCACCATCAACTAGGTGCTCCGATAATATAAATGAAACTAGGAAAATTGCCCGCGCTTCGCGCGGCTTCGTGCGGCTTCGTGATTTTCAAATTTGGTTGATTTTTTTTTTTTAGTTTTAGCGTAGTAAAATAAGTGTTAAAAATTGATATTTTCAGTTACACCTATGTAATGCCGCGGTGTAATAGGTTTGTTGTTCTGTAGTTTTAAAATGTCATTGCTTGAATGAGTTATTCACATCTTGGTGAGAGTAGGGGTAGGTAGCATATAATTTTAAGAGCAAAAATGTGGATCGACATATGACACATAAACAACACAACTTTTAAAGACATGTACATTTATAGTAAGGGAAGTTTTTTGGCAATAGATAAAACCGAATCCCCTACCATTACAGACATCAACACCATATGATATACAAATTAGCCATTGTTGGACATGTAAAGTTTCGCAACTAACAAAATAGACACAACTTGATCAAACTAATAATACTAAGGTCCCTAGCATAGAAAAAGCCTCTACCTTGTATTTTTATGGTGTCTCCGTCACTCTGTTCGTTGTCGTCTATGAATAAGTTTTTTCTCTTCTTAGACTTTCTCAAATAGACTCTTCTGTTTGAAATGGAAGCCTCCTCTCCATTAGGAATTTCTTTTGAGTATTCTGTGTTTTTATCCTCCCGCATTATAGTCTATTGGTTCAGGTGAATCTTCCACTTTTTCTTTTCCCTTTACGTAAAAATAATTAATGATGATGTATGTTATAAGGATTGTCCAGAAGATGAATGATGTACCTATCAAGAGAATATGTATTAGAAGCTTAATAACTCTGTAGCACTTTACCTTTTTGTCTTTGTTTATGGGGTGCGATATTCTAATTCTTCATCCGGCACATAAACTTTTGTGACTATATAGTTTTCCGATCCCTCTTTCAAATTGAAATTGCTCAATTTTAGTTTGAAGACCAAGTCCACCCCGCATAGACTGCAAATCTGGGATGGTATCTCACTTTTGGACAATCGGTTAACCAACTTGTGAGCAGAAGTATCAAGAATTGTTTCTCTGCAACCCCATAAAACAGGATCAAAGCAGTCTTCCCACCATTGTCCTTGACCTTAATGTGTATCTTAAACCTGTGTATGCATGAAACATCGTTAGTGTTCCTTTGAATGTAAGTTGTGGCTACAATGTTACTTGCTTGCTTACCTACCATATGTAAAAATGAAGGGGTGTGTGTGTATACATATATATATGTATATATATATATGTATACATATATATATGTATACATATATATATACATGTATATATGTATATATATATATATACATGTATATATGTATATATATATATATACATGTATGTATATACATACACACATATATATATATATATATATATATATATATATATATGTGTGTGTATGTATATATACATACATATATACATACATATATATATATATATATATATACATAATTCTCTTAATTAACTAATTAACGACTTTTCGGAAAGAGTAACAACTTTTCAGAATGTTACCGTTACCCGCAAATTAATTCTCTTAATTAACTAATTAACTAACGTTCTGACTTAATTTGTAGGAGATAATATTTTCAGGATTTATTTGATTAACAAAAACTGATTAAATAAATTTTGTCCAAAAAATTTATCAGTCAATCACATCATTTGCCAAATCCAAATCCAAATCCAAAGCCGAAGCCGAGGGAGCGACGACGACGACGACGACGCGAGGGGGCATCTTCTTCTTAGCTCTTTGAGAAGTAAAGGAAGTGTTTCCTTATATAAGGACAACAATGTCCTTTCTTTTGCCGATATGGGATAAATGACTTTTCATTTGCACTTTGCAAATGACTTTTCATTTTCCCTCCAAAATAGTTCCCTCACTTTTCATATTCTCTCTTTTCTTTTCCCATCCACACTTGCTAGACCCAACAATTCCCCACATGAATGGGGAATGTCTATTGTTAAAACACATGCATGAAAAAACGTGTGTGTCTTGTAAGTAAAGGTTAATCGCATCTGGATAAGTAGGTTTCCCTTTAAACTTTCCGTAGTGAACATATATCGAATATACTCGATCAATCGGTAGATTTGATATCTTTGAACCGTTGAACTTTGGTGTATACCTAGACAACATAAGTCACACAATAAACCCTTGAACTGTTCTTAGTTCTCATTGTTTTGTTCATTTCAACCATGAAAACATCTCGGATAGTAAGTGCTTAGAGAACTGGCCTAACCGGATTCTCCTTGAAGCGGCTTACACTTCACACTCACATAGGTGATTTCTAAATGTGTTATCTCGTAGATACACCATTTGATATATCCTGTATCAAACTTAGAAACCATTAAAAAGTCCTTATGCCTTTATCCTGGTTACTGAACATTGTCTCATCATGAGAATGGACCATAAAATAATTTTTGACAATGTTGAACCGTCATCAATGACTTTGTTTTATCTCCTTGAGGCTAGATCTTGGGATCTCCAGTCTTCTAGGTAGAGTTACCATCTCGGCTGTATTCCCATTCTCGTCGATGATTTCTCAACTCCCTCTCTAGTTAGGCCTTTTGTAAGTGGAACCGACACATTATCCTTTGACTTCACATAGTCAATTGTGATATTCCACTAGAGAGTAGTTGTCTCACAGAGTTATGTCTTCGTCTTATGTGACGAGACTTGCCGTTATACATAACGCTTCCAGTCCTTCCTCTTGCAGCTTGACTATCACAGTGTATGCAAATAGGGGCCATTGGTTTGGCCAAAATGGAATATCTTCTAAGAAATTTCGGAGCCATTCAGCTTCTTCACCTGTCTTGTCTAAAGCGATGAATTCAGACTCCATTGTAGTGCGAGCTATACATGTTTGTTTGGATGATTTCCAAGATATTGCTCCTCCACCAATAGTAAAAACGTATCCACTTGTGGATTTAGTTTCAGTTGACCCAGTAATCCAATTTGCATCACAATATCCTTCAAGAACTGCTGGATATTTGTTGTAATGCAAAACATAGTTTTGAGTGTCATCTAAGTATCCCAAAACTCTCTTCATTGCCAACCAATGATTTTGATTAGGATTACTTGTGTATCGACTCAGTTTACTGATAGCGCAAGAATGTCTAGTTGTGTACAATTCATAACATACATCAAGCTTCCCAACACTCTAGCATAGTCCAATTGAGACTGACTTTCACCTTTATTCTTTGCAAGATGAAGGTTCACATCAATTGGAGTCTTTGCCCTTTTGAAATTCAAAAATTTGAATTTTTCAAGTATCTTTTGAATATAATGAGTTTGAGACAATGCTAGACCGTTAGGAGTTTTAAAAATTTTAATTCCCAATATCACATCAGCAACTCCTAAATCTTTCATATCAAACTTACTAGCGAGCATACGCTTAGTAGCTTTTATATTAGCAATGTCTTTGCTCATTATAAGCATGTCATCCACATATAGGCATACAATTATTTCCTGATTTGGAGTATCTTTAATGTAACCACATTTATGGCATTCATTGATCTTAAATCCATTTGACAACATCGTTTGATCAAACTTTGCATGCCATTATTTTGGTGCTTGTTTTAGTCCATAAAGTGGCTTAATAAGTTTGCACACTTTCTTTTCTTTACCAGGAACTACAAAACCCTCAGGTTGTTCTATGTAAATTTCTTCTTCCAGATCTCAATTTAAGAAGACGATTTTCACATCCATTTGATGAATTTCAAGACCGTATACTACAGCTAGGACAATTAAAATCCGAATTGATGTAATCCTAGTCACTGGCGAGTATGTGTCAAAATAATCAAGACCTTCTTTTTGTCTAAAGTCTTTGACAACAAGTCTTGCTTTATATTTGTCAATAGTTCCATCATCTTTCATCTTCCTTTTAAAGATCCATTTTGAACCCAAGGGTTTGTTCCCTGGAGGAAGATCAACCAACTCCCAAGTATGATTGCTTAGGATTGATTCAATTTCACTATTGGCAGCCTCCTTCCAAGAGGTTGAGTCGCTAGACAACATTGCTTTCTTGAATGTTTGAGGCTCACTTTCAAGAAGAAATGTTACAAAATCATATCCAAATGGAGTAGATATCCTTTGACGTTTACTGCGTCTTGGACTCTCTTCATTGGGTTTATTCTCTTTTGGTTCTTCTCTGGATTGTTTAGATCCCCTACTAGATGACTCAAGTCTAGTTTTATACGGATAAATATGTTCAAAAAATTCAGCACTATCTGATTCCATTGCCGTATTATCATGAATATTCGGATGTTCGGACTTATGAACCAAAAATTGACATGTCTTACTATTTATGGCATATCCAATGAATACACAATCCACAGTCTTAGGCCCTATTTTTACCCGCTTAGGTATAGGAACTTGGACTTTGGCTAGACACCCCCACACTTTGAAATATTTCAAGTTGGGTTTTCTACCTTTCCATTTCTCATATGGAATTACGTTTGTCTTTGAGTGAGGCACTCTATTGAGTATTTGATTTGCTGTAAGGATAGCTTTCCCCCACAAGTTCTGTGGTAAACCTGAAATTATAAGTAATGCATTCATCATTTCTTTTAAAGTTTGGTTTTTCCTTTCTGCAATCCCATTAGACTGAGGAGTGTACGGAGCAGTAGTTTGATGGATTATTCCATTTTCTAAACATATTTCTGCAAATGGAGATTCATATTCTCCGCCTCTATCACTTCTGATCATTTTGATCTTTTTATCTAATTGATTTTGAACTTCAGTTTTATATTGCCTAAATGCATCTATTGCTTCATCCTTACCATTTAGCAAATAGACATAACAATATCTAGTGCAATCGTCAATAAAAGTTATAAAATATTTTTTCCCACCACGTGATGGTGTTGACTTCATGTCACAAATATCAGTGTGAATCAATTCTAAAGGATTTGAATTCCTTTCAACAGATTTATAAGGATACTTAGCATACTTAGATTCAACACAAATTTGACATTTTGATTTCTTGCACTCAAATTTTGGCAAAGTATTTAAGTTAATCAGTTTTCGCAAGGTTTTGTTATTAACGTGTCTCAAACGTTCATGCCATAAACATTTAGACTCAAGGAAGTAAGAAAAAGCAAAATCTTTATTCATATAAACTGCAATTACATTGAGTTTGAAAAGTTCATCACTGAGGTAGTCTTTTCCTACATACATATCATTCTTACTTACTACTACTTTATCATAAACAAATACACATTTGAATCCATTCTTAGTCAGAACTGGAATTGAAACTAGATTCTTTCTCAATTCTGGAACATACGAGACCCTACACCACCTTGCCTGATGTCATCTTTAATAGGACCTTGCCAGTTCCTTCCACCTTTGCAACAACAGAGTTTGCCATAAACAACTTCTCATCTGTAGGTGCTGGAGTATATGATGAAAATAATTCTTTGTTGGCACAAACATGGCATGAGGCACCAGAATCTATCCACCATTTTCTTGGATTTCCAACCAAGTTACATTCTGAAAGCATTGCACAGAGATCGTCCATTTCTCTTTTGGATTCAGTCAAGTTTGCTTGATCCTTATTTTTCTTGTCCTTCTTAGGACCCCGGCATTCAGTATCCCTATGACCATGTTTACCACAATTGAAGCAGTTTCCATTGAATTTCTTCTTAGGAGGATTGCTTTTTAGACCAGATGTTTTCTTTCTTTTCTTTACTTTTTTGGGATCTTCCTCAACAATATTTACTCCAGATATTGTTGAGTTACCACGTGACCTCTTTTCTACAGCCTTATTATCCTCTTCGATTCTCAACCTTACTATGAGATCTTCAACAATCATCTCCTCGCGTTTATGTTTCAAGTTGTTTTTGAAGTCCTTCCACAATGGAGGTAACTTTTCAATAATTGCAGCCACTTGAAAGGCATCATTCACAATCCTACATTAAAGATTATGTGAGTATTAAGGAAAAACTTAATATTTCTAACATAGACATTAAATAAATTTATACCTTCAGCAAGGAGATCATGGATTATAACTTGCAGTTCTTGAACTTGGGTGACGACGGTCTTACTGTCTATCATCTTATAGTCCAGAAATTTTGCCACAATGAACTTCTTTATTCCGGCATTCTCTGTTTTGTACTTCTTTTCTAAAACATCCCAGAGTTCTTTTGAGGTTTTAACATTGATGTACACATTGTATAGATCATCCTGCAGGCCACTCATAATATAATTTTTACACAAAAAATCTGAGTGTGTCCATGCTTCTGTTACCAAGAATCGTTCTTCAGGCGGAGTTTCATCCGACATAACAGGAACATTCTCATTAATGAACCTCTGCATACTCAACGTAGTGAGATAGAAGAACATCTTCTACTGCCATCTCTTAAAGTCAACTCCAGAAAACTTTGTAGGTTTCTCAGACGGCGTTAAGGCAGCATTTGAACGACTATGTGCAATCGATGTTGTTGCAGCACTTACTGTTGCAGCACTCACTGTTCCAGCATTCACTTGACTTGAATTAGTCATTTTTTCTGTCACAAAATGCAAATAATTTAAGTATTTGAAATACCAAAAGTAAAAAACAAATCTTTACACAGACTGTTTCTGATTTAACGATAAAGTTTTTATGTTCTTTAATCATTAATCGAATGAATTTTAAAAATTCAAGCAGAGTTGAAAACCATAAAGGTTTAATCTCAAGAAACCTCAAATACAGAAACTTATTAAATTTCTTAAGATTGTTAGTAACCTGTATTTATAAGGTTTGCCAAAAAAAAAATAGAAACAAAAATAAGATGAAGCAGAAAGTATACAAAATAATCCGAGTCCACAGAAACTATTGTGTCTCCTTAAGAAATTTAATCCCCTCACTGTACCCGAGGTTATGGATTAATTTCTCCCAAAATAGCAGTACCTCAAACTTCTTTAACTTCAACGAACTTAAGAACATCAACAAGTCACACAGACTCATCGATCGACACTTTGATTTTGAGAGAAAAATATATACAGATAAGGAAATTTTCAGTATTTGAAAAAACGAAAATTGACTTTTTTTTATATCCATTTTCAGCAAGAAATGTGTCTGTTCAAACCCATTTTATCCAGAAAGTTGTGTCTTTTGGAAACAAATAACAATTTTTCGGAAAATATGTTTGTTAGGAAAATAACGGCTTTTCGGAAAGTAATGACTTTTCGGAAAGAGTAACAACTTTTCGGAATGTTATCGTTACCCGCAAATTAATTCTGTTAATTAACTAATTAACTAACGTTCTGAATTAATTTATAAGAGATAATATTTTCAGAATTTATTTGATTAACAAAAACAGATAAAATAAATTTTGTCCAAAAAATTTATCAATCAATCACATCATTTGCCAAATCCAAATCCAAATCCAAACGAGCGACGACGACGGCTCGAGGGGGCATCTTCTTCTTAGCTCTTTAAGAAGTAAAGGAAGTGTTTCCTTATATAAGGACAACAATTTCACTTTATTTTGCTGATATGGGAGAAATGACTTTTCATTTGCACTTTGCAAATTGACTTTTCATTTTCCCTCCAAAATAGTTCCCTCACTTTTCATATTCTCTCTTTTCTTTTCCCATTCACATTTGCTAAACCCAACAGTCAATTTTAAGATAACACAAATTTTGTTTGCTACGATGGTGGCAAAAGTCACTTCACCTATTTTGAAAAAAACTAAACTTATATGTCAGAATGTCCTATATACGTGACTATTAAAAGTTTCCAATATGTTGAGAAGAAGTAGTTACCTCAGTATTCTTTAGAGTTGTAGCAGTAACGATCACAATGTATGGTCTGAAGTGGATGGGATATACGTAGGGATAAAATATTTTGCCATGATCCTCCCACAAACTTATTCTTGCTTTTATAGTCATTTCCTCACTAAAAGAGAATTATATGTTGCTTCTTTGGGATGAATGAATTTGAATGTAATGTAGATGAGATAAGAATTTACGAATCAGTAAGAATGTGTATGTCGCGTTTCTTCCACTTTGAACTCATACTCTCTAGATCACCGATTCCATATAAGAATCCAACCACATTTACAAGTTAAGGAGGCAAATTATTTATTGTATACATTGGACACCGTGTGTAACATAAATGGCAATAATTGATGTGCCTGATAGAACGATGATGTTGTTGACCCCGAAGAGAATCATCACTGATTGGATACCATTTGCTGGGATTTGAACAATATCATCCTGTAGTTTTTGGATGACAGTTATCCGCAAGAATGTTATTTTAAAGTTCGAATGCACTAATCTGTGTTCACCAGTTATTTCTGAAACTTTGATGTTTATGATAATGATTGCACAACCTTTGCTCAACTTATCTTGGAACTTGTTAATTTGATTCTTCCAGATTACCGTGTGCATCAAAGTTCCCTGTTAGAAGTAAATGTACAAGAAAGTTTGAAACAAGCAAATTCACAATGCTGTATAAATTGAATATAAACTAAAGTTTGAAATGTGCAAATTCACAATTCTGTATAAATTGAATATGAAGGATTCAGTACCTTTTCGTAAGGGGAGTAAATATTGGTTGTTTCCAATTGTAAAAAGGCGTTGTTCCGCATATAAATTGTGTCGCTGTTGAGACGGTTTGATTGTTGGGGCCGAAACAATGCCAGAGTGTTTGTGTTGTTTGGATTGAAGTGTTGTTTAATGTATGAGTTCTTAAAGGGAAGGGTATTTTTGGGAATATATTAAATTAAAAGGATTTTTTGGATGATGGTGGCGCCACGTAGGCGGCACTAAGGTTTTTCTTTATGTGTATATATATATATATATATATATATATATATATATATATATATATATATATATTCTAGGTGAATTACCCGTGCTTTGCACGGGATTGAACTATTTCATTAGGCTTACATATGATCATCCGGTAATACTTGTATTTTCGATACATAAATAACATTTTATCTTAAGGCAAAGTGTTTCTCCAAAATCTTAAAGTGATATATATTTTTTTTTTGTTATACAAAAATTATGAGTCATAGATATATTTTAAGTATAAGAAAGAAGCCTAAGAAAATATCCCTAGAAATAGTTGGTAAGATGTAATGAAAAATTTTAAATTCTAAAAAATCATAAAGAACAACATTAGAAGTTAAAAAGGAGACCAAAAAATGTTGAACAACAACACTCCCAAGTAAAGTGGAACATCACATCCATACAAGATCATAATTAACTAAATTCAAATGGACGGTCTTGTGCTCCTTTTTTGTGAACCTCAATCAATCTCTTTTTTATTAATGTATGTCATATCAAGTATATGCTAAAAATGACCCTTAAATTGTTATTATCATAAATATTTTCTGTCATTGTCCCAAAATAGGCATTACTATTTTTAAGGTTTCATATCAGCGAGCAACTTATTTGGATTAAAACATAGTTATTGTTATAGTTATAGTATGCAGTTACAAAAAATTAATGCAATTATCAATCAAGAAGTAGGTGACATCTGAATGTTCACAACGGGATAAACTAAACCAGAATTTTGACACATAACATATTAAAATCTCAGAACATAATTTTGTGAGCACTTGAACACACAAATATCCAAAAATAATAATAAAGACGACCTTACTTTCCTAACAATCAAGAAAAAAAAGACATGTGCTTAATATATTTGTCAAAAATATAGTCTTATGGGTTGTATCTATGTTTACAGTCAACAAATTTTACTGAAAGAAGTCAGAAAGAGTCATTACTTCTTTATCAAAAATTAAAATATTTATCAAAATAATGAGTTAATCACTACAACAAAAATGATCTTGAGTAATAATTAATAGCTTAATTATCATTAAATATGTATTTTCAGAGGCAAATGATACTCTGTATAAATGTCCCTAATGTTTATAACAACATTGAATTGAATGACAATTAATTAATGTCAGTAAGGGTTGTAGCACTCTTTGTGAATGTGTATATTTATTGTCGATAAGAAATATTTTTGCTATAGTGTGTTTTGGACATTTGTTAGTTTCACGAAAACTTGATTTCTTATTATGCTGAAAATAGAAGACAAGAGGAAGTATGACAAATTAGTTAATTTGCAATAAAAGATGTGGACTAATTGTCTATATACAAATATTATAGAAATAATGCAAAGTCATACAAAACTTTTGTACCTAAAAAAAAACAATTAAAATAATATACTAACTGTGGCAAGCAAGAGAGCAATAACTTTGGTACTTTTAACAAACTTCATCATTGGTTCTGTATTAGTTATCAAAGATTTGTTGTTTTGTGCTATCAAATATAGCAGAACCCACAAGCAATCTTCTCAAAAGTATATGAAGTAACCTTGTAAAATGAGACAAAAGAGAGGATAAATTTTCAATCTTCTTCACTGGAATTATGAAGATAATTCAAAAAAAGTCACCAAAATAGCAAAAAGAAATTGCAATAGATACCTGATACACTATGATTTACAGTAAAAAATTAAACTTCATGAAATAGGAGGAAGAAAATTTTGAGAAATGAAATATACTTTATAAGAAACATAATTAATGTATTTGAATTTGAAAAAAACATAAATGTAATAATGACACAAATAAAAGATTTGTTTACTAAAGAACCAAATGTAATGAATTCAACCATCAACCATTTAAGCAGTGTTATGAGTTGTGCACTAAAAGCTCCAAGAGTAGTAATGTCACATTGCAATTCAATCAATTTTCTTTGTTTATACGAAGAAGCCTGTAGAAAGGGACAAAAGAAAAGATCAATTTTCAATCATCCTTGCTGACACTTTGACAGAGGTAAAAAAAGGTTACCAAAATAGGAAAAAGAAATTACCATAGTTCGATGAATCACTATGACTTATAGTAAATATTAAGCTCCATGAAAACTTTCAAGAATGAAACAAACTTCATAAAAACTCAATTAATATATTTAAGTTTCACTACCCTATAGTGAGAAAAAAACCTACAAATTATAGTGGCAAGAAATTCCTCTATTTATAGACAACATAGGATAGTGTGAACAAATATTTATTGTGCCTTATCGGAAAGGTCACAACTTTTTGGAAAAGTTACAACTCTTCAAAAAGGTCACAACCTTTCATAAAAGTCATAATTTTTCATAAAAGTCACAACTCTTCATTAAAGTCACAACTTTTCAAAAAAGTTACCACTTTCATAAAAGTCACAATTTTTCAAAAAAGTTACCACTTTCATAAAAGTCACAACTTTTTCATAAAAATCACAACTTTTCATGAAAAGGGAAGGCTAGTTTTGGAAATAAATAAATTTATAAGGGAATCCTGGTTTCTTGTGGTGCAATATTTATATATATATATATATATATATATATATATATATATATATGACTATTTTCACATATGCTAATCTTTAAAAAAGGTAAAAGAATTTCTTTTTGGATCAAACTGTGAGAAACAGACGTACTTGTAAGAAACATCAAGTTCAAAGGGTAATACATCCTCATCCACCGGAATCAGATAAAGGGGATACTCGCCTTTTTTTTCTTCCTCGAGCATCTATCAGGATTGCATAAAATTGTTAATGAGAAATGCATACCAAACTAAATCCATAAGAAGTTTATCTTGGATGTTAACAAAAAGGCCAACCTTCTCACATACAACTACTCGACGAGGGAGAAATAAACAAAATACTCCATTTGAATCCTTTTAGAAATATCATTACGGGTGTGTCAGCAAATGAACTTCATCAAGTCTAGAATGAACTTCATCAAGTCAAGCGGGCCTTGGACTAGATAGACTACTTTTGTGCAATCAGTTTGAACTGGTTCCACATTAAGATACCACAATTCAGCCCATGCTCCTGTTTATAGGTGTGAAAAACACCGAAAAGAAAAAAGTGTGAAAAAGAAGCTAGTTCATGGAATCAACATGTTTTCCACCTAATTTCACAGCAAACTCATTGAACTCTTTTCCTTAGTGAAGTGTAGAATTTTACAATTCATACAACGTTCTTTCTCTAGCATCAATTCACCGTCTTAATCATAACCCAAAACACAAAGGGCAGCGCTGCTGCACTTTAGATTCTGCTAGTGCAGGATATGGAAAGGTCAGACCAAAGCCAACTTGCATTTGCCCAAGCGATTGTTTCGCATATATGCAAAAAATAAAAATAAAGGAGATATATCTCCACTCGTCTAGGCTTTGGTAAGGCAAAGTTACCAGATATATGTGCTAGTGAGAGATAATATGTACCCGTGGATTAGTCGAGGCACGCAAGTTGGCTCGGACCATAAAAATTAATTAAATAAATATATTTTAACTCAACAAACTAGGAACACTATTGGAATTCTTTTGTTTTCCAACAATCAATATTTGACTAGAACAAAATAAATGTGTTGATTTTGAGGTGTTCTCCAACAACAAAAGAAGTTCCCTTTCTTTAAAAAATAAAGATTTCATTACTCAATTTTCAAAAAATCAAAAACAATGGAAATATTCAACCCAACAGAAATTAGCAATAACCCCAAAAAAAGGAAGTGCGGAAACTCAAAATTTCAAATCAAACTCAGTAAAGTAAATAATTCATTATAAAGATCGAGAGATAGAATTACCTTGAGGACTGAGCTCTTTACAATAAGCGAGAGTGAACCTCCAAGCTTAGGATCAATCACCAAACACTTTTTCCCTCGAATCTGCAACTCCAACTAAATATTCAATTAAAGTTTCCACTTTTTCAGTTAAATTTATAGAAAAAACAACAGAAAAGAGGAATGAAACTCACGTTCTTCAAAATCGTAATGAGCTCTTTCTGCGATTGATCTCTGTAAAGTCAATTTTGAGAGAACTGGATCAAATTGGAGACAAAAATTGTGCATAAACATTGAAGTACATTATTATTATGCATATGTAATTGTACCTTAAAGATTTCATATTTATCGGAGCATTATCCAAATTCGAAACTTGGCGCCATTTTCAATCGATATCTCGAGCTTTCGTTGTTCAATGATTTGAGTTCTTCTTTTTTAGTAGGGACTCAGAGTGTGTTTGGTATGAAGGAAAATATTTTCTGGAAAATGTTTTCCAATTTTCTCATGTTTGGTTGGGACAAAAGTTTTGGAAATTTTTTTCCAAATCAACTCATTTTCTTCAAAATTAAGGAAAATGACTTCCCTTCAATAATTAAGGAAAACATTTTCCAAAACTCTCCTCCAATTTCAAATTACATTTTTTTTTGGAAAAACATCAATTTTAAAAAAATATTTTCAATTTCAAAATTTTATTTTTTCACCCGATCCCTGACCTTACCGGCCAGCCCCCACCCAAACCCACCCCCTCCCCAAAAAATTAATTTTGGTTTTTAAAAATATTTTCAACTTCAAATTTTTATTTTTAAACTCCTACACCCCCCACCCCCACCCCCTACCCCGCCCACCCCCAACCCCCAAAAAATTAATTTTGTTTTTTAAAAATACTATCCACTTCAAATTTTTATTTTTTCACTCCTACCTCCTCCCCCCACCCACTAACCCCACTCCCACCTCCACCCCCACTCCAAAAAAATAATAATTTTGTTTTTAAAAAATATTTTCAATTTCATAAATTATCTTTTACTCTAGTAAAAATAAAAGATGTCTCTCAAAAACATTTTTCATTCATAAATCAAACACTAAAAATCATTTCTGGAAAATATTTTCTACTCACCAACCAAACATGAGAAAATAAGTCCAAATCTACTTGTTTTTCAGGAAAACATTTTTTAGGAAAACATTTTCCATGGAAAATATTTTCCTCCATACCAAACACACCCTTAATGGAAATATAGTCCAAGTTTAATATGGGCCTGTTGGACCTTCAAATGGGCTTTATACTAATACCCAATTAGATTCACATTTTACTTTTTCTACCCGACATTGTTATACTATAACAACAAAAAAGCTAACTCTCAAAACCCGTCCTCACGAATTGCAAGTTGCAACTCGCCTGCATACCTGAGATATATAGGACCAAACTCTTATTGGTAATTGAATTCCTACATGGAGCGTCGTTAATATTATAAAATTCAGTCTAATTCCACCTACCTTAAAATAATAAAATAGAGATATTATTTTTGATAGACTCCCAACTCAAGATAATTATATATGTATATTATATACTACATCTGGCACGGGCCCAACATTTTATATTGGGCAAATTAACAATGTCTTACACAAAAAATACTTTACTTAAAAAAATAAACCCTTCATTAATGAAAATAGTCATTCAACCCTTCTTTTTTCTCCAAAAAATGAGCAGGCAACAACATACTGAATTTCTCTTATTCTTCTTGGTTATGATGATGTACACGTAATAGACATTTATCAATAGGAAGAACAGAAACGGGGCTTTGAGTTTTCTGACTAACTTCATTCACATTAGATTTTTTGTTGTTTCTCATTCATCTGGAAAGTTGTAAAGTAGCAAATGTCGACATTTTCTTCAAATATAAACCTATATTTTGCTGCCAATTCAAACAACAATAATACATCGCTCTTGCACTTTCTCTTTTTTTTTCTTCATTATTTACTGTACATCTCTATTCTAGTTGCATCTCAAGAAGCAGCTTATTGCAATTCTTCACCTTAGCACATCTAGAAAAAAAATGTTTACTTTTTGCTAAGACTTAACAGAAGGGATGAAATCCAAGATGCTCTTAGAAATAAAAAGAATGAAGAAGGAAAAAAGAAATTGAAAGAATTTGTTCTTGAATTTATAGGTGGAGTACTTATTATGCTATTAGTAGAAACATTACCATTGAATTCTTACTTTTTAACCTACTGCAAATAACCTCATAAAAGTTTTAGTTATAGATATGACTTAAAAAAACAAAAGTCAAATCTTGTGGAATAAATATGACTTTAAGAAACTAAGGTGAAATCTTCTCATCTTTATTTTTTGATTGATGAGAATAAATAAATTGATATATTAACAAAATGTACTTGAGGGAATGTATTACAACCAAACTATTTAATGTTAAAAGTTACCAAAAGGCAAACTGATTTGGGGTATAATATCAACCACTTGATGTCCCTACGACACTTGGTTATGGTTATCTTATACCCCTTTTTCTTTTCACATGATTTTATTTAATATACCTGATGTTGTAGCATTATAAACTGTATTTTAAGAAGTTAACATCCTTCTTAGTAGTAGGATCCGAGGGAAGAATAAAGAATGTTATGTATTACAATCAACTACTGTGGATTCATACCTATAAGTTGAAAGCAGAAAAATAAAAAAAAGCTTACCTCTGTGGATTCATACCTATAAGTTGAAAGCAGAAAAATAAACAAAAGCTCACCTCTGATTCATGAGTCCTTTAACCTTTAGGGACAACCTCATCTAAGTGCTTATTATGATAAACTGCAAAATACTAAATTTGACCAATCTCATCATCATCCACTAGAGTAGGAATACCCAGTTTCATCATAGTCATGTTAGTTTCTTATATTGATTCTGATGAAGCATCATTCGTAAGAACCCATATATGTTGCTTATACCATTATATGATCTCTTACGCCCTTCAAGAACTCGGTCTGACATAAATTCTTGGTTATAAACATGACATTTATGAAAATTATATAGTACTATATTTGAACTGCAGTTCCTCACTTTATTTTGAATGCTAATCCCGATTAAAAAAAAAATCTTCTTCTACACTTTCTATTGTCTTTTTTTCTTTTGGACACCTCATTAGGAAAAATAAGATACACAAGAGAAGTTATTTATAAGAAGATTAAGAAAAAAATTGTTATTTAGTAGATGACCATCCCCCACGGGAGGTAGGACATGATGTAGGAACAAAATAGTAGAAGAAAAAATTTTGATGTCAAAAATGAAAGTTGGTATAATATAACACAATCCTATCCCACCAACAAATAGCCACAACCAAACTTTGATTAATAGCAGAGAAAACATGATTTGGTTGTAACAGAATTTCAAGATTCACATAATTGTAATCTAACTTTAAGATTCTTGTGAGATTTTTCTTCAAAATGTCAATAGACCAGGCCAATCTCTTAGGTACTGTCGACTCATTGTTCATATGGGCTGGAAGCTTTTTAAAAATGTAATGAAGAAGTAAAATCAATGAGCAGTCTTACCCAAATCGTAAAGACAACAATATATATTGACGTTGTTAGACCCGCTAAGGTAGCAGTTATTGTGTTTAAGAACACAAAAGAGACTGAGCTAGCCACATTACATCAGAATAAACTTGAACATCTCGGAATTCCGGATCACCAAAAAAGATGGTGGACTATAGCACACGAAAATTGGCAAAATGGGGGTTTGCCTTCTCTGGGGCTCATTTGACCTTGAAAATGGGCCGTTTGGCCGTGGTGACCAACCTGCTCCGTAGATAAGGTCGCTCAAGGCTACTCACAACAAAAAGGTATTGACTACGAGAAAACCTTTGCACTTGTGTAAAGTTTAGAATCTATTCGAATTTTACTCTCTTATGTCTCTTTCAAGCGTTTTATACTATTTCAAGGTTTTGTGAAAAGTGCGTTTTTAAACAATTTTATAAAATAAGAAGTTTTCGTCAAACAACCCCCTGGTTTTGAAAATCCTTCTTGTCCTGATTTTGTTTACAAACTTTCCAAGGCTCTTTGCAGACTTAAACAAGTTCCAAAAGCTTGGTATGAAAGATTGAGTTCTTTCTTACTGCAAAATAATTTCAAGGGGGGAATTTTACACAACTCTCTTCATTCAAAGATCTGGTTTATACATTCTTATAGTTAAAATATATGTTGATGATATTATTTTTGGAAGTTCTAATCCTTCTTTGTGCGAGAATTTTGCAAATCTACTGAAAGGAGAATTCGAAATGAGTCTTATGGGAGAACTCACATTCATTCCCTGACTTCAAATTAACCATTCAACTAATGGAACATTCATTAGTCAAGCAAAGTACACCAAGGAATTAATTAAGAAGTTTGGACTCAAAAAGGGCAAAGTCTGTGGTACCCCAATGAGTTAGTCCACGTGTCATGAAATTGATGCATCTAGAAAAGACATGGATAAAAAGATGTATAGAGAGATAGTTGGCTCATTACTATATATTACAGCCAGTCGACCCGATATAATGTATAGTGTATGAAAGTGTGCACGATTTCAAGCTGCTCCGAAGGAATAACATCTCACGACAGTAAAACGAATCATTCACTACCTCATTGGAACCACGGAGCCAGGACTATGGTATCCTAATTCTACTCATTTTTATTTAATTGGTTATTCAGATGCTGACTTTGCAGGTAACAAAAATGATCAAAAAAGCACTAGTGGAGCATGCCAAATCTTGGGACACTCTCTGGTCTCGTGGCATAGCAATAAACAAGGTTTGGTTGCCTTATCCTCCACGGAATACGAATAATTAGCGGTTGGAAGTTGTGGTACTCAAATTTTATGGATGATGCATCGATTACTTGATTGTGATCTTTCCTATGAGACTGTACCGATTATCTGTGATACCGTCTTTCAAAATATATTGTGCATCATTCTTGGGTTAAGCATATCCATATAAATCATCATTTTATTCATGATCATGTTGAAAATGGAGATTTTTCACTTGAATTTGTAGACTCTAAAAATCAATCAGCTTATATTTTTACTAAACCTCTTCTTGAGGAAAGATTTTGCTCTCTCAGAGATCGCCTTGGCATTAAATATGTTGACTAATCCGTTGTACCTTATTGTTTATTTAATTTATTTACTTATAAAATTAATGTGTTTCTCGTTTTTTTGTTCAGTAATTATGACCTGCTGCCGCCTCTTCCGTTTCCCCTTCTTCCTATCAAATCCCCTTCCCTTTCTCATCTGATCCCCCTTCTTTTCGCTCATCTTTTTTCTTTTTATTTATTCTTTCCTTCTCTCTTCTACTTTTCATCTAAACATGACAAAAACTCGCCCCATGACCTCAAAGAAATCCTCCGTTGCTTCGAGTTGCTTCAAAGTAGACACCATCTCTCTCTCTTATGATTCCTCCGTAGGATCCATGGTTGCTCCGTCTGAGTCCTCAAAAAAGCGAGCTTCTACTACTAAGCAGAAAGCATCAAAGAAGCCTCGTCTCTGTGTTACGGGATCTCTCTCCCATGCAGACATGCAATGGTTCCGGGGAATCGAACTGAATCACATGTATGATCACTTCAAAACTCGCCCTATTATTACCGGTCGTGTTTTAGATCTCAGTAAATTAAAGGACTCTCACTTCCAGGTAAGCTTCTATCTCAAAGATTTAAAATTGTCTCTCTTTTTTACTTTGTGTGGTCTTGAGATTTTTAACAAAGCGGTTCGCCTGCTTTATGCGAATCTCCCCATCTCACCTAAGAGTGGTGAGTTAGAATTGTTGGTGCTGGATAAACGCTTTATCATCAATGAAAAGCTATTCGAAGATGTGTTTGGTACTACGTTCTTTGGGGTAATTTCGTACATGAATAGAACATGGCCTAATGACTTTGAAGTTTCTCTGGAAGTGCAAAGTGAGTCGTGGCTGAACCCGACTATGACATATCTGACTTTGGCCCCTTATCGCTATGTTTTGAGAATCGTATTCTCGCACATATCGTGGCCACAACTCTTATTCTTGAGTAATATCTCTACTCGTGATGTATTTTTTCTCTACTTCCTGCTTAAAAATACCTCATCAACTGGGCAGAATGGTTCAAGGCGTATATTTGGGAAATATTTGAAGACTTGAATGTCTCGGCAAGTCTGCCCTATGGCTTGCTCATCTCGAGGATTATTGTGGACAGTCTTGTGGATCTTTCTTTGTTTACCCCCTCTCTTATAAATGCAACTTATGATTTTCATACTTTTTCTAGTATGGGGTATGTGAAAGTTGGTGAAAAGTGGGTATAAAAGGACTCAGTCAAAGCTCTAGCGGATTCTCCCATACCCTCAAAAATCTCGGTGGATTTTGCTGCTCTTTTATTGTATGACAATGAGGAGGTCAAAACTAGACTCTGAGCTGTAGAACGAAACTTGGAGATACTTCATGATGTTGTGGAAAAGGTATTTCATTTACAGAAAGACTCTAGCACTTATATCGGTAAGTTGCGCATTGCCATGACAACGATCAAGCATGAAGGTATCTCAACGGTAAATCGCTTAATCCAACAAGTTGACTCTCTCAAAAGTGGAGTCAACTCCTCCAACAATGAGCTTGCTGTTACAGTTCAGACCTCATACTCCAGTCTTTCGCGAAATGTGGAACGTTCTTACAACACCTTCTGTGAGAAAGTGATTAACTCCCTAAGTACTTTTGGAGTGGTCATTAACTCTATTGGTTGAACTTTACTTTTTGCGCTAACTTTCAATAGGGGCATGTACCTCTCTATCTCTTGGACTTTTTTCTTGTCCCTCTGACTCTTAGACAACTCTGGTATATGTTGTCTTTGCTTTAATCTAGTATGCTTTTCGCTATTCTTTTATATTATGACAAAGGGGGAGAAAACAAATCTATCTTTCTTACTCCTCCGTGAGACAGGGGGAGATAAGATAGGGAGAGCTGCATACATCGATGAACTAAGACATGAAACCTCAGGGAAGTACAATTAACTTTTTCAGTAAAATTGACTGTCAAGATTACTATTAAAATTGTGATCAATCTTGTCATTATCAAAAAGAGGGAGATTGTTAACTCCTTAGAGTTAGTTGATTTTGAAAATAGACACTTAATGTGTTGATCTTAATTTTCGTAGGTCACAAATTCAAAAGGTAAATCATCAGCACAAATGACTTCGAAAAGGAAAAGAATATTTGCTTGAATCTGCAGAAAAGCATTGGAAAGGAAAAAAATATATGGTTGATCGACACATAAAGAAATCTAAATGAAGCAGAATACTCGCACGCTTGATAGAGATCACAACCGAATCATCAAGAAATGAAAGAGACATGAATCAAGCCACGAGATATGAAGTATGTCGATCATACAAGGAAAAGATCAAACCAGCAAAAGGAAAGCAGAAGAAGCGATTTACTTCATGGATACAACAGATAAATTAAATCGCCTCAATCAAGGACTCCCTAAATTGATCCTTGTTTGAGATAAATCCCTTGGGTTTTTCTTTACAAGAGCACATATCATCATCTACTGAAACCAACCCAGATTTGTAGTGTGAAATACACAACTTCACTTGAGCTTAGCAAACAGTTTTCTTTTGTCTTTCATAAAGCTTTATAGACACGTAAGTGATACAATTGAAAAGAAAAGAAGAAAGAATTTGAGTGTAGGTATACAAGTTGAGGCAGTGTCAAGGTAGAAATCTGATTTGTATATTAAACATGATATAGTTTCAAATTGCTGTAACATGAAGATCTCTTCAAATCTCTTAAAGAAAACCCTTGAAACCCAAGGGGGCTTGACTAGACACCTCATTGGTGATCCGAACAAGGATTAAACCTTTTGTGTCAATTATTACTGCAACTTTATATGATTGTGTATCTTCCTACTAACTTGCATGTGAGTCGATTATCGATTACTGGTAGTTCATTAAGTGAATTTTAAATTTACCCCCCCCCCCTTTAATATCACAATAAACTTAAAAAGAAATAAGGGCTTTAGCTAGATTGAAACCCTAGTTTTGTGGGTGATTCCTCTAGCACAAAGATAACTCTACAGTCATAAAAGTGCGCTGTTAATTATATATTTTTTTGCCAGAGATAGATAGACATGCATATGCACCCACACATAAGAATGTGGGTCCGCCCCTAATCACAAGATAAAGTTACTTCATGAGTGAAAATCATTAGTGCAAGTTTCAGGCTCTGATACGGCATGTAAAAGCATAAACATTTATGCTAATAACGAAATTAATATATATACATACCAGGATTTTGAACGAGCTTATTTGAGGAAGAAAACGAAATCAATCTCCCTTTGCCCTATCTTACGCTACATTAACTTTCGTGATTGAATCGAGTGGAGGTATTAACCCTAATGAACATAAAAGACCAATTTATAGGATTCCACTGAAAATGTTATTGTTTTTGTTGCACAACATATAATCTAATGAAATTATGAAATCTATTTAATTATTAAAATAAAATAAAAATTATATGGTTCAACTAATTTATGATATGTAATTATTATATTAGTAATGTTAGTAGTGAATGCTTAAAATAATTACTATTTATAGCTTAACTTTTAATTTCATAGAAAATAGTAAATACACACAACTATCTACAATTTGGTTGTAACATTAGGCATTTCGAGGCTAATCTTCATTTGCTCAGATAAATCGCGACTCATCCAAAAGAGGATAACTATTTGGTAGTTTTTGATTAGTTTTTCATGTATAAGTGTATTTGTTTCATTTATTTTTCTTCTATTTTAATCTCAGGTATTGTTATGGATGGTAATTGAGCGAATTAGATCAATTTTAGTCAATCATATTGTCTCAAGATAACAAGCGGTTCAAGATCCAATTCAAACTGAATTTGATTGGATCAATATAAGTTGAGCCATAACGGGGCAGATACTGAGTGAAGACCCAACTCAACTCAATTTTCACTAAGTTTAATTATTTTATTTGTTCTTTTAAAATATTTTAGTACACAATAACAATATTGATAAAAATATTTTATGAATATATATAAAGAATTCAAACTACTACAAAACCTCCAACTTTTTCATGATCTGCTAAGAAAATGGTAATTGAACATGTCAAATTAAATGCCTTACAATGTACAGAGCCATTTGAGGAATTTGAAATTTATATATAAACACTGAAAAAACTTTTATATATATCAAATAATTTTCTTTTAAAGAAAATTCAAATGAATTTACCTTCGCCCCTTCTAGATTCGCCCTTACATAAAAGTTGCTTAAAAGTAGGAATTTTGTATCTATAATTGATGTACCAAGGTTTCACGGTACTTTCAATGCTTTTTCCTTAAGTTTAGTGTGTGTCTAGGGCCTTTTTGTAGTAATTTTAATGTGTTTTTATCTATGTTTTGCAGGAAAGTTATCCAGAACAAAAATGCAGAAGGCTCTGAAGAATCAGTGCACAAGCGACCCACGAAGCCATCGACGGACCGTAGGTGGTGACCGTCGATTGGAGGTTCAGACATCTGGAAGCAACTCGAGGAATTCTGACCATGTGTGGGGCTACGAAAGGATTGACAGTTCGTCGTTCCATCGATAGACCATCCTGGCAAACCATCTATCAGATCAGAAAGTAGTCCAAGTACCCGGTGTTGAAGAAAAACTAAGTATGAAACGACGAATGAATCAACGGACCGTAAGTGAATCGATGGACCGTGCTGTTGGTTCGTCGATTGGATCAGAGAAGATGCAAAAGCGAAGGTTGAAGAAAAAGCTACGTCTGGACCGGCGGAGGCAGTCGATGGTCCGTCGTTCCATCGGGCCGTCGATTGAAGCCGCGTTTTTTGGACAAACTTTCCTTATTTGTTTTCCCTTTATTTTAGGACAATGTCTTTATAAATAGGGTGAAAAACCTCATTTTTGGGGTTGGATATTTTATTGTTTTTCATACTTTTGTTCTTGGAGATTTGACTTTGCAATTTGGCAATTTTATTCAAGTTTCTGGAATCGATTATCAAGCGAATTTTGTTTTTTCAAGCGTAATTTCTGGAAATTCTTCAAACATGTCAAAGTAAGTTCATGAATTATTGTTTAACAACTATGAATTGTGTTCTTCTAGGCATGGGTAACTAAATCCACAACTAGGGTTGTGGGAACCATGGGTGCTTAATAAAGTAAAACTAGCTAAATATCAATTCTAGAATAGGTTCTTGCATGTAATGATAATTCTTTCGCTTAGAAGTCTTTTTAATGAGTGCACGCGTTAGAACTCACCCTATTTCTACTTGCCGGACCAAGGGGGTAGTTAATAGGAAAATAATTATCAACATAGATTTAGTGGACACTATCTAATAGGCTAGTTTCCATTGGTGGGAAGTAATAACTAAGTCATACATCAAATATGATGCTTAGTATGAAGTAAAGGTAAGGGTTAGTAACTTAGACACACGTAGCCGGACCAAGGTACGGGGTGAAATTCTCTAAATGCCAGACCAAGGATTAAGAGATACATAACTTATCACTTTTCATGCAAGACACTAGGAAAGAATTGTTATAGATAGGATTACCGCGTTATGAACCTATGGGGAACACTTACACCCTAGTTTCTCTCACGACTTGATAAACACCAAAGTTTTAATCTTGCTTCTTGTTTTACTTAGAATTAATTAAACACTTTTGTTTCATAAAACCCCTCTTTAATTAACTATTTTCTGGAAAGGACTTGACTAAATAGACGTAATTGTATATTGAAGTTAATTCTAAACCATTTTCCTCGTGGCATCGAACCCAACCTACTTGTTGGATTCTTTACTTGATACGACCGCTTATACTTTCGTAAAGAAGTGTAATTTGACAGTACCAATAATACTAAACAAATGATATCTCTTGATATTTTCTAGATCTATTATATATAAAAATGACGTTTTCTTATAAAAAATAAAAGTCATAAAATCAGAAAATTGAATTTATAACTGACTTGTCACGCCCCAGGCCTACACCTTGGGCGGGACTGGCACTCGATGACTATTGCTTGTCTCGAGTGAACTGTTGGCCTGACTTACTTAACTCAGCGGAAGACTCAACCCAACTTAATCAAGAAATAGAGCATGGTTAAAAGCAGTACTTAATATGGTAGTCTTGCCAAAATGGCATTTAAGTCTCAACACTTGAACATATGAAATTATAAAGTAAATGAGACTCCAAAACTAAAATACTAAGTGTATATGAAGCCTCTAAATTTACTAAGATGGATGTTGGGACAAACCCCACAACATCCTAATGAACAAAACTAGAAAAGCAATTAAAATGATGTCCTCCAAAATGCAAGGAGGCTCACCACTAACTGTGAAACTCAAACTGGATCAATGAAGCGCTGCGTGCTGATCCTGGTTACCTGTGTCTGCATCATAAGAAGATGCAGGCCAACTGGCATCAGTACATTGAATGTACGAGTATGCGAGTTGGAATGCTAAACACAACTATAAAAGCTTGAAATGGATTAAGGATGAACTTACTTGGCTCTGCTTGACTCGTAAGAAAATAACTCAATATAAAGCAATAAGAACATATGCAATATATATATATATATATATATATATATATATATATATATATATATATATGTAAACACTTAGTTAATTAAAGATAAAATAATAATAAACTAAACTTTACTTATATATGAAAGTAATATAATTTTCTGTGGGAGATTCTCTAACCGACAACCATCACTTGAGCCTAAGTGATGCTACAATGTTTTACCTCACGCTGCTGAGGACCATCCTACACCTTTCAATCAGTATAGGACCATACTTAACTTAGTGGATCCAATAGCTTAACTTACGTGCTCATCTAAAAAGTATGACATGTTAATACCCATAATGGCTACATGGTTTACATGGAGACTTGAGTTAATATGAACTCTCATTCCCACATCGGTGCTCAATACTACTCCAAAAATATACTTTAGCTCATGCTTTTAACACAACACTCTTCCTTTGGGTTGAGATAATTTGCTCAAACCTTTTTAGCTTTAAAAATCCCTCTTGGAATCAATGTTCCCCTTTTCTTACTCAAAACTCTTTTGGAACTCTTAGTTTCCTTGTAACTTAAATGTGAAAGCATTTATAAACCTTTTGGGAATACTTAGTTCCCTTATAGCTTTTTGAGAGATGAACTCAACTCTTACTCTTTACTTCACTTGAACTTAACTCTTAGGGAATACTTAGTTTCCTTACACCTTTTTGAGAATTTAAGTCAACTATTTACTCTTTGCTCAACTTGTAACTTGAGCCTTAAAACAAAGTTAAAGTTATTATTTAAGACTCTTTAAAAACTTTAAGAACTTGCCTTTACTTACTTCTTAACTTTTAAACATGACTCTTAACTTCTTTGACCTTGATATTAGCTTCCCTTGAATTGGATTATGGATTCAAGGATAATGATCTCATGTTTATGGATGATTTTATGATGTTTACATGTACTTTAGAGTGTTGGAATCAACTAGGAATTATAGGTAAATCACTTAGGAAGTAGTACGAAAAGATAAGGAAAGAACGGGGTCTCTAGGTGAACCTTGCGCTCTGAGAGGTGGGGAGCGCCAGAGCCTGTCCGACAGACTCAGGTCTGAGGAGCTCTAGCTGGTGTGGCACGCCAGGACCTGCCAGACAGACCCTGAGGGGCTCTGGCAGGTGCGGCGCCCCAGGGGTTGTCAGACGGAACCTCCGACTTTCTTTCTCCGTTTTTCATATCTAAACCTCCTAAACTTTCATGGATCCCACACCAAACACTTAGGATCACTAAATACCTCATTACCCAATAGATTATACCCAAAAACAATCCAGAAACTTGAATCAAATCTACTAGAGATAAACTACAATTCAACCAATAAGAATTTCAATTTTTCGTCAAGAACTTCCATGTTCATAATTCAATAAACTCTAACATGTTGAATTAAATCAAATTGGTGTGTGGGTAAAAGGAACCAACAAAGAATGATCTCACATACCTTAAAGGGATCACCCCCGACGAAATCCATGCAACGATTCTTGGAGTTCTTTCTTTCTCTTTCTCCTTTCTCATCTTCTCTTCCCTTTTCTCCCAAGCCCTAAGCGTATTCAATATTCTATCAACTGACTTAAGGCTTAACTTTTCCCTTGATAAACCCTTAAAACAAATTAGAAAATAGTAGGGTGAAAAGACTACTTTACCGTTACTAAAATCCGGATTGGATTCTCCTAAATCCAACAACCCAACTTCCGAAAGGCATATCTCACTCATACGATATCAAAACTTTGCAAACTGGGCGGCGCTAGAATGATCCGGATTGGATTCCTTTCAATCCAACAACCCAACTTCCGAAAGACATATCTCACTCATACGATATCAAAATTTCACAAACTTGGCGGCGCTAGAAAGATCTTTGCATGGAATATCCAACCATATAAAGAACTCACACTAATTCCTCCTGAGATGAAAGTTATGACCGTTTGAAAAATGACCAAAAACTTACTTTTAAAATCTGGAAATTTTCCACATTTCTCTTTTTATTTCCAAAAATAATTTTTCCTTGATTTCCTAGCTTATTCTTTGTTATTTCAAGTTACTAGATGTTACATCACCTATACAATCAAATTTAACAATTTTGAGGTATTAAATGTCACATGCAAAAAATAATTAAGTGGACTAAATTAAACAAGTCAAAGTAAATTTTTAGTAACTAAATATATCTGCAAATTTCTCTAAATAAATAATCACAATATTTTTTACTCTCTTTTCCCCTTAATTTATGTGATATTTACATTTTTAGGTTATTTTGAAAAGAAAGTCTTTTTATAGTCCTATATTAATTCTTCACTTTATTATAGATAATTCTTCCAATCATTTTGATCTCATTTATCCTTAAATTTATTCCTTTTTTATTTTTGTAAATAAATCATTTTTGTAAACCTTCAGAAAAAAAATTCTTTAAGTGCAAATTAATGAAATTTATCATTTTTATTTGTGATTTCTAATGAGAAAAAATAAATAACTAAATTGAAATAAAAATGACATATTTTAACTCAGAATTTTAATAAAACAATTTATAATCACATTAATCTCTAAGATTTCTATTACATGTCACATTTCAATTTCCTTTTAACTTTTTTTTATGTTGAATTAAATCGTGTCACGTAAATTGATACGGACAAGACAATACAACTAAGGAACCTCCAATACTAATTTCCCCCACCCACTCACCCCATACCATATTACGTTTATGTAAAATTTAATTCAAGAAGAAAACTTCTCCCCCTTCTTCAGTTCCCTCTTTCACACCGCGGTGATGAATTTGAAGACTTCAAAATCATACAAATTTGTGTTCAACAGCTGAAGGATAACGTGTGCTCAAAAGGGTATTTGATAGTTTTCTAATTTTTTTTGGATGTTTACAGTATCAGTAATAATATTAGATGTTGATAAGCTTAAACTTTCATTCCTTGTTCTGTTTAAAAAATCAAACCTTCTCATTTGGGTGTTGTCAATTTTGTGAAATAGAAGTCCTATCTTCCTCTTTGTACTTTTTTTTGGGGTAGATGTTGGTTTTCTTGGGATTTTGGAATGTAGAAAAAACCCTATTTTCCTTTCTTTTTTTTTTGGTGTTTTTTAGATGTTGGTTTTAATGCAATGACATTTCTTTTAAGTCGAGGGCTATCGAAAATCAACTCTCAAACCCCACAAACAAAGTTAGGATTAAATTGTTATCTACATGCTATCCTTTCTAGACCTCTGAAAACTTACTTTCTGTCTGGCTAGTAGAAATTTCTTGTTTCTAAGGAATTAGTCTAAGTTAGACCAAGATTTATATATGTTGGACATGATCCTTCCTCACCTATGAAGAATAAACTCGAAAAGCATCACCAAATTTTGGATTCGTAGGTTGATGTTTATTTTGAAGTTATGTTATGTGTTGAATTACCTTAGGCGAGATTGAAAATTTGAGTGGAAACTTACTTTATGTCTAGTTAGTAGAGATTTCTTGATTGTTAAGGGATTAGTCCAAGTTAGAACGAGATGTATGTTGGACATGTTCCTTCCTTAGGAAGAAGCGTCACCCAATTTTGGGATTCTTGAGTTGATGTTAATATCGAAGTTGTGTTGTTTGTTAAATTCTCTTAGGCGAGCTTGAACTATTGAATGGAAACTTACTTTTTGTATGGTTAGTAGAAATTCTTGTTTGCTAAGGGATTACTAATAGTACATCATAAAACGTAACTTTCCTCTGGTCATTAAATGTGATATCCGAGAAGCTTGCAGGAATCTCATCAACAACTTCCTGAGGCACAAATTCAAAATAATACCCATCACTAAGGATACATAATCTTTCTTCTTGTAGCACAAATATTTGGGGTCATATATCCCAAAAAAGTTTAATTGAAATAGTACTATTAGTTGTACCAGAGTTGAATTTACAGTCAAACAATTGTACTAAAATTTAATTAAAAAACTATATTTATATATACTACCAAACGACTTCTTTAGTGTTGAAGGAAGTGTCAAGTGTTATCTATTGATTTATAATATTGCGATAAACACGCCATTCATAAAGTATTTTGATGTAAGCACTCAATACTATAAATTTCTAGTACAATAAGTATAACATCACTAATTTAAACTTCTAAGTTCTCTTCAAATTCTATACAAAAATACTTTATATGTGTTTAATTTAACCTAAGCCAGACAATTTTACATCAAGAGTTGCAAATTAAAGAAATCAATGCATATGTCATCTACAAATTATACACCTTTTCTTTTATGGTTAAAGTTGTGATATGTTTATTTGTTGTTCGGGTAGCGTATACTCTGACCTTACCAATCGTATTCTTTTTCAATTTCTACAAATTATCATGCATCTAGATGAACAAAGACTATGTTTACATTCTCTTGATCGACTTAGCAGTCTTGTCATTCATTTAATCGATAAAATTCTAAATAGGTTGTATTTTCGAGATGTTGTAAGAACTAGTAAACTTTGTAAGGAATGGCAATATACTTTCCGTAGAATTCCACAGGTTAAATTTGATCAAACGGTCTAGGAAATACCAGATGACTTGACATCCCCTAATATTGGATTTATTCCCATTCTCAATTATTTCCTCAGGTTTTCATATAGGAATAACAATGAAAGTTACCTCGACATTAATAGTCTAAGAGTATGTCCCATCGTTTGATATATTTCCTTGACACAAATTGTGATTCTTCTTCGAGTTTTTTCTTCACAGATAAGGAAGGATCATGCCCAATATAAATACTTCTCAGTCTAACTTGGACTAATGGATAAAGGTAAGTTTCCACTTTATGCTTTAAGCTTTCCCAAGGAAATTTAACACACAAAATAACTTTGAAATAAATTCAATTGAAGAATCCCAAATTTAGTGATGCTTCTTCGAGTTACTTCTTCACAAATGAGGAAGGATTCTATCCAACATAAATACTTCTCGATCTAACTTGGACTAATCCCTTCACTGGAAAGAAGTTCCTACTAACCAGAAAATAAGTTCCCAAAGATAATTCAACACACAACATAACTTCGAAATAAACAACCAAAGACACGAATCATACATCATTTAAGAACAACCATGAAATGTAAAATCCATCTTTGTTCCCAAACAGAGTATTCAAAACATTCATCCAGGTTCACAATCCTATGTTTCCAAGCATGTAAAATCTTTATAGTACCTTAAAGCAAAGGCAAAACACAGCCTTACTACTCTATCAACCAAACATTTCGTTTCTGTTTACACTTCCAAAGCATTTTAGCCAAAGATTAAGAAGGATTGTGATAATGATACAAGTTAACAAGACACACAAACTTCTGCTTTAGATGATGACAGTTGAAACTTTATTATCTCCGCGAGTACTTTCAGAGATTTGTTAGTTTCCATTTGACTAGGCTTGATTTCCATTTTCACCAGTGCTGGAGACTATGCCAATAAATCCTTGATAAGCTGCACTTCACCATCTTCAAATAGTATATCATAAAACTTAAGTGTCCTCAGATGATTAAATGTGATGTCCGAGAAGCTTGCAGGAATCTCATCAACAACCTCCTGGGGCACTAGTTCAAAATAATCCCCTTCATTAAGGATACACCCCTAAGAAAAGTCAAGAAAGAACAATCAATTCATTACATACAAATATAAAAACATGGAAAAGGTAGATAGAAAAATAAACATTAGTGACAACCTGAATTTCAATTTCTGCCAAATTTGGAGAGCTCCGTATCATGCAAAGAGCAAACGAAAGCTCAAAAAACTCTCCAAGTGTAATCCAAGATATGAATAGGCGTTTCAGACAGTTAAGAGTAGATGGAAGCCTTGTTGGTATAAATTCAGTTGATCCAATATCGACCGACGAATAAAATGATAAAAATCAGGATGCCAAGAAGAAAAGTACATGTATGAAAATACAAGTAAAATGAAGCAATATTACCTCAAAATGATCCCAGCTGAAATACTCGAGAGCATGAATAGACGAAAAAATATTGTCAAAATCATCGTTTTCCTCTAGAACTAATTCTTTAGGCTCACACAGAACATTGGAAAGGAAGAGGAACATTTTCTAGATATATCAACTGTATATCGCCAAGAAAGACATATGACCTTAGCTTAGGAGCTTAATACTCATGATATACGGATTGTCTATGTCTTTTAACATAAAATCCTCAAGCAACGGGCAATTAGAGATCAAAAATTCAAACATATCAAAAGATAATGTTACAAATTTTAATTTTAGGTTAATCAACTAGTTAAATCCATGAAAGAAGCATGGAAGATGTATTTCACATCCCATGAGATACAAATGCCTCAATGCTGAACAATAAAAAAAGAAGTAAGGGATCTTGTATGGTCGATAAGTAAATGAAAGTTTAAGGACGAAATGTTGAATGAAATTTGTGTTGAGCAAACGTATCAAACGATCAACATTAGGACATACTTTTAGACTAGTAATATCAAGGGTAACTTTCAATGTTGTTCCTATATGAAACCTGAAGAAACTATCGAGAATGGGAATACATCCAATGGTAGGGGATTTCAAGTCCTCTGGTGTTTCCTAGAACGTTTTATTGAATTTCACCTCTGGAATTCTACGGCAAGTATATTGCCAATCCATAGAATGTGCACTAGTTCTTACAACATCTCGAAAAGACAACCTATTTAGAATGTCATCGATTAAATGAATGGCAAGGTTGCTTAGTCGATCAGGAGAAGGTAAATGTAGTCTTTATTCATCTGGTGGCATGATAATATATAGAAAATAAACAAGAATACCATTGGTATGGTCAGGGTATACGCTACACGAACAACAAACAAATGTTCTTCACCTTATTCAATTAACATGTCACAACTCTAACAATAAAAGAAAAAGGTGCATAATTTGTAGATGAAATTTGCGTTGATTTTTTTAATTTGCAACTGTTGATGTAAAATTGTCTGGCTTAGGTTAAATCAAACACATATAAAGTATTTTTGTATAGAATTTGAAGAGAACTTAGAAGTTTAAATTAGTGATGTTATACTTACTGTACTAGATATTTATAGTAACGTACTTAGTGCTTACATCAAAACATCATATGAATGACATGTGTTTATCATAACATTATTAATCAATAGATAACACTTGACAATTCATTCAACACTAAAGGAGTCATTTGGTAGTATATATAAAAATAGTATTTGTATTAAATCTTGGTACAATGTTTGAAGGTAAATATAACTCTGGTACAACTACTACTAGTATTACAAAAAAAAATTCTTTATATTTTTTACTTTTCATTTTCTTTCAACACTCTCTACGCCACCTCAACACAAAAAAGGCGTATTTATTACATTTTAAATTAGTTCTAGGAGGTATTAGGACATTTAAAGAGAATGTGTGTCCTTCAAATTTCGACCATAGTTCAAGGGAGTATTTATGCCTTTTTTTAATAAAATAAAATAAAATAAATATTAAAAAACTTGACAATGTTTTTCCATAACTTTTTCTTTTTGGAATTTGTGGGTTCTAGGTCTAAGTAAGAATTTTTTTTTCTTTTAGTTAGATTTCTAACATAATGAATTAAATCTATAAAAACAATATTGTTGTAGTTTATTACATGCCCATTTTAACAAATTATTCTTTCTTCAATCCTAATGGTGGTTGTCTAGAATCTTATGTCGTAATAGAACATAAAAATCTCTGTCTATAAAAAGCAAAAACGAACCTAATAATTGAAGACTTCTGGTGCACTGTACCAATATGTTAACTACTTAGAGTTAGTTGATTGTGAAAATAGACACTTAACGCGTTAATCTCAATTTTCGTAGGTCATTATTTCAAAAAGGAAATCATCAGCGCAAAAGACTTCAAGAAGGAAAAGAATATTTGTTTGAAGCTGCAGAGAAACATTGGAAAGGCAAGCCTCAAATATAAGGGACAAAAGAAGGAAAGGAATGTATGGTTGATCAACACATAAAGGGATGTCTAAATGAAGCAGAATACTCGCACACTTGGCAGAGCTCACTACCGAATAATAAAGAAAGGAAAGAGTCATGAATCAAGCCACAAGATAAGAAGTATGCCGATCATACAAGGAAAAGATCGAACCAGCAAAAGGAAAGAAGAAGAAGCGATTTACTTCATGGATATTGATCAACTAAATCGCCTCAATCAAGGACTCCCTAAATAAATCCTTGATTGAGATAAATCCCTTGGGGTTTTCCTTACAAAAGCATAGATCATCATCTACATAAACCGACCCAAATTTGTTGTGTGAAGTACGCAACTTCACTTGAGCTTAGCAAACAATTTTCTTTTGTCTTTCATAAAGCTTTGTAAATACGTGAGTGATACAATTGAAAAAAAAAAAGAGAAAAGAAATAATCTGAGTGTAGGTATACAAGTTGAGGCAGTGTCAAGGTAGAAATCTGATTTCCATATCATACATGATAAAGTTTCAAATTGCTGTGGCACGAAGATCTCTTCAAATCTCTTAAGGAAAACCCTTGAAACCCAAAGGAAATGGACTAGGCACCGCATTGGTGATCTGAACCAGGATAAAACCTTTTGTGTCAATCTTTCTATTATTTTATATCTTTCTACTAACTTGCAGGTGAGTCAACTATTGGCTACTAGTAGTTGACTAAGTGAATTTTAAATTCACCCCCTCCCTCTTGAATATCAATTGGTATCAGAGAAGGTCTAACAGATTTAGTGTTTAACCGCACATGAGTGAAGATCAAATGGAAGATTACCAAATCCCCGGTGCTTTACTTTAAGACGGACACACTTCACATAGACCACCTTACTTCAATGGACAACATTAATCTCACTGCAAAGATAGATTCAGAATCTTTGTCTCCGCAAATGACCATCAAGCTTGAATAGTCATCAAGAAAGAACAAAACCAATATTACAAAATATAAGTTTGTTTTATTGTGCAGTAAGCGGAGCAGAAAATTACAAAATATCAACTGGCAAAACTGCGAAAGAAATGTGGGATAAACTTGAAGTAACCTATGAAGGAACAACGGAAGTCAAGGAAGCTCAAATCAGCTCCCTTATAAATGAATACGAATTGTTCAAAATGGTTGACGATGAAAATGTTGAATCCATGTTCTCAAGATTCAGCAAAATTGTCAGTGAACTAAAATCTCTTGGAATGGTGTATTCAAACTCGTTACAAGTCAGTAAACTTGTCAACAGTCTTCACAAAGCCTGGGAAACAAAAGTTGTCATTCTTCAAGACAGAGATCTACAGAACATGACATATGATGAACTTTGAGGTAACTTAATGGCTTATGAACAAAATCACATTAACAGGTACAACAAGAACGAAAAAAATAAAAAGTGGATTTTATTGCTGAGACATTGGAAACTGAGGAGGAAGCCGATGAAAATCAAGATGAAGGAATGACCCTCATTAATCGTGGAGTAAGACAAATTCTCAGACAAAGGAGACAACTACCTTAACAAGATTAAAAAACAAAGGACTTCAAAAGAAATAATGATTGATTGTAGTACTGCAGAGAACCAGGACATATCAAGCAAAATTTTCCAAAACTAAGAAGAAGAAGCAATCGACGAAATGAAGATCCAAAAAGTCTCGAAGCATGGGAACAAGGAGAAACAACCGATGATGACTACAATGAAATGGCAAACTCGTGTTTCATGTCTCTAGGAGAAACAAGCGAGGTAAGATCTTATAATTGTCCAAACTGTAATGACTTACAAAACTCTATGGATATGGTCACTGATGAATTATAGAAATTTATTGACGAATACAACAAACTTGCTCAAGAAAAGAAAGTTTGGCAGATTTTTCTTGAAGCAAGTCAGATTGATGTTGATCTACTAACAGAAGAATTGGAGGAAGTAAAAATGCAGTTAAATAGTGTAAGAAAATCCTCAAGACATAGTTCTATACAATCAAACAGAACTAGGCTCTACAGAAGGAACTCTCCAAGTCATAATTCTAATAGATCAAATAGATCCATCTCCCATCCGTATTCTCCTTATTCGTCAACTAATATTGTGTGTTTTACGTATGGCGATATCGGTCATAAATCCTTCAAATGTAGAAAATATTCTTCTGGAAAATGGATTTGGAGACCAAAAGTTGTTATCATCAAGGGCCCAAAAATAGTTGGGTTCCTAAAAGAAACTAATTCTTTTGTCTTGCAGGAGCAATCCAAGAAAACCAACAAAAAGGGAATGTGGGTACTTGATAGCGGATTCCCCAGACATATATGCGGAAAGAAGGAAAACTGCAAAACAATAAAAAGAATAGATGGAGGATGTGTTAGATTTGGAGATGATGCTAGAAGAGAAGTTACCAGAGTCAAAACCATCACTCTTATCTCATCATGTGATCTTGTCGAAGTTTAATTAGTCAAAAAACTCAAATATAATCTACTCAGCATAAGTCAACTGTGTGACGCTGGATTTCAAGTCACATTCAATACAGATAGCTACATCATTAAACATCCTGGGAAAAGATTGACACTTATCGGAGATCGAGTAATCAATATTTATATCTTAAGTAATTTTGACTTTCCATCTCTCACTTGTCTCAGTGTGATATACTCAAATTACACTTCCCAAAAGAAGTATAAGCGGTCGTAACAAGTAGAGAACCCAATTGTTAGGTTGGGGTCGATCCCACAAGGAAAATGATTTAGACTTAACTTTAATCTACGATTATGTCTATTTAGTCAAATCCTTTCCAAAAACAGATAAATAAAAGGGGGTTTTGTGAAACAAAATATGTTCGATTATTCCTAAGTAAACAAGTAGCAAGATTACAACTTTAGTGTTTATCAAGTGATGAGGGAAACTAGGGCGTAAGTGTTCCCCATAGGCTCATAACGCGTTAACCCTAGCTATAACAATTCTTTCCTAGTGTCTTGCATTCAAAGTAGTAATTTATGTATCTCTAATTCCTTGGTCCAACAACTAGAGAATTTAATCCCGTACCTTGGTCCGACTACGTGGGTTGAATTACTAACCCTTACCCTTACCTCATATTAAGCATCATATTCAATGTATGGCTAAGTTACTACTTCGTACCAATTGAGACAAGCCAATTAGATAGTGTATACTAAATCTATGTTGATGATTCTTTTCCTATCAACTACCTCCTTGGTCCGACAAGTAGAAATAGGGCAAGTTCTAAAGCATGCACTCGTTAAAAGGAATTCTAAACGAAAGAATTATCAATACATGCAAGATCCAATTCCAAAATTGTTATTTAGCTAGTTTTATCTTGTTAATTACCTATGTTTCTCACAACCCTAGTAGTGGATTTAGTTACCCATGCTTAGTATTACATAATTCATGGTTATTAAACAAGAATTCATGTACTTACTTTGACAATTTTAAAGAAAATTCAGAAATACCACTTGAATTAACGAAAATATTGTAAGAATCAATTTCGGAAATTTGAAGTAATTCCCAAAATCCAAAGTTTTTAACTTCCAATAACAAGAGTATGAAAATTAGTAAAAAGTATAACCCCAAAAATGAGGTTTTTAGTCCTATTTATAATAATAAAGTCCTAAAATAAAAGGAGTTTTAAATAAGGAAAAATCTGTCCAAAATGCATCTTCAGTCGACGACCCAACAGACGGTCCGTCGATGGAATGACGGACCGTCGACAGCTTTCGTCGGTCCACACTTAAAATCTTTTTCAGCCTCCACTTTTGCATCCTTTCTGTTACCATCGACGGACCAACAACATGGTCTATCGAAGGACCTACGGTCCGTCGATGGCCTATGTTCATCCATACTTAGTGCTTTCTTCAAGTCGGGTACTGGGACTACTTTCTGTTACCATCAACGATTTACCAGGACGGTCCATCAATCAGTCGATGGACCATCGATCAGTCGATGGACCATCGATCCTTCCGTAGCCCCACACTTGGTCAGAATTCCTCAATTTAATTTCAGCAGCTTGAACCTCCAGTCGACGATCATAACCTACGGAGCGGCAATGGGTTAACGGACCGTCGATGGCTTTGTAGGTCATCACTTCTGCACTGATTTCAGCACAGTCTTCAGCGTTTTTGTTCTGGATAGCTTTCTGCAAACACAGATAAAAATACATTAAAACTACTACAAAAAGGCCTTAGACACACATTAAACATAAGGAAAAAGCATTGAAAGTACCATGAAACCACGGTACATCAATACCCTCAACTTAAACTCGTTGTTTGTCATCAAGCGACGCACTATGACTCACCACAATACCTTTGTATAAAAGTATCTTCATTTAAGCTTTCACAATCATCTGACTATCAATCTCGATTATTTTTATTGTTTTTATGCATGATATCACTCTTAGGATCATTCATGTGGATCAGACCATGAAACAGACTCACCACGCACCGACACCTCTCCTCTTTTATCTCTCACCAAGGTACCAACTTTCCAATATTGCAACTAGTGTCCTCACTTTAAAAACAACATCCTCCTTTTTCACACAGTGATTTCAATTTGAGTATAAGGATTATTTTACAACACTCGCTCTCAGGACAACTTCACACCTAAGTGATACTTGTCACCATAGGGTTGACCATATTTTCACTCCTTTGAGTTTACTATATTAGTCTCTCAAGATCACGATAGGACTTTCTTGGCTTGTAACATAGGCTCAGGGTCAGGTAGGGTACATTTGGATGCATTTTAGTGACTTGTTGCCCTCCTTGACATAACTGCTAAGCGTCCTACCTTTTCATCGTTTATTATGCCCTACTCTTCATTTTCTTATATTCTTTGTCTTGCTTTTCTCCTTTCGTGCAAATGGCTTTTCTTTTATCTTTATTTTCACATCTTCGAATTTTTCACTTGATTTTAACTTTGATTGAGCCACTTTTCTTTTCTTCTTTCACTTTTTTTACATTAATTCTTTCAGCCCCGCTTTCCGGAACATTCCTCATAATAGTCACCCTCCACTCATGGCTTTGCCATGAGTCAAGGTACACAATACCCAAAGTTGGGTCAGGGCCAGGACGAGATTGGTTTCTGCATTAGCCACCCTCAACTTATGCTTTTGGCATAGGCTGAGGTGCACATGTCCAAGGAGGGACCAGGGCCAATACATTATACCCAGAAAAGATGAGTTGGGGTAGAAAAGAAAGGTCCATTGTAAGATCAAATCATTTGGATCAAAAAGGATTAATTTCATTTGGTTTTCTTTCATTTAGGCTAAAGATTGACTATTTGAACAAGGGTCTATGATCCTTTCCTAATTGTCTAACACATGCTACTTTTTGCAGGACTAACCGGGCAAGTTCTAGCTAGGTACCAGCGGTGGACTATTAAACTTTCCTCACACTCACTTAACACCTCATTACCCTACCAGATTATCGGACACCTAGTTCGAGCGTTAGATCGAGGGTCATGCAATGGTGTATCTCTATGTCATACTTAGAGCCAACATTTTCACATTCACTATGCCTAATCATGCAAGCATTCTCTTCAGAACGGGATATCATTATATTTAGCCATCATATTTCAGATTTCATATTTGTACTTTGTACAAGATACTAAACAGGCCGGTTCAACAATAAAATAACCAGTCTCTTGGAGCAAAAGAACACAGGCAAGAAAACCCCAAGAGAGGATCGTGAGTTGGGATACTCAGACTTCACCCTAACACTCACTTTCCATTTACCCCACCCCCAACAAGAAAGCATGCAATTGTCCCCAATGCATAACAAATAAAATAATAAGGTTGTAGGTGAAGCAAACCTAAGGCGCATAGCGCCGAAGATAAACAAGCGGGCGGGTGTGGCTACGCAGAACCCGCTTCATCAGTAGGAGGGATACCGTCAGTAGTGTATGCATCAATGTCTGCACCCTCAGTGGTGCTCCTCTTAATATCCTGAAGTCTGGAGCTAGACGCCCCGGCAGCCAACTCACGAGCCCTCATCTGTCGAGCCTCCTCATCTACCAAAGAGGCTCTCCTCGCGGACTCCAAGTCAGTGCGATCCTTCTTCCTAGCTCGAGCCTCATCAATCTCTCTGGGTCGATGCCTCTTGGCACGCTTACGTGGCGGAGGCGTTGGCGCAGCGGTGGTTTGGAATAGTGCACCAAGCACCGTATTCTCAGCAGGCTCTGCAGGTGTGGCCTCAGGATCAGGTACCCGCGCATCCAGAATGGCATCCACATTAGCCCTCAGACTCTCCACAACAGCCTGGAGAGTCGTCAAGTCAATAGTAGGGGCTGGCCGGGCGAGAACTCTCAACTCGAAGGCGTCAAGGCGCTGGTGGACTACCAGAATCTGCCTCTCAGTTTGCTGGGCAATCCTTTTCTCGATCCGATCTTCTGCCTCAGTAATGGACTCCTGCATCCAAGGCTGGATATGATGCAGCAGTGTGGCAATCTGGGCCTCTAACTTCTGGACCCTAGCAATCGGGACCAGTGCTGCAGATGGAGTAGAGCGGGAGGAACTCAGAGCTGTGCTAGTACCTGGGATAGACTCAAAAGAGGTGGTGCCGGTAGTCTCTGATGTAGCCTGATCAGCCCCTTGGGCTTGCTCTACCGTGTACGCCAAGTTCTCTCCTAGCGGCTGCACCTCCACTCTTGGCCCTCTGTTGGGTGCCACCTCATTGGCCTCATCCCAGATTAGACCGATATCAACTATCCCAGTAGGAGTCCTGAGAACATCAATATGCCATATGGGCACTCCAGCAGACCTGCATAACTCGAAAATCATATAGGGAAAAGGGTACGTGGTGGTGGCCTTAAAGGCCCTCTCATGAATGACTGCCAACGACAGTCTCGGAACATCCACCTCAAACCCTACAACCATAGCAGCTACCAATACTGCTCTATCTCATGTAAGAATATTGTCAGCAGCAGTGGGGGATAGGCAGTGACGGACCAATAGCCATATGAATTTGGCTGCGAATGTGAGGTTGGCCTTCTTGATAACACCTCTTGGCTCCAGAACCCAATCTGCACCCTCACCATCCACGGAAATGTGCTGGGCTATCCACCTCTTGGTGGTCTCTCTCACCCCCGTATCATGCTGGAAATGGCCCTCTTTAATCATCTTCCACCGATAGTCAAACTCGGGGGTAGAGGGCACCCTGGTAGCATCTGTATCAGCATCATATAAGATGGCAAATAGTGGGTAAAGATATGTCCACCCTGCGGCCATGGAATCAAACATGATCAAGTGGTGCCTGTTTGGCGGGATTAAACCGCCTATCCAAAGAATACCGGAGAGTCGCTACATAAGCAGCGTAGAACTGTCACACCACCTCCTCGCTGTAGCGTCCAACGCCCCTAGCCATCCACTCTAGCCGATGGATGGTGAAAAGAGCATGTACATCAGGGACAGAGTGGAGACTCCCTGTAAGAACTCATCGCTCGACTGTTAGAGTCCGAGTCATGACCCCCTTATAGTTGAGCAGCTTCGCATCCCTGTACACCTGGTATTGGCCTCCTACGCACCACCGGTTGGGATGATCAGCAACCGGTGCAGGGACGTCGGTCAGGGGTGCTGGAGTAGAATCCGCACTATCGGCCTCATCAGCCGAGGTAGAGTGCGCAGGTGCAGCAAGAACAGTGGCACCATGCGAGCCAGACGCTCCCTCAGACCCGAAAGCCTTCTCGGAGCTGGACTCTCTCTCAGACCCGGAAGCCTCCTCGGAGCCAGACGCTCCCTCAGAACCCGCGGCAGACACATACGGAGTGCCGGTCAGTGTGCGCTTCACATCAGACTGGGAGGCAGTGACTATGTTGGACGCCACCCTCTTGGGCAATCTCCGAGAGGTCCTAGCAGCACGTGACTGTGTCTGGGTGCCTGGTGGCATGTATTCGGGGTCACATTCATCGTTTGACGAGCCAATCACCATCCGGCGTGAGGGGGCGACAGACTTGGAACGTCCTCTAGAGTAGACTAAGTCTGGCTTGGGGGCCATTGGTACCTGTGTACTGCAGTGGAGTGAGTGGGGAGATGAATTTGTGCACGAACAACATCGATCCCACCTTCGAACACCGACCGGAAAGGCGGAAGAAAAATAATGGAAAGTTGGGAGAGAAGGGTTTGGGGATTTAGGGGAATTTGGAGAAGATGGAAATCAGAAGTGATTAATGGTGAAGAAGTGGGTGATTGAGTGGGGGAGTTTAAGGAATATAGGGAGGGAAATGGTTGGGAAGGGTATTTGAAAAGGTGGGAGGTAACTAAAGAGTTTAAAAATCAATATATAGCCAATCGAGTCGGGTCAGGTTATTGGGTCTGGGGAACTAACGATTCCCCGTCGACGGATCGTAAGTCCATTGATGGTCCGTCGACTGTTTTGTCGACTATGCCCTAACTTAGACCACATTGAAAAACAAACCTAGGATCTACGGACCCTATCGACGGTTCGTCGATGGGACGACGGTCCGTCGATATGTCCATTGATCAGTGCACCAGACAAATTTCTGCAGATTTCGAGTGGTTTGGTCCCTGCACATTGAACACCCAATAAGCTAATCTTTTTGTTTTTTCTAGACACTTTTTAGACACGGACCCTAGTCTACTCTCTAGGCAACACTTCTAAAAGAAAATCAAAGAAAAATCCATACATGACATTAAGTAAAAACAGAAATAATGCAACTACTCCTATAAAATCAAGATAAAAAACTATTGTTGGCTAGAGGATACATATTGGGTTGCCTCCCAATCAGCGGTTGATTTAACGTCACGGCACGACGCAAGACTCTTGATTACTCAGACTGCATCAAGATGGTATGCCTCAACCACTTCATTCGCATTTTCCGCATGCCCTAGGTATATTTTGATTCTTTGTCCGTTCACCTTGAACCTTACACCCTCCTTGTTCTCCAACTCAACCGCACCATGAGGGAATACTTGAGTGATCAAGAATGGACCAGTCCATTTGGACTTGAGTTTCCCCGGAAACAAACGCAACCTAGAGTTGAACAAAAGCACCAAATCCCCAGCCACAAAGTCTCACTTCTCAATCTTTTGGTTATGGTACTTCTTCATCTTTTCTTTGTAGAGGGCTGAACTTTCATATGCCTTCAAGCGAAACTCATCGAGCTCATTTAGCCCATTCAACCTCTGTTCTGCTGCTTCATTCCAATCCATCTTCAGTTTCTTCATTGCCCACATGGCCTTATGCTCTAACTCAACCGGCAAGTGACAAGCCTTCCCATATACAAGTTGGTATGGAGACATACCTATGGGAATCTTGTATGCTGTCCGGTAGGCCCAAAGAGCATCATCAAGCCTCCTTGACCAATCCGTTCCACTCGCATTCACCGGACTCTTTACCAGTATCATAACCTCTCGATGGGAAATGGAACTTAGATCACGATGTGAACCTTGATTTCTCTGTTTGACACCTCAACTTGCCCACTAGTGTGAGGATGGTAAGGAGTGGCCACATTGTGGCGAACCCCATATTTCTCCAATAAC
This sequence comes from Solanum sitiens, assembly GCA_016801875.1. NCBI lineage: Eukaryota > Viridiplantae > Streptophyta > Magnoliopsida > Solanales > Solanaceae > Solanum > Solanum sitiens. Next base: position 1,284,100 of record JABWTJ010000091.1, read on the forward strand.
CCTTTGAACAACTTGTTACAAAAGTGGGATCCCTTATCACTAATAATGGCCCTTGGGGTGCCAAATCTGGAAAATATGTTCTCTTTCAAGAACGCGGTGACACTCTTTCCTTCATTTTTTGCAAGTGCTATGGCTTCCACCCATTTTGACACATAATTAACCGCCACAAGAATATACTTCACCCCATGGGAACTCAATAAAGGGACCATAAAGTCAATGCCCCACACATCAAACAACTCAATTACAAGAATGGGGTTTAAAGGTAGCTCTTGCCGTCTAGAAACACCTCCATCTCTTTGGCACCTATCACATGCCTTGGTGAACTCATGAGCATCTTGGTGGATGGTTGGCCAATAGTAGCCACATTGCAAGATTTTATGGGCAGTCCGGATACCACTATGATGCCCACCCACAGGCGAGGAGTGGCATGCCTCCAAAACATTCAACATCTCAACTTCTGGTACACAACGCCGTATAAGCCCATCGGCACAACTCATATATAGATATGACTCATCCCAAAAGAACTTTTTCACATCATGCATGAACTTTTTCCTTTGATAAAAGGACAAGTCCGATGGGACGATATCACTAGCCAAGTAATTTACAAAATGTGCGAACCATGGAATCAAGTCATGAGAAGCGACCAATACATGCTCATCAGGGAAAGTATCATCAATTTCAGCCTTTTCACCCAACTCTCGCATAGATTCATCCTCTAATCTGGACAAGTGATAGGCAAACTTGATTTTCGGTCCCTTTTCTATCTTTCACTTCAAAGTCAAACTCTTGCAACAGTAATACCCATCTAATCAACCTCGGTTTTGCATCCTTCTTTGCCATCAAATATCTCAAGGCAGAATGATCAGTATGCACTATAACTTTCGTGCCAAGCAAATAAGAGCGATATTTTTCGAAGGCAAATACCACCGCAAGTAGCTCTTGTTCAGTCACACAGTATAATTCTTCTGAGCTTCATTAAGGGACTTACTGACATAAAAAATGGGTGAAGGATTTTATCCCTTCTTTGTCCCAATACTACACCAAGATCAACCCCACTAGCATCACACATAACCTCAAATGGTTTGCTCCAATCCGGAGAAATAATAATGGGCGCAGACACCAACTTCTCCTTCAACTCTCCAAATGCCTTCAGACAGGATTCATCAAAATAAAATTTACACTCTTTCTCAAGTAACTTGCACAGAGGATGTGCAGTTTTTGAAAAATCATTGATGAACCTCCGGTAGAAACCCGGATGCCCAAGAAAACTCCTCACACCTTTTACAGAGATGGGTGGAGGAAGTCTCTCTATCACCTCGACTTTATGTCGATCAACCTATATACCCTTCTCTAAGATGTGATGGCCCAATACAATACCCTCTTTCACCATAAAGTGACATTTTTCTCAATTTTGCACAAGGTTGCAATCTTCACATCTTTTGAGAACTTCGGACAAGTGACTCAAACAATGATCAAACGAGTCACCAACAACAGAAAAATCATCCATAAATACCTCAATGGTGTCCTACACCATATCGGAGAATATGGACATCATACATCTCTGAAAAGTAGCTGGTGCATTACAGAACCCGAAGGGCATCCTCTTGAACGCGAAAGTTCCATAAGGACAAGTAAAAGTGGTTTTCTCTTGATCTTCCGGTGCAATAGAGATTTGGTTGTAACCCGAATAACCATCAAGAAAACAATACCAACCCTTTCCTGCAAGTCTATCCAACATCTGATCTATGAAAGGCATAGGAAAATGGTCCTTCTCAGTCCATGCATTCAATTTTCGGTAATCCATACACATTCTCCATCCGGTTACCGGCCTCATTGGAACAAGCTCATTTTTCTCATTAGGGACCACAGTCATTCCCCCTTTCTTGGACACACACTGAACAGGGCATACCCAACTACTATCAACGATCGAATATATGACTCCGGCATCCAACCACTTAATAATTTCCTTCTTCACTACCTCTTGCATAGGTGGATTTAAACGTCTCTGGTGCTCAATACTTGGCTTATGATCGGGCATGAGTTGGATTTTATGTAACAAATACCGTGAGGGATACCAATAATCTCCGCAATAGTCCACCCAATAGCTCTCTTGAACCTCTTCAACACTTCAACCAAACACTCTACTTGTTGCACCTTCAAATCTGACGAAATAATTACCGGCAAAGTGTCATCTTTCCCCAAGAATACATACCTCAGATGAGGTGGTAGAGCCTTAAGCTCTAATTTTGGAGCCTCTTCAATAGATGGTTTCGCGGGTGGAGACTCGCGATGTTTCATGTCTAACTCTAATTTCTTTGGTTTGAACCGAAAATCACCTCGATCAAGTGCCGCAACCAATGTCCCATACTCTTCAATACCATCAAAATTCATGATCACTGCCGCTAGTGTCTCAACACCAAGGCGCTCTTCGATTGAACCTTAGACATACTCTTAACCCTGCAGGATATAGCAGATACCGTTTAAAGCTCTCCACTCTGCCTCATGGAACTACAAATATTGAAAGTCGCTTCTTCATTATTCAACCGAAACTTCATCTGCCCTTTCTCCAGTCAACCAAGGCGCGACCGATAGAAAGGAACCGCCTTCTAAGAATAATAGGCACCTCAAAATCCACCTCACAGTCAAGAATGACAAAATTGGCCGAAAATATGAATGACTCCACCTTTACTAACACATCGTGGAGTATCCCAATAGGTCTCTTTACTGTTCGATCGGCCATCAGTAACCGCATCGCAGTGGGCTTTGGGTCACCCAAACCCAACTTCTTGTAAATGGAGAGAGGCACTAGATTTATGCTTGCCCCAAGATCACATAATGCTTTAGCAAAGTGTAATAACCCGATTGTACATGAAACAGTGAAAGCACCCAGATCTTCTTTCTTTTGCACAAGAGACCTTGTAGCAATAGCACTATAATGTTGCATCTGATCATCATCCTCAAAACTCACCGACCTCTTATTAGTGACCATATTTTTCATAAATTTGGCATAACCTGGCATTTTTTCAAGATCTTCTATCAAAGGTACATTGATAGAAAGCTGTTTCAACATAGTAATAAAACGCCGGTATTTGCCATCCTTGGTCTTCTTCACCAATCTTTGTGGAAATGGTGGTAGTGGTCTAGGAACGGGGGTCACCTTTTGGGGCATCTCTAATTCTTTTACCGCTTTATTTACCAACTCACTACTAGCTTCTACTACCGCATCTTCTCTTCTCACCTCATCTTCAACATCAGACGGCATAGGTGGATCAATGGTTTGCTTACCCCCTCGAGTCGTGACTGTCATACAATGTCCATCATTTTTCGGATTTTAGACGGTATTGCTAGGAAAAGTACCCGGTTGACGAGGGTTCACAGTAGAAGACATTTGGGCCATTTGCATCTCAAGATGCTTGATTGAGACTGCATGTGCATCCACTTTTTTCCCAATGTTAGCCAAATCATCTCTCAAATCCTTGACGTGCTCATCACTTGCGTCAAACCTCCTCCTCATCTTTTGCAACATATCCTCAACTCGCGCCATACTAACTCTACCATCCGTAGGAGCAACTTCCCGATTTTGAGGTGGAACATAGGGCCCACTTCCATCATTTTTGTTTCTATAGTTACCCCGGTTGAAGTTGTTGTCGCGGTTGTAGTTTCCTTCACGAACATAGTGACCTTCTCGGTTGTAATTCCCATAGTTCTGACCTTGATTTCCTTGACCTTGGCACCAATTCTCCTGATTGGAGCCTTGGGCGTTCGGTCGGAAACCCCTCGTCTGCTCATTCACTGCATAAGAATCTTCCTCATTGTAAAATTCATCTACCGGCGGTGGTGGCATAGTCAAATAATTCACCGCATTCACTTTATCTGCACCTCTAGTGACATGTTTCAACACTAACCCAAGCTCAGTTCTCATTTGAGCCATCTCTTCACGAATCTCATATGCGGCTGGTTGTGTGTAGATTGCACCGCAAAAGTGTTTCTCCCAGTATCCGACTTCCTAGTGCTCCAAGCTTTATCATTTCGGGAGATTTTCTCTAAATTCTCAGCGATCTTTGCATAAGTACACTCCCCATAGGAACCACCCGCAATAGTATCAAGCACCGCCTTATTGTTATCATCTTGCCCCCTATAGAAGTACTCTTTCAACGATTGATCATCAATACGGTGGTTTGGGACACTTCTCAGAAATGAGGTGAACCTATCCCAAGAACTACTTACCGACTCCCCAGGCAATGCCACAAAATTATTGACCCTATCTTTGTGGTTAAGCTTTTTAGAAACCGGGTAATACCTTGCTAGGAACACATCCCTCAACTGCTCCCAAGTATAGATTGAATTGTAGGGCAACTCAGTAAACCAAATTGCGGCCTCCCCCGTCAGTGAGAGAGGGAACACCCTTAATCCAATTACATATATGTCTATGTCTGGCCTCCCTACACAACTCTTACACACCGACCTTAGTTTGGCGATGTGAGCATGTGGATCCTTAGATGGTAGCCCCGAAAACAAACCTCTAGCGGTGAGCATCTGCATCAAGCTACTAGTTACCACGAAAATATGACCATGTGGTAGAGGAGGTAGGACAAGTAGCCCGTCAGAGTCAGTGATGTTAACATTTTCCCTGTAGAACTCTTGAGGGCGTGGAGCAGGAGGTTGCCTCCTCAGATCACCCTCACCAGGGTTCTGAACAATCACTTGATTATGAGCATCAACCAGTGGAGGAGGTTCACGGTTGATATCGTTAGCAATATTAGCAGGATTGAGTGGATTGTTCATTCTGCGAAGTGTACGATTTAGTTCTTGATCAAGTGCAAGTATTGGTTCTACTCGACTCCGTATACTTGCCATACACTAGAGCTAGACCTGTGAGAGATAAAAACAACAAGAAAAAGTAAAATTAGGAAATTGTTGACTAAAATTCGGTAATGTGCTTAAAGTTAATTTAAAAGCCAATTTTCCCGACAGCGGCGCCAAAATTTGATACGCTCAAATTACACTTCCCTAAAGAAGTATAAGCGGTCGTATCAAGTAGAGAACCCAATTGTTAGGTTGGGGTCGATCCCACGAGGAAAATGATTTAGACTTAACTTTAATCTAAGATTACGTCTATTTAGTCAAATCCTTTCCGAAAACAGATAAACAAAAAGGGGGTTTTGTGAAACAAAATATGTTCAATTATTCCTAACTAAACAAGTAGCAACATTACAACTTTAGTGTTTGTCAAGTGATGAGGGAAACTAGGGCGTAAGTGTTCCCCATAGGCTCATAACACGATAGCCCTAGCTATAACAATTCTTTCCTAGTGTCTTGCATGCAAAGTGGTAAGTTATGTATCTCTAATTCCTTGGTCCGACAACTAGAGAATTTCAACTCGTACCTTGGTTCGGCTACGTGTGTTGAATTACTAACCCTTACCCTTACCTCATATTAAGCATCATATTCAATGTATGGCTAAGTTACTACTTCGCACAATTGAGACTAGCCTATTAGATAGTGTATACTAAATCTATGTTGATGATTCTTTTCCTATCAACTACATCCTTGGTCCGGCAAGTATAAATAGGGCAAGTAACGCACTCGTTAAAAAGAATTCTAAACGAAAGAATTATCAATACATGCAAGATCCTACTAGAATTGTTATTTAGCTAGTTTTATCTTGTTAATTACCCATGGTTTCCACAACCCTAGTTGTGGATTTAATTACCCATGCTTAGCATTACACAATTCATGGTTATTAAATAAGAATTCATGTACTTACTTTTGACAATTTTGAAGAAAATCCAGAAAGACCACTTGAATTAACGAAAATATTGTAAGAATCAATTCCGGAAACTTGAAGTAATTCCCAAAATCCAAAGTTTTTAACTTCCAATAACAAGAGTATGAAAATTAGTAAAAAGTCTAACCCATAAAACGAGGTTTTTAGTCCTATTTATAATAATAAAGTCCTAAAATAAAAGGAGTTCTAAATAAAGAAAAATCTGTCCAAAACGCGTGTTCAGTCAACGACCCAACAGACGGTCCGTCGATGGAACGACGGACTGTCAACAACTTCCGTCGGTCCACACTTAAAATCTTTTTCAGCCTCCACTTTTGCATCCTTTCTGCTACCATCGACGGACCAACAACACGGTCTGTCGAAGGACCTACGGTCCGTCGATGGCCTCCGTTCCTCCATACTTAGTGGTTTCTTCAAGTCGGGTACTGGGACTACTTTCTGTTACCATCAACGATTTGTTAGGACGGTCCGTTGATCAGTCGACGGACCGTCGATCCTTCCGTAGCCCCACACTTGGTCTGAATTCCCCGATTTGATTTCAGCAGCTTGAACCTCCAGTCGACGATCATCACCCACGGACCGTCAATGGGTCAATGGACCATCGATGGCTTCGTAGGTCATCACTTCTTCACTGATTTCAGCACAGTCTTCAGCATTTCCGTTCTGGACAGTTTTCCTGCAAACATAGATAAAAATACAGTAAAATTACTACAAAAAGGCATTAGACACACACTAAACCTAAGGAAAAAGCATTGAAAGTACCGTGAAACCACGGTACATCATAGTGCAGTGACAAGCGATCCATGGCTATGGCATCGAGAGCTTGGACAGGCAAGCATGCATGCTCTTGAAAAACTTTCTAGACTTAAACTATTGATTCGACTGCCGAAACTAATGTTTGAGAAAGATCACATCTGTGATGCATGTCAAATGGGTAAGCAAACTCTTTCATCGTTCAAAGGTAAAGACATTGTAAGTACATTTAAACCCCTACAACTTCTTCATACGGATCTTTTTGGTCCCACTTGAACTACCAATATTGGAGGTAAGAGATATGCCTTTGTAATCGTTGATGAATTCTCAAGGTTCACATGGATAGTATTCTTAACTTATAAAATTAAGTCTTTTGCTAATTTCGAAACTTTTTGTAGAAAAGTTCAGAAAGAAGCAGGATATTTCATCACAACCATACATAGTGATCATAGTGGTGAATTTGAAAATAAGGCATTTGAAGAATTTTGTGCTCAAAACGGATTCACTCAAAATTTCTCTTCGCCTAGATATCCTCAACAAAATGGAATAGTTGAACAAAAATTCGATCCTTACAAGATACAACTAGAATAATACTTATGGATAGAAGTTTACCATATCACTTTAGGGAAGAAGCAGTGACATGGAGCACTACATGTCACATTCTTAATAGGTACTTAATTAGACCTATACTAAAGAAGATTCCCTATGAACTGTGGAGAGGTAAGAAACCAAACATAAGCTACTTTCATCCCTTCGGATGCAAGTGTTTCATCCACAACAATGGTAAGAACAATCTTTGTAAGTTCGATCCAAGGAGTGACGAAGGTATTTTCTTAGGCTATGCTCCTATCAATAGAGCCTTTCATGTTTTTAATAAAAGAACTTTAAGTTTTGAAGAATATGTGCATGTTTTATTTGATGAGACTAACCCAAGAATGCAAGAAATTAAAGAAGGTGACGACGAAATCACCCCCCATCAAAACAGTGGAAAATACTGCAGATATCAGTTCCAAAATTCATACAGAAGTCAACTACTGCAGAAGCAAAGTCGACTACTCCAGCTAACAGATCAAATATTCCAAGAGAATGGCGACATAATACTAATTATCTTGAAAATTTCATTCTCGATAGACCTGATGAAAAAATTCAGACGTGATCTTCTCAGAAAACAAGCTTTTGTTTCATTGATATCTCAAATGGAACCTAAACGAATAAATGAAGCATGGAAGACGAATCATGGGTGTAAGCAATGAAGGAAGAACTTAATCAATTTGAAAGAAATCAGGTATGGACTCTAATAGAAAGACCAAAAAATTGCTTTGTTATTGGAATAAAGTGGGTATTTCAAAACAAACTAGATGAAAATGGAAAAGTTACTCAAAACAAAGCATGGTTAGTCTCTTAAGGCTACTCACAACAAGAAGGTATCGGCTACGATGAAACCTTTGCACCTGTGGCAAGGTTATAATCTATTCGAATTTTACGTTCTTATGCCTTTTTCAAGCATTTTACACTATTTCAAATGGATGTGAAAAGTACGTTTTTAAACGGTTTTATAAAAGAAGAAGTTTTCAACCCACCGGTTTTGAAAATCCTTCTTGTCCCGATTTTATTTATAAACTTTCCAGTACTCTTTACAGACTTAAACAAGCTCCAAAAGCTTTGTATGAAAGATTGAGTTCGTTCTTACATCAAAATAATTTGGGGAAAATTTACACAACTCTCTTCATTCAAAGATCTAGTTTATAAATTCTTATAGTTTAAATCTATGTTGATGATATTATTTTTGGAAGTTCTAATCCTTCTTTGTACGAGAATTTTGCAAATCTAATGAAAGAAGAATTCGAAATGAGTCTTATGGGAAAACTCACATTCTTTCCGGACTTCAAATTAACCAGTCAACTAATGGAACATTCTTTTGTCAAGAAAAGTACACCAAGGAATTAATTAAGAAGTTTGGACTCGAAAAAGGCAAAGCCTTTGGTACCCCAATGAGTCCGTCCACGTGTCTTGAAACTGATGCATTTGGAAAAAACGTGGATGAAAAGATGTATACAGAGATAGTTGGCTTATTACTAAATCTTACAGACAGTCGACCCGATATAATGTATAATGTACGCAAGTGTGCACGATTTCAAGCTGCTCCGAAGGAATCACATCTCACGGCAGTAAAACGAATCATTCGCTACCTCACTAGAACCACGGAGCTAGGAATATGGTATCCTCATTCTAATCATTTTGATTTAATTGGTTATTCAGATGCTGATTTTGCAGGTGACAAAAATGACCTAAAAAGCACTAGTGGAACATGCCAAATCTTGGGACACTCTCTGGTCTCATGGCATAGCAAGAAACAAGCTTCGGTTGCCTTATCCACCATGGAATTTGGATACTTATCGGTTGGAAGTTGTGGTACTCAAATTTTATGGATGATGCATCAATTACTTGATTATGATCTTTCTTATGAAACTGTCCCGATTATCTGTGATAATACTTCAGTCTTTCTAAATATATTGTGCATCATTATAGGGCTAAGCATATCGACATAAAGCATCATTTTATTCGTGATCATGTTGAAAATGGTGATTTTTCTCTTGAATTTGTGGACTCTAAAAATCAATTAGCTGATAATTTTTACTGAATCTTTTCTTGTGGAAAGATTTTTCTCTCTCAGAGATCGCCTTGGGATTAAATGTATTGACTAATCCGTTGTACTTTACTGTTTATTTATTTTATTTCCATATGCATTTAATGTGTTTTCTCATTTTTTCGTTCAGTAATTGTGACCTGTTGCCGCCTCTTCCGCTTCTTCATGTCAAATCCCCTTCCCTTTTGTCGTCTGATCCCATTTCTTTTCTCTCCTCTATTTTCTTTTTATTTATCCTTTCCTTCACTCTCCTCTACTCTTCATCTCACCATGACAAAAACTCGCTCAATAACCTCACAGAAATCCTCTGTCGCTTCGAGTTCTGTCGAAGTAGACACCATCCCTCTCTCTCTTCTAATTCCTCCGCAGGATCCATGGTTGCTCCATCAGAGTCCTCAAAACAGTGAGCTTCTACTACTAAGCAGAAAATATCAAAGAAGCCTCATATCTGTATGACGGGATCTCTCTCCCACGCGGATATGCAACGGTTCCGGGGTATCGAACAGAAGCACATGTATGATCGCTTCAAAACTCTCCCTATTGTTCCTGGTCGTGTTGTCAATCTTAGTCAATTAAAGGTCTCTCACTGCCCGCTAAGCTCCTATCTCAAAGCTCAGAAAGTGTCTCTCTTTTTTATTTTGTGTGGTCTTGAGCTTTTTGACGAAGCGCTTCGCCTGCTCTAAGCGAATCTTCGAATCTCACCTAACTGTGGTGAGTTAGAATCATTGGTGCTGGGTAAATTCTTTATCATAAATGAAAATCTATTCAAAGATGTGTTTGGTACTAAGTTCTCTAGGGTAATTCCGTACATAAATGAAACATGGCCTGATGACTTTGAAGTTTCTCTAGAAGTTGCAAAGCAAGTCGTTTTTGAACCCAACTCTGACATTTCTGACTTAGGGCCCTTATCTCTATGTTTACAGAACCGTATTCTCTCACATAACGTGGCCACAACTCTTATCCCAAGAAGGGCTCCTTGAGTAATATCTCTACTCGTGATGTATTTTTTTCTCTACTTCCTGCTTAAAAAATACTGCATCAACTGGGAGAATGGTTCGAGGCGTATATGTGGGAAAGTGTTGAAGACTTGAATGTCTTGGCAAGTCTGCCCTATGGCTTTCTCATTTCAAGGATTCTTGTGGAAGATCTTGTGGATCTTTCTATGTTTACCCCCTCTCTTATAAATGCAACTTATGCAGGTGAGTCGACTATCAACTACTGCTAGTTGACTAAGTGAATTTTAAATTTACCCGCCCTCCCCCCTTTGAATATCACAATAAACTTAAAAAGAAATAACGGTTTTAGCTAGATTCAAACCCTAGTTTTGTGGGTGATCCTCTAGCACAAGGATAGCTCTACACTCATTAAAAGTGCGCTGTTAATTATATTATTATTTTTTTGTCAGAGATAGATATACATGTATATGCACCCACACATATGAATGTGGGTTCGCTTCTCATAACAAGATAAAGTTACTTCATGAGTGAAAATCATAAGTGCAAGTTTCATTCTGATACGGCATGTAAAAGCATAAAAATTTATGCAAATAAAGAAATTAATATATATACATACCAGGAATTTGAACGAGCGTATTTGAGGAAAAAAACGAAATCAATCTCCCTTTGCCCTATCTTACGCTACTGTAACTTTCATGATTGAATCGAGCGGAGGTATTAACCCTAATGAACATAAAAGGATCAATTTATAGGATTCCACTGAAAATGTTATTGTTTTTGTTGCACAACATATAATCTAATGAAATGATAAAATCTATTTAATTATTAAAATAAAATAAAAATTATATGGTACAACTAATTTATGATATGTAATTATTATATTAGTAATATTAGTAGTGAATGCTTAAAATAATTTTTCTTTATAGCTAATCTTTTTATTTCATAGAAAAATAGTAAATACACACAACTATCTACAATTTGCTTGTAACATTTGGCATTTCTATGCTAATCTTCATTTGCTCAGATAAATCGTGACTCATCCAAAAGAGGATAACTATTTGGTAGTTTTTGATTAGTTTTTCATGTACAAGTGTATTTGTTTCATTGATTTTTCTTCTATTTTAAGATTGAGCGAATTATATCAATTTAGTCAAATATATTGTGTCAAGATAACAAACGGATCAAGATCCAATTCAAACTGAATTTGATTGGATCAATATGAATTGAGCCAAAACGGGGCAGATAATGAGTCAAGACCCAACTCAACATAATTTTCGCTAAGTTTAATTATTTTATTAGTTCTTTTAAAATATTTTAGTACACAATAACATTACTGATAAAAATATTTTATGAATATATATAAAGAATTCATACTACTACAAAACCTCCAACTTTTTCATGGTCTGCTAAAAAATGGTAATTAAAAAAGTGAAAATTAAATGCCTTACAATTTACAGAGCCATTTATGTTGAGGAATTTATAATTTATATATAAACACTGAAAAAACTCTTATCTATATCATATAAAAAAAAATCATGAAACTTTAAACGAATATACCTTCTCTACTTCTAGATTCGCCCTTACATAAAAGTGGCTAAAATGTAGGAATATTGTGTCTATAATACTGAACAAATGATATCTCTTGGTATTTTCTATATCCCTTATATATAAAAATGACGATTTCTTATAAAAAAAATAAAAGTCATAAAATCAGAAAATCGAATTTGTAATTGACCTATACAATCAAATTTAACAATTTTGAGTTATTAAATGTCACATGCAAAAAATAATTAAGTGGACTGAATTGGACATATAAAAGTAATTTTCAGTAACTAATTATATCGGCCAATTTCTCTAAATAAATAATAACATTAATTTTTACTTTCTTTTCCCCTTAATTTATGTGATATTTACTTTTTTAGGTTGTTTAAAAAAGAAAGTCTTTTCATAGTCCTATATTAATTGTTCACTTTATTATAGATAATTCTTCCAATCATTTTGATCTCATTTATCCTTAAAGTTATTGCTTTTTTATTTTTGTAAATTAATCAAGTTTGTAAATCTTCAGAAAAAAATTCTTAAAGCAAATTACTGAAATTTATCATTTTTATTTATGGTTATAAATAAATCACTAATATAAAAAAAAATACATATTTTGACTCAAAATTTTAATAAAATAATTTATAATCACATTAATATCTTATATATCTATTACATGTCACATTTCAATTTGCTTTTCATTTTTAATTTTTTTTATGTCAAATTAAATCGTGTCACGTAAATTGATACGGACAAGAAAATAAGGAACCTCCATAATTAATTGCCCCCATCCACACACACCACTCACCCACTCCATATTACATTTCTGTAAAATTTAATTTAAGAAGAAAACATCTCCCCCTTCTTCAGTTCCTTCTTTCACTCCGGAGTGATGAATTTGAAGACTTCAAAATCATACAAATTTGTGTTCAACAGCTGAAGGATAATGTGTGTTCAAAAGGGTATTTGATACTTTTATTTTCTTTTTTTTTTTGGATATTTACAGTATCATAAATAATTTTAGTTCTTGATAAGCTTAAAATTTGCCTCCTTGTTATGTTTAGAAAATCAAATCTCTCTCATTTTGGGTGTTGTTAATTTTTTGAAATAGAAGCCCTATCTTCCTCTTTGTACTTTTTTTTGGGGTAGATGTTGGTTTTCTTGGGATTTTTTAATGTAGAAAAAACCCTATTTTTCCTTTATTTCTTTTTTTTTTGGGTGTGTGTGTGTGTGTGTGTGTGTGTGTGTTGATTTTTAGGTGTTGGTTTTACTGCATGACATTTCTTTTGAGTCGAGAGGCTATCGAAAATCAACTTTCAAACCCCATAAACAATGTTAGGAGTAAAATGTTGTGTACATGCTATCCTTTCTAGAGCTCTGCAGACTTACTTTCTGTCTGGCTAGTAGAAATTTCTTGTCTGCTAAGGAATTAGTCTAAGTTAGACCAATATGTATATATGTTGGACATTATCCTTCCTCACCTATGAAGAAGAAACTCGAGAAGCATCACCCAATTTGGGATTCGTGAGTTGTTGTTTATTCGAAGTTATGTTATGTGTTGAATTACTTTAGGCGAGGTTTAAACATTGAGTAAAAACTTATTTTCTGTCTGATTAGTAGAGATTTCTTGCTTGTTAAGAGATTAGTCAAAGTTAGAACGAGACATTTTCTAGATCACCGAAGGAAATTTAACACACAACATAACTTTGAAATAAACATCAACTTAAGAATACCAAATTGGGTGATGCTTCTTCGAGTTTCGTATTCACAAATAAGGAAGGAGCATGTCCATCATATTCTCGGTCTAACTAGGAGTAATTCCTTAATAAGAAAGAAATTCCTAGAAGTAAGTTGCATTTCACCCTCTTCTAATAGTACATCATAAAATTTAATTGTCCTCATGTGATTAAATGTGATATCCGAGAAGCTTGCAAGAATCTCATCAACAACCTCATGGGGCACAGATTCGAAATAATACCCATCACAAAAGTTACATATTGATTGTTCTTGTAGTATAAATGTTGGGGTCATATATCCCAAAAAAAGTTAATTGAAATAGGAGTATTAGTTGTACCAGAGTTAAATTTACTGTCAAACATCTGTACTAAGTTTTCATACAAATACTATTTTTATATATACTACCAAATGACTCCTTTACTGTTGAAGAAAGTGTCAAGTGTTATCTATTGATTTATAATGTTGTGATAAACACATGTCATACATATAGTGTTTTGATGTAAGCACTCAGTACTATAATTTTTTAGTACACTAAGTATAACATCACTAATTTAAACTTCTAAGTTCTCTTCAAATTCTATACAATAAAATACTTTATATGTGTTTGATTTAACCTAAGACAGACAATTTTATATCAAGAGTTGCAAATTAAAGAAATCAATGCAAATGTAATCTACAAGTTATGCACCTTTTCTTTTATTGTTAGAGTTGTGACATGTTTGTTTGATTTTCATGTAGCGTATACTCTGACCTTACCAATCATCTACAGATGAACAAAGACTAATTTTATAACCTTCTACTAATTGACTTAGGAACCTTGCCATTCATTTATTCGACGACATTCTAAATAGGTTGTCTTTTTTGAAATGTTGTAAGAACTAGTACACTTTCGAAGGATTGGCAATATACTTGCCGTAGAATTCCCCAAGTGAAATTTGATCACACGGTCTGGGAAACAGTAGAGGACTTGACATCTCCTACCATTGGATTATTCCCATTCTCGATTGTTTACTCAGGCTTCATATAAGAATAACATTGAAAGTAATGTTATTACACCACTAATGTCAAGGGTAACTTTCAATGTTATTCCTATATGAAACCTGAAGAAACAATCGAGAATTGGAATAAATCCAATGGTAGGGAATGTCAAGTCTTCTGGTGTTTCCCACACCTTTTGATCAAATTTCACCTCTGGAATTCTACAGCAAGAATATTGTGAATCCACAGAAAGTGTACTAGTTCATATAACATCTCGAAAAGACAACTTATTTAGAATGTCATCGACTAAATGAATGGGAAGGTTACTTAGTTGATCAGGAGAAGGTAAATGTAGTCTTTGTCCATATAGAGGCATGATAATCTGTTGAAAATAAACAAGAATACCATTGGTAAGGTCCGAGTATACGCTACACGAACAACAAACGAATGTTCTTCACCTTATTCAATTAGCATGTCACAACTCTAACAGTAAAAGAAAAGGTGCTCAATTTGTAGATGTCATTTGCTTTGATTTCTTTAATTTGCAACTCTTGATGTAAAATTGTCTGGCTTAGGTTACATCAAACACATATAAAGTATTTTTGTACATAATTTTAAGAGGACTTAGAAGTTTAAATTAGTGATGTTATACTTATTGTATAAGAAAATTATAGTATTGAGTGCTTACATCAACACACTATATGAATGAAATGTATTTATCGTAACATTATAAATCAATAGATAACACTTTGACACTTTCTTCAGAAAGGAGTCATTTGGTAGTATATTCAAAAATAGTATTTGTATTAAATTTTAGTACAATGGTTGACTGTAAATTTAACTTTGGTACAACTAAATTTAACTTTGATACAACTAATACTAGTATTACAATTAACAATTTTTGGGATATATGACCCCAAACATTTGAGCTACAAGAAGCTGAAAATAATAATTTAGTGAACTACACACTTAATTTCAAAATTTTGGTGAAAGATAATAAAAAAATACATCATGAAATTTTAACTTATGTATAAGCTATTAATAAGAACACCAAATCATGTAAAATAATATTATTTTGTTAATTCAAATATATATATATATATATATATATATATATATATATATATATATATATATATATATATATATATATATATATCCAAACCCATAATTAAACCTAAAACCATCAAGACTTGAATGAGAAATATGATTTCTATAAGTTAAAAAAAATGTTGATTATCGAATAAGGTGATAATCATTATTCAAGACTAAGCCATAAGTCCATATGCCTTTAATCTATTATTTCTCAAGATAGCATAATTAGAATTCCACAGATATTTTATTTTTTCTTAATAGTGTCATTATTTGAAAACTATACTTTTCTTAATACTGTAATTATTTGAAAACTACAATCTTAAGAGGAAACGTGTTTGAAATAACTTAATTTTGTGGGTACCATTACACAATGAATCAGAGTATACTATAGTTCTTTTTTGAAAAAAAAAATATTACTGTTGTTATTGTTGTTTTAGTTAGGGTTTCTTCGGAGGGTGGCTCAATGCCTTTAAAGATGAGGCATATGCCTTAGGCCCCAAAATCGAAAGGCCTAATTTTTTAGTAAAAATAAAATTATCTTAAGCTTTTTGTAGCAAAAACAATAATGTTTTAATTTGTTTCGGAACTCATTTTTATGGATTAATTTTCAAATTTAACTTCCACATGGTATGCCTAAGACCACAAGATTAAAAAAATTATTTTGGTATATATATATATATATACATATATATATATATATATATATATATATATATATATATATATATATATATATATATATATATATATATATATATATATATATATATATATATATATATATATATATGTATATATATATATATGTATGTATATATATATACATATATATATATATATATATATGTATATATATATATATTAAGATCATAAAATATAAAACTATTTTTATCAAAAAGAAAGAAATAACTTGAATCTCACGTTAAAAAAAGTAATAAAAATTTATGCCTCCAACTTATTTTTGGCTTCAGACCACTAATTAGATTGAGCCGTCACTAAGTTTATTTATTAATTATGTGTACTAACTAATGGTATAATGTTCAATTAAGAAAGGACATATGTTGAATACTGATTAATTTTTTCTTCTTCATATTTTTTACTTGTCATTTGCTTACAACACTCTCTACACCACCTCAACACCAAAAAAGGTGTATTTATTAGATTTCAAAATAGTTCTAGGAGGTATTAGGACATGTAAAGAAAATTTGTGTCCTTAAAATTTCGATCGTAGTTCAAAAGAGTATTTATGCCTTTAAAAAAGATTTAATACTTAAAAACTTGACTATGTTCTTCCATAACTTTTTCTTTTTGGAACTCGTGTGTTCTAGGACTAAATAAGAATCATTCACTTTCTTTTAGTTAGCTTCCTAACATGATTATTAAATCTCTAAAAAAATATTGTTGTAGTTTATTAAATGCCCATTCTTACATTTTTCTTTCTTCAATCTTAATAGTGGTTGTCTAAAATCTTATGTCATAATAGAAAATAAAACTCTGTGCCTATAACAAGAAAAAATGAGCTTAAGAATGGAAGACTTCAGGTGCACCAATAAACTTAAAAGAAATAAGGGTTTTAGCTAGATTCAAACCCTAGTTTTGTGGTGATTTCTCTAGCACAAGGATAGCTCTACACCCATTAAGAGTGCAATGTTAATTTTTTCTTTTTTTGTCAGAGATAGATATACATGTATGTCCACCCACACATATGAATGTGACTACAAAAAAAAAAATGTTTAGCGACGGATATTAGCGACGAAATCAATTTCGTCGCTATATAAGAATGGATTAGCAACGAATTAACTATTTCGTTGCAAAAATTACAAACAAATTTTTGAGTTATAATATAGCAACGGATTGGCGACGGAATATGTTTTTTGTCTCTAAATAATAGCGGGAAACTTTGGCGCCTTAAATTTCGATACGGATTTTGCAACAAAGTAGGTGTTACAAATTAAATAATATATTGCAACGGAATGAGTGACGAAAAAGTGTTTCTAGAATTCTAAATATATTTTTATGGAATTTAAATTATGTAGTGACAGAAATTTCCATCGCTAAAATTTAATGTAGATAATTATATTTATTTGTAGCGACAGATGTCATAATTCGTCGTTAAATTTGTTGCTAGTCTTTTTACCAAGTCACACTCATCAGTCCATAGAAAACACAAAAAGGAAACAAAAAATTACAATACTTAAAAATAGGGTTTTCTCTCAACAGCAGAAGTTGAGAGATTCTCCTGTCTATCAGGTATTGCTCCCGTCCCTTCTCCTTTCGATATTTCCCATCTCCTTCTCCTTTCGATTTCTCCCGTCTCCTTATCCTTTCAATTTCTCCCGTCTAAGGTGAAATTGCTCCTGTCTCAGGTGAAAGGTGAAATTTCTTTTGTCTCCTTCATCCTCAGGTGAAAGGTGAGCGTTTGCCTTTGGTAAATTCTCTTTTTTCATCTGATCAGTGAGATTCTAGTGCGGAGAAGAGGAGGGTGTTGACTTGTATTTGGTGAAAAATAACTGGGGGAAGGGCATGGGGTTATCAGGGAAGACCATTAGTCTTCTGGAACTTTCTAGGATACATGATGTTAAGCTATTGATGTACACATTATGAGATTCTTGTATTTATTTATTGTATGTTCTCTTCTGACTTGTCCTTTTAGTTGCTACCCTTTTTTAAAAACAACTACTAGTTAGAAAACCTTAAGTTTTTCTTAGAACACTTAATGATAGTGTGTTCAAATAAAGAGTATACTAAGTACTTCCTTACAGATGTGATGCTTATTTGGTTTTACATTGTTTTTGGCAACAAAGAACTTTTGCTATTTTCTTATACAACTTCTTTTTCCTTCCTTTTTCGAACATGTGCTCTGTGTTAGGTTGTTGGGTTTAAGATAGAATTCATTATTTTAACTTATCAGGAAAAAAAGCGGAAGAATTCCCTTATCAGTTTGCTCCACTTCTTCCTCCTCATCTTGTGCCTCGTCATCTTCTGCCTCATCATCTTTAGCCTCTTTGCGATATCATCGACAAAATCATTATCATCTACCACATAGGTAGGTTCTAAGTCTATAATTTCGACTGCTGGGCATAATTTTCACTTAATCCCTCCCCAAGAAAGCGGTGTTTCCAGAATTTTATATTTCCTTCATGCAACTTTATACGTGAGATCAACTCATCAAGCTCTTCATCAACCTGAAAAAATAAAACAATATAGCTTGTGAGGAATGAAATGGATTTGCATGATATATCAAGACAACTAGTTACAGTTAATACACTTGGAATAACATTTACCTCTTCTTCTTCCTCCTCAACTGGAGGAACCCAAAGTGGCCTGCCTCTAAAGCGATTTATTCTCCTTGCTTTCTGTACTCGTTGGTAGAGTACATTTTTGGTTCCATCTGTTGGTAGACCTTGTGCTTCTAGTTCTTCCTTTAATTCTGATACAATCATTTTACTAGCAACTTTTGGTTTCAAGGGACTCTATTCAGGTCTTTTGATGACTTTCCTCAGTCTCTCCTCAATACGTATGTAATCATACTCGAATATTTTCCCCAGAATTTGAGTAAGGTTTTTAAAATCTTCCTGTGGTGCAACCTCCGCTCTTCAAAATATCTTTGTTTAAAAGAAGTTTCCCTTGGATTGGAATATATAAACCCTTGGACATCAGGATCTAAAGGAGTTTTTCCCCTTCTTGGGACCCATCGTTTGCGTCACCTGTGTTTCCACCTTCAGCAACATACCTAAATGTTACGACCAACTAAATCACGTCTTATAGTGGAAAATCAAAGCTAGAAATTGAAGCAGAACATCACCACAATATACCTAGGGAAAAACAATGAATATACAAACAAACAATTAGAAAAACAGCCAACCATTAAACATGAAATTAGGGAAAGGCAGTCTATTATTAGTACAATTACCATGCCCACTATCTAGAAAAGCTCAAAAATGTGAGCTTATTAATTAAAAAAAATAACAATTAGAAAAACAGCCATCCATTAAACATGAAATTAGGGAAAGGCAGTCTTTATTAGTTCAATTACCATGCCCACTATCTAGAAAAGCTCAAAAATGTGAGCTTATCAACTAAAAAAGAAAAGAATAGATGTGATAGTAATGTGCACCTGGAGCAAAAAAAAATCATGAATTAGAGGCTATATAATCTTCCTGTGACTATTCCACCAAGCCGAAAATCATGCAAGTCTAATTTGCATAAAAATGATTAATTTCCTCAATAGTGAAAAATAAAGAATTATCAGCTTACTGTTGTTGTTGTATCTATTGTGTAATTTTGTCCTGTTTTAAATTTTGAGACTTTTCGATGCAATTTAAGTTTTGTTTTGATGCGATTCTAGTGTCATTTTAGAGAGAAACTACTACTACTGTTATGGTGTAATTTGATTGTAGTTTTGAGGCTTTTCTGGAGCAATTTTAGTGTTGTTATGGTATGATTCTAGTGTTGTTTTACTGTGACTCTAGTGCAGTTGTTTTTGGTGCATTTCTAGTCCTGTTTTAGTGAGAATTTGTTGTTGTTGTTTCAGTGTAATGTAACCTCGATCAAGTACTCTCCTGTATGATACATAATACAAGCTTGATGTATCATATTGAAGGTACCTAACTCGAGCTAGCTTCCAAAAGTCAATCCTCAGCATCTATTGAAGTAACACAAGGCAATGGATCTCTCCCCACATAGAGTATGATGAATATCCGTATAGGTCGATCACTGATGAACTTAGCGAGTGTTGGGGTGGGGTGTTGGGGAGGGGGATTTCCTTGAATTATTAGTTGTCATTGTCTGTGTGGTACACTTCCCAATTACCATATAATTATTGACCATGTGGGTGTAGCAAGGAGTCCAAATCCCATTCTTTCATAATGCTAATACTCTGGGGAACTACTTTTGCTGGTTTGAGTATAATTATATGTTGTCAATACTCTGTGAGTATTATTGACCATGTGGGTGGAACAGATACTCTATCTTGTTGTAACAACACAGTTCTTTCATGCTTAAAAGCTTGTGTATTTTCTGCATTTTCCTTCAAAATTTGATTTGTTCCATATCTTTAATGCTTTCTCATTTTTTTTTACTTATTATAGGAAAAATATGAAGAAATATTAAAGGAAAAAACATTGTCTGAAACTGATATTGATCAATATGAAGCATATTACCAATCTGCGGGGGAGGGGAGAAGAATATACGGTCTTGGATTCTTGGATCTGAAGCAAAAAATTACTATGGACAGAACCTTTGTGGCTCATCATCATTACCACCTCCATTTTCTCAATCAACATCGACAACAAATATGGACGAGTTTGTAAAGAAAATGATGTCTGCACTAACTAGTCATCTTGTTCCTATTATTGTTGAGAAGGTGCAAGCATCGATTACTCCATTTGGCAATCCATCGACTGTGGTACCCATGCCTCCTACTAGTAATGAGGACGAGATTGATACCTCAATTTTAAGTTGATACCTCCACAACTTCAGTTTTTGGTAATGTCATACTTTTTGGAAACTACAAATTGCGCGTATTAACATTTTGATGAACATAGGTTCATTTAAGAGTACTTGATAGTTTTCTTTGGGTATTTTTAACTAGAAATGTGTTGTTTTGGAGTTTTATATTTATATATTATGAATCGTCTATGAGTATTATATTATGTGAATGTTTGTTAATTTTGGAGTATTTAGTAATTTTAATTTAATTTATTTCAGCATTGCATATTTAAAGTAATCAAATCAAATAAGAAGAACAATTTTTAGCAACAAATTTAGCAACAAAACTACATAAATATAATGACGAATCAGTATGTTGCTAACATGTGGCGACGAAAATGTTTTGTCACTATGACGTCGCTAAACTTGTGACCAAACACCATTTTTCGTCATAGAATTATGAAATTAGCAACAAAATTATATAAACATAATGACAACTAAGTCCGTCGCAAACATATGGCGACAGAAATGATTCGTCACTAGGACGTCGCTAAACTTGTGACGGAACTCATTTTTCGTCACTACGAGCTTACTAACGACCATAATAGCAACAATCAACACTCCGTTGCTAATTCGTCGCTATTCGTGATTAGTGAAGAATTTTTATCATATAGTGACAGATTGTGTACATCACTAAACACTATTTTTTTGTAGTGATCAGCCTCTCATAACAAGATAAAGTTACTTCATGAGTGAAAATAATTAGTTCGAGTTCCAGGCTCTGATACGGCATGTAAAAGCATAAACATTTATGCTAATAAATAAATTAATATATATACATACCAGGATTTTGAACGAGTGTATTTGAGGCAGAAAACGAAATCAATCTCCCTTTGACCTATCTTACTCTACTGTAACTTTCGTGATTGAATCGAGTGGAGGTAGTAACCCTAATTAACATAAAAGGACCAATTTATAGGATTTCACGAAAAATGTTATTGTTTTTGTTGTGCAACATGTAATCTAATGAAATGATGAAATATATTTAATTATTAAAATAACATAAAACTTATATGGTACAACTAATTTATAATATGTAATTATCATATTAGTAATATTAGTAGTGAATGCTAAAAATAATTACTATTTATAGCCAATCTTTTTATTTAATAGAAAAATGGTAAATACACATGTCTATCTACAATTTGGTTGTAACATCAGGTAGTTCTAGGCTAATCTTCATTTGCTCTATTAAATCGTGACTCATCCAAAAGAGGATAACTATTTGGTAGTTTTTAATTAGTTTTTCTTGTATAAGTGCATTTGTTTCATTGATTTTTCTTCTACTTTTATCTTAGGCATTGTTAAGGATGGTAATTGAGCAAATTATATCAATTTTAGGTCAATCATAATGGGTCAAGACAACAAACGGGTCAAGATCCGATCCAAACTGAATTTGATTGGATCAATATGAATTGAGCCAAAAGGGGGAAGATAATGAGTTAAGACCCAACTCAACTCAATTTTTTGCTAAGTTTAATTATTTTATTAATTCTTTTAAAATATTTTAGTACACAATAACATTATTGATAAAAATATTTTATGAATATATATAATAAAAAAAGGAAAATGCATAAGTACCCCTCAACCTATGCCCGAAATCTCAAAGACACACTTATACTATACTAAGTTCCTATTACCCCCTAAACTTATTTTATAAATAATTTTCTACCCCTTTTCGGCCTACGTGACACTAGTTTGAAAGAAAAATTAACACTCGCTGGATCCCAAAAGATAGTGTCACGTAGGCCAAAAAGGATAGAAAATTATTTATAAAATAAGTTCAGGGGTAATAGGACCTTAGTATAGTATAAGTGTGTCTCTTCGGACATATGTTGAGGAGGTACTTATGCATTTTCCCTATAAAAAATTCATACTACTACAAACCTTCCAACTTTTTCATGGTCTGCTAAAAAAATGGTAATTAAACAAGTGAAAATTAAATGCCTTACAATGTACAGAGCCATTTATGTTGAAGAATTTAAAAATTATATAAAAACACTGAAAAAACTCTTGTATATATCATATAATTGTTTTGTCAAGAAAATTCAAATGAATATACCTTCGCCCCTTCTAGATTCACCCTTACATAAAAGTGGCTAAAATGTAGGAATTTTGTGTCTATAATACTGAACAAATGATATCTCTTGGTATTTTCTAGATCTCTTATACATAAAAATGACGATTTCTTATAATAAAAAAAAGGTCATAAAATCAGAAAATTAAATTTGTAACTGAACTATACAATCAAATTTAACTATTTTGAGGTATTAAATATCACATGCTAAAAATAATTAAGTGGACTGAATTGGACAAATCAAAGTAAATTTTTAGTAACTAAATATACCTGCCAATTTCTCTAAATAAATAATCACATTAATTTTACTCTTTTTTCCCCTTAATTTATGTGATATTTACTTTTTTAGGTTATTTCGAAAAGAAAGTCTTTTCATAGTCCTATATTAATTGTTTACTTTATTATAGATAATTCTTCCAATCATTTTGATCTCATTTATCCTTAAAATTATTCCTTTTTTATTTTTGTAAATGTAATCAAGTTTGTAAACCTTCAAAAAAATTCTTAAAGTGCAAATTAATGAAATTTATCTATTTTATTTATGATTTTTATAATGAGAAAAATAAATAACTAATATAAAATAAAAAAGACTTATTCTAACTCTAAATTTTATAAAATAATGTATAATCATATTAATATCTAAGATTTCTATTACACTCACATTTCAATTTCCTTTTCATTTTTAATTTTTTAATGTCAAATTAAATCGTGTCACGTAAATTGATACGGACAAGAAAATAAGGAACCTCCATACTTAGTTGCCCCCACCCATCCACCCCACTCACCCACTCAATGTTACATTTCTGTAAAATTTAATTTAAGAAGAAAACCTCTCCCCCTTCTTCAGTTCCCTCTTTCACTCCAGGGTGATGAATTTGAAGACTTCAAAATCATACAAATTTGTGTTCAGCAACTGAAGGATAACGTGTGCTCAAAAGGTATTTGATACTTTTTTTTTGGATGTTTACAGTAATAATTTTAGTTCTTGATAAGCTTAATATTTGCTTCCTTGTTCTTTTTAAAAAATCAAATTTCTCAAGTGGGTGATGTTAATTTTGTGAAATAGAAACCCTATCTTCCTCTTTGTACTCTTTTTTTGGGGTAGATGTTGAGTTTCTTGGGATTTTGGAATGTAGAGAAAACCCTATTTTCCTTTCTTTGTTTTTTTTTGGTGTTTTTCGATGTTGGTTTTACTGCATGACATTTCTTTTGAGTCGAGGGGCTATCGAAAATCAACTCTCAAACCCCATAAACAAAGTTAGGAGTAAAATGTTGTGTACATGCTATCCTTTCTAGACCTCTGGAAACTTACTTTCTGTCTAGCTAGTAGATATTTCTTGTTTGCTACGGAATTAGTCCAAGTTAGATCAAGATGTATATATGTTGGACATGATCCTGCCTCATTTGTGAATAAGAAACTCGAGAAGCATCACCCAATTTGGGATTTGTGAGTTATGTGTTGAATTTCCATAGGTGAGGTTGAAACATTGAGTGGAAACTTACTTTTTGTCTGGTTAGTAGAGATTTCTTGCTTGTTAAGTGATTAGTCCAAGTTAGAACGAGAAGTATGTTGGACATGTTCCTTCCTTACGAAGAAGCATCACCCTATTTAGGATTCTTGAGTTGATTTTGAAGTTATTTTGTGTGTTAAATTCTCTTAGGCGAGCTTGAAGTATTGATGGAAACTTACTTTTTGTATGGTTAGTAGGAATTTCGTGTTTGCTAAGGGATTTGTCTAAGTTAGACCGCAAGTGTATATGTTGGACATGATCCTTCCTCATCTGTGAGGAAGAAACTCGAAGATCATGTCCAATATATCTACACTTATCGGTCTAACTTAGACTAATCCCTTAAGCAAACAAGAAGTCCTACTAACCATACAAAAAGTAAGTTTCCACTCAATGCTAAAAACTTGTCCAAGGGAATTTAACACACAATATAACTTCAAAATAAACATCAACTCAAGAATCCCAAATTGGGTGATGCTTCTTCGAGTTTCTACTTCACAGATGAGGAAGGACCATGTCCATATATACTTCTAGGTCTAACTTAGACTAATCTCTTAGCAAACAAGAAATTCCTACTAACTGTACAAAAAGTAAGTTTCCATTGAATACTTCAACCTCGCCCAAGAGAATTCAACACAGAACATAACTTCGTAATAAACGTCAACTCACGAATCCCAAATTGGGTGATGCTTCTCGAGTTTCTTCTTCACATATGAGGAAGCATCATGTCAAACATATATACTTCTCGGTCTAACTTGGACTAATTCCTTAATAGACAAGATATTTCTACTAGCCATACTTAAAGTAAGTTTCCACTTCATGCATCAAGCTTACTGAAGGAAATTTAACACACAACATAACTTTGGAATTAACATCAACTCAAGAATCCCAAATTGGGTGATGCTTCTTCGAGTTGTGTCTTCACATATATGGAAGGAGCACGTCCATCATACTTCTCGGTCTAACTTGGAGTAATTCCTTAATAAGCAAGAAATTCCTATAAGTAAGTTTCATTTCACCCTCTTCTAATAGTACATCATAAAACTTAACTGTCCTCGTGTGATTAAATGTTATATCCGAGAAGCTTGCAGGAATCTCATCAACAATCTCCTGGGGAACATGTTCAAAATAATCCCAATCACTACGGATACATAATCATTCTTCTTGTAGCACAAATGTTTGGGGTCATATATCTCAAAAAAGGTTTATTGAAATAGTAGTATTAGTTGTACCAGAGTTAAATTTACAGTTAAACATTTGTACGAAAATTTAATTCAAATACTATTTTTATATATACTACAAAATGACTCCTTTAGTGTTGAAGGAAGTGTCAAGTGTTATCTATTGATTTATAATGTTGCAATAAACATATGTCATTCATATAATATTTTGATGTAAGCACTCAATACTATAAATTTCTAGTACAATAAGTATAACATTACTAATTTAAACTTCTAAGTTCTCTTCAAATTCTATATAACCAATACTTTATATGTGTTTGATTTAACCTAAGCCAGACGATTTTATATCAAGAGTTGCTCAATGCAAATATCATCTACAAATTATGCACATTTTCTTTATTGTTAGAGTTGTGACATGTTTGTTTGTTGTTCGTGTAGCGTATACTCTGACCGTACCAATTCTATTTTTGTTTAGTTTCTACAGATTATCATACCTACAAATGAACAAAGACTAATTTTACCTTCTCCTGATCGACTTAGAAACCTTGCCATTCTTTTAATCGATGATATTCTAAATAAGTGTCTTTTTGAAATGTTGTAAGAACGTGTACACTTTCTAAGAATTGGCTATATACTTGTCATAGAATTCCACATGAGGAATTTGATCAGACGATCAGGGAAACAGTAGAGGAATTGACATCCCTACCATTGGATTTATTCCCATTCTCGATTGTTTCCTCAGGTTTCATATAAGAATAACATTAAAAGTTACCCTCTACATTACTAGTCTAAAGGTATTTCCTAATGTTGATTGTTTGATATATTTGCTTGACACAAACCGGTGATTCCTCTTCTAGTTTTTTCTTCATAGATGAGGAAGAATCATGTCCCTTAGGAAACAAGAAATTCCTACTAACCATACAAGAACTAAATTCCCATTAAATACTTCAAGCTCGCCTAAGAGAATTTAACACACAACATCACTTTAAAATAAACATCAAGTCAAGAAACCCAAATTTAATGATGCTTCTTCGACTTTCTTCTTCACAGATGAGGAAGGATCATGTTCGACATAAATACTTCTCGATCTAACTTGGACAAATCCCTTAACAGGAAAGAAATTCCTACTATTTAAAAAGTAAGTTTTCACTCAATGTTTCAAGCTTCCTAAGAGAATTCAACACACATCATATCTTCGAAATAAACTACCAAAGTGTCAAATCATACATCATTTAAGAACAAGCATGAAATATAAAAAACCATATTTGTTCCCAAACAGAGTATTCAAAACATTCATCGAGGTTCACCATTCTATGTTTCCAAGAAGATAAAATCTTTATAGTACCTTAAAGCAAAGGCAAAACACAGCCTTACTACTCCATCAACCAAGCGTCTCATTTCTGTTTGCACTTCCAGAACATTTTAGCCAAAGATTAAGAAGGATTGTGATAACAATACTAATCAACAAGATACACAACTTCTGCTTTAGATGATTCCCGTTGAAAATTTGTTATCTCCGCGAGTACTTTGAGAGATTTGTTAGTTTCCATTTGACTAGGCTCAATTACCATTTTGAGAAGTGCTGGAGACCTTACCAATAAAACCTTGATAAGCTGCATTTCACCCTCTTCTAATAGTACATCGTAAAACTTAACTGTCCTCAAATGATTAAATGTGATGTCCGAGAAGCTTGCAGGAATCTCATCAACAACCTCCTGGGGCACAGGTTCGAAATAATCCCCATCATTAAGGATACACCCCTAAGAAAAATCAAGAAAGCTTTGTAGCATGCAAAGAGCAAACGAAAGCTCAAAAAACTCTACAAGAGTAATCCAAGATATGAATAAGCGTTTGAGATAGTTAAGAGCTGATGGAAGCCATGTTGGTATAAATTCAGTTTATCCAATATCGACCTACGAATAAAATAACAAAAATCAAGATGCCAAAAAGAAAAGTACATGTATGGAAATACAAGTAAAATGAAGCAACATTACCTCAAAATTATCCCAGCTGAAATACTTGAGAGCAAGAATAGACGAAAAAAATATTGTCAAAATTATCTGTTTCCTTTAGAACTAATTCTTTAGGCTCATACAGAACATTGGAAAGAAGAGGAACATTTTCTAGACATATCAACTGTATATCGCCAAGAAAGACAAATGACCTTATCTTAGGAGCATTAATACTCATGACGTACGGATTGTCTATGTCTTTTAGCATCAAATCCTCAAGCAACGGGCAATTAGAGATCAAACATTCAAACGTATCAGAAGATAATGTTACAAATTTTAATTTTAGGTTAATCAACTAATTAAATCCATGAAAGAAGCATGGAAGATGTATTTCACATACCATGAGATACAAATGCCTCAATGCTGAACAATTAAAAAAGAAGTAAGGGATCTTGTATGGTGGATAAGTAAATGGAAGTTTAAGGATGAAATGTTGAATGAAATTTGTTTCGAGCAAATGTATCAAACGATCAACATTACGACATACTTTTAGACTAGCAATGTCAAGGGTAACTTTCAATGTTGTTCCTATATGAAACTTGAAGAAACAATCGAGAATGGAAATAAATGCAATGGTAGGGGATGTCAAATCCTCTGGTGTTTCCCAGACCGTTTGATCAAATTTCACCTCTGGAATTCTACGGCAAGAATATTGCCAATCCATAGAAAGTGTACTAGTTCTTACCACATCTCGAAAAGACAACCTATTTAGAATGTCATCGATTAAATGAATGGCAAGGTTGCATAGTCGATCAGGAGAAGGTAAATGTAGTCTTTGTTCATTTGGAGGCATGATAATCTGTAGAAAATAAACAAGAATACCGTTGATAAGGTCATGGCTTCCGCTGCCTCTCCCTAATCTCAAACTGTGGGAGAGTCAAACCTTAACAATACCTATGCATCTCTTATGAACTATAATCCTACAACACTGACCAAAACAATCTTGAAACCTATTTTAATTAATACACGGGGAACCAACTGTCCCTTTTACTTTTAAGGAATTAGATGAGATGCCGTTGAAAAGGGACTTCATCAAGCCGTAATTATGAAGCTTTCCTATGGTGCACCAAGCTTACATGAACTGAGAAAATTAATTCCAAAACAGTTGGTCATCAAAGGACGTTGTTTAATTGGCTCTCTTGCAGCACGACATCTTTTAATTCGTTGTGATCTTTATGAAAATTTTTGCTCTGTTCTTTCAAAACAGGTTGGTTATCTTCAATTAAATGGGGAGCAACATCTGTTCCGTAACTTTCCATGGACACAAAACTTTAACCCCAAGGAAGAAACTTCAAAAGCTTCGTCGTGGGTTTCGCTACCGGATCTGCCGCCAAATCTTTTCGCTCGAAGACCTTTGTTATCCATTGCATCGGCTATTGGTAAGCCAGTAGCCATAGATAAAGCAACTCAAGATAGGAAAATACCTAGCAACTCTAGAGTTAAGGTCATTCTTGATCTTATGGACAAACATCCAAAACGAGTAAGGATGCACTTTTTGGATGAACAATCTGATAAGCTCATTGAACACTATCAACAGATTGTGTTTGATAATCTTCCTTTGTATTGTAACTATTGTAAGCACCAAGGTCATGAAGATGCTGATTGCCGACTAATAATCCAGGAAAACAAAAGGGGAGAGGGTAATCATGATGACATCGGGCCGCAAGGTGACAAAACAAATAATATGGAACAATTGCAGGGTGATGCACGAGACTTCTTGAAGGCAAAAAAAAAACTGAAAGTAAAGTCTCTAATGATACGGATAATGCAAGTAATGTGAACAGAACACCGAATATCAATTCTATGCAGCACCTAACTACTGAAAATAGTGGCAATACAAGGCCAGTATTAGTTGGTCAAAGGTTAGTACAGGAGGAACTTTTGGTGTCTGGAAAAAAGGTTCAGGAGGGCCGTTTGGTGCCTGGACCAGAGTTTCAGTCGTTAAACATCTCTGGAAAAGGTTTGGCTGATGCTACAAAAACTTCAGATAAGGACCAAGAATATCAAGAAGACGATACGTGTGTAATTTCACGTGAAGATCAAGTTGGTTCGAATGCAGATACATGGGTCGCGAGGGTAGCGAGTGAACCTGCACATACAACAAATGATAAGATTGGACTTCAAGAAAAGACAACTAATTCAAAGGCTTTTGTTGTTGCCGTCGCAAGTCGCTTCTGGAAAGCTATTGACTGAAGATGTAGCCATTAACACAACTCCACCTTTTGTGACACAAATAAAATAACTTGGACAGTCTAATACAGTTGATAAAGCAGGGGTAACAGTTGATGTTGGAGCTCAAATTGGTTCTCCAGGAGCCTCTAAAATTAAGCCTCATCTTGCTCCTAAGTTGAATAAGGTTAACTCTCATATTCTACAGATTGTTTCAATCTCTCAAGTTACTTCGACAAATAACTTGATCACTTTTAGCGGGCAAAAAGGTGTTACAAGTGAGAGTCGATGGACCAACCGGATGGAAAAAGAGGATGACCATGTCACAACTCATAGAAAATTGAGCCTTGAAGCACCAATTTTTGTGCCTAAGGGTAGTGGCACTACCAGTGATTCATCCCCATTACATATAGGGCGACAATTGGTTTTAACAGGTACTAATGTTCAAGAAGTTTTAGTTGGTGACAAAGAACTTGTTGGTGTGTTGGTGAGTTCTAATATTAAAAAGTTGAATTCTCTTACGCCTATTAACACAAACAAACAATTACAAGATTTTGATAGTAGTTCTTTGTCAACAAATAGATTTGCTAGCCTACAAGATGACGACACCTTTGAGGAAAGTGAAGAAGAGGATATGTTGAATTATTGTTTTGCAAATGCACCTAGGGATGCAGATATTTCTCCTAGGCAACAACGCAACAACAAAAAGAAGCATGGAAGAAAAAATAGTTGGGATAGTAAGATGACTGAGGAGTTTGTTCCAAGGCACCTACCGATGCGACTGACAAAGAATAATCACATGACAGTGCCAACAACTTTAACGAGATCCAATAAATCTAAGATAATTTGATGAACTATCAAAAATTGTTAGACAGATTTGAAGAGAAATACAAGAGGAAAACACTTCACGTTTCTTTAGAAGGGCAATCTATCTTTGTTAGTTCATACTTTTGTAAAATGAAGTTTGTGTTTAATTACTCAAATCTTATCATGGCTTTTATACATTCGTACTACTTAAGCATCCTCGTCTGTAATATCATCATAGAGTGTATTATAAACTTTGTGATGATCATAGAATACTTAGTTCTCTCTACCTCTTATTTTCTTCATGCGGGTTAATTAGTAGAGGTATTGTACCTCATTAATGGGTAAGGTAAGGTCTAGCCCCCATTGCTTGTACTTATCTCTGTTGAGGTTTTCTTTTAATTGTATCAATAATAAAAGGCCGCTAGGCACAGTCTAGTGGTATAAAAATAAATAAAAAATAAATAATTTGGTGAAAGAGAATAAGAAAATACATCATGAAATTTTAATTTATGTGTAAGCTATTAATAAGAACACCAAAATCATGCGAAATAATATAATTTTCTTAATTCAAATATTCATATCCAAACCCATAATTAAACCTAAAACCATCAAGACTTGAATGAGAAATCAGATTCCTATAATTAAAAAAAATGTTGATAATTGAACAAGGTGATATTCATTATTCACGACTAAGCCATAAGTAAAAGGATTTTTAATGATTGTGAAAACATAAATAATCTAACATTTAGAAATCCTATCAATTATTCAGGATCGTAGAACTATATGATTTTCACATATATTTAATACTATAATATTTCAGTCAAGAATACATACCCGAATCTGCCATATAATTCTTGACTTGATTGAGCGGAAGTCTTTTCTTTTGGTTCTTTAGAAGTTATTTCTCTCTCTTGCCTTATACTTTATGTATAGCTTTGATGGATAAGACGATATCTTTATGGCAGAGAGAGGACCCTTTAGATAGAGTGTGTTTAAACATTAATCCCACCTTTCCATCATGGTGAGTAGTGGAGATAATGGATAGTTGGAAGAGGTAATGGGTAAGTGGTAGACTTAATGGGTAGTTGAAGTAACTTCTCCACTTCCCCACTTCCCCACTTCTCCACTTCTCTACTTATCCAATTAGAATTAGAATTTAGTTAGTAATTAAATATTAAACCAAAATAATATTAATGTGAGTGTGTCATAAAACTAACATTCTCCCACTTGACACACGTAACATCATTTACTTAATGATTTAATAAACATTTCAATTACAATGTGCACATATACTAAATTCAATATTATTTGTTGTTATTAAGTAAATCAACTAATATGAGTCATGTCGGTTGTACACTACTTTATTTGGCATAGTCCCTTCCATGCACACAATATTAGTCTATTGCCTAACACAATATTTCAAATACATAATGGGTCCACCATAATGATTAGAATATCTTTATCTAAAACAAAACATGTCATCATCATTCTCAACAAAACGTATACAAGAGAAAACAGGTATAACAGAAACATATATATAGTAGAGCTCAAAGTGTCAATTGCATAAACATAATATAATCTTTACATAAAGTCATTCATTTCTATTAATAATATCCATTCTTTCAATATGTTCAACAAATGTTTGGGCGGTAATCCTCTCGTCAAAGGATCAGCAATCATAAGTTTGGTGTTAATATGTTCAATTGTCACTTTATGTTTCTGGACTTCTTCCTTAACTGAAAAGTATTTCAATTCCATATGTTTGGCACCCTTAGAATACTTATCATTTTTAGAGAAGAAGACTGTTGTTATCACAAAAAATTTCAGCGGCTTGGAAATAATGTCGACTAGTCCAAGTCTTGAAATAAAGTTCTACAGCCAATTAGCCTGAACTGTGGCCTCAAAGCATGCCACAAACTCAGCTTCCATTGTGGATGTAGCTATAACAGACTGCTTCGCACTCTTCCATGATATTTCTCCTCCAGCTAATAGGAACAAATACCCAAATGTGGATTTTCGTGTATCCACACAACCAGCATAATCTTAATCTGAATGTCCAATCACATCAAGATGATCAGATCTTCTATAAGTGAGCATATGATCTTTAGTTCCTTGCAAGTATCACAACACTTTCTTCGCAGCTTTCCAGTGATCCGTTCCTGGATTACATTGATAACGGCCCAATATTCCAACAGCGAAACTGATGTCTGGTCTAGTACATGTTTGGGCATACATTAGACTCCCAACTATTGATGCATAAGGAATATCATTCATTTGCTTGCGTTTCAATTCATTCTTTGGACATTGATTGAGACTAAATTTATCTCCTTTCTGAATCGGAACGGGACTTGATGAGCATTTTTCCATTCTAAATATCTCTAACATTTTATTAATATAGGCTTTCTGAGACAAACCTAATAATCCTTGTGATCTATTTCGAAATATTTCTATTCCAATCACATAGGATGCCTCTCCCATATCTTTCATTTCAAAAGATAATATCTCTTGGTATCATGCAACAAACCAAGATCATTAGTAGATGTCATCAACATACAGGACTAACATAATAAACTTACTCCCACTAACCTTCAGATATATACACCGATCAACGGT
Organism: Solanum sitiens; assembly: GCA_016801875.1. NCBI lineage: Eukaryota > Viridiplantae > Streptophyta > Magnoliopsida > Solanales > Solanaceae > Solanum > Solanum sitiens. The sequence goes on from JABWTJ010000091.1 coordinate 1,317,450, forward strand.
GTTTTCCTTAAATCCAAAAGTGACAATAGTTTCATTAAACTTAAGATACCATTGTCGAGAATCTTGTTTAAGTCCGTATAATGACTTCTTAAGTTTACACACCATGTGTTCCTTTCCTTTACAAGAGAACCCTTCAGGTTGATTAATATAAACTTCTTCCTCCAAATTTCCATTTAGAAAGGTTGTTTTCACATCCATTTGATGTAGCTCTAAGTCATAATGTGCTACTAAAGCCATTATAATTCTGAGTGAATCTTTTCTAGAGACAGGTGAAAATGTTTCTTTATAGTCGATGCCATCTTTTTGAATGAAACCTTTTGCAAAAAGTCTGGCCTTGTGACGTTCGATGTTGCCAGTTGAGTCACGTTTGATCTTAAAGACCCATTTACACCCAACTGTTTTGGAACCTTCTGGTAATTCAACAAGGTCCCATACTTTATTTTGTTCCATAGATTTCAATTCATCTTTCATAGCATTTATCCATCTATCAGAATTATTACTTTCAATAGCTTGTGAAAATGAAACAGGATCATTATCAATTCCTAAGTCAATTTTTGACTCGTGTAAATATACCAAATAGTCATCAGCAACAACATGTCTCTTTTATCTTTGAGATTTTCTTAATGCTACTTCTTGTGGTACATCTACTGTAGGTTCATTAATTATTGTTTCATTGAGACTAACAGGAGCATCAATTTGTTGTTCTTGATTATTGTTAGGTTGTGCAACAACTTTAGGAACAACATCTTTAAAAGAAGTAAAAGGTAGAGAAACCCTCACCCTAACTTCTTTAATTTCCACTTTACGTGGTTCTTCACTCCCACTAACTTCACCATTCTCAATGAACCTAGCATTTCCAGTTTCAACTATTCTTGTACTGTGATTAGGACAGTAAAATCTATACCCTTTTGATTTTTCTGGATAACCAATGAAGAAACCACTGATTGTTCTTGAATCCAGTTTCTTTCTTGTGGGTTATAAACTCTAACTTCTGTCGGGCAACCCCAAACATGCAGGTACCTTAAACTAGGTTTCCTACCAGTCCATGGTTCAAAAGGAATCTTTGGGACTGCTTTACTAGGAACCCTATTAAGTAAGTAAATGACAGTCCTTAAAGCATACATCCACAATGAAAGAGGAATAGATGAATTACTTAACATGCTCCTAACCATGTCCATTAATATACGATTGCGCCTTTCTGCTACACCATTTTGTTGTGGTGTTCCAGGCATTGTGTATTCAACACATATGTCATGTTTTTCGAGGAATTTAGCAGATGGACCTGGGTGTTGTCCATTTTCATCATATCTTCCATAATGTTCACCACCTCTATCTGACCTGATTATTTTCACCTTTCTATGTAGTTGTCTTTCAACCTCGGTAATAAAGACCTCTAAGGCATTTATCACCTGATATTTTTCATGCAACAAATAGACATACCCATAACGTGAAAATCATCAATAAAAATGATAAAATATTTTTCTTTACTGAAAGATGTAATATCAAAAGGACCACATATATTAGTGTATAATTTCAAGAAGTTGTGTGCTTCTTGTGGCTGCTTTATTTGTGTGTCTTGTTTGTTTTCCTTTAATACAATCCACACAAATATTAAGGTCTGTAAAATCCAAATTTGAAATAATTTCATTCTTAACTAATCTTTTCAATTTTTCTTTGGATATGTGACTTAAACATTTGTGCCACAAGAATGCATATTGTTCATTCACCAAACTTCGTTTGGTTCCAATATTATGATGCAGAGTTAAGATTGTTTCGGCAAATAGATTATCAAGATTCAGTTTGTATAAGTTATCACAAAGAGTACCAGTACCAATGAGATAATTATGTTTAAACAAACTAAAACATCCATTACCGAAATTAAAAGAGTATTCAGTCTTATCCAACTTAGACAAAGAAACTAAATTTCTTGAAAGAGAAGGTACATAACAAGTTTTAAGTAAATTTAAGTGGCGCCCAGTATCAAGGATCAAACGGTAAGTTCCTATAGCTTTAACTGGAGCCTTCACTCTATTCCCCATATACACATATCTTTCATTCTGGTTTATGGTTTGTCTTGTAAGGAATCCCTGCATCGTATTAGAAACATGAACAGTACGACCAGAGTCAATCCCCCAAGTATTATAAGGAACTTCAGTTAGATTTGATTAGAGACATGTAAAAGCACTAGCCTTACCTTTCTTCTCAAGCCATGCCTTAAATTTCAGGCAATCTTTCTGAAAGTGTCCAAGATTTCCACAGAAACGACACTTATCATTCTTATGTTCCTTCTTATGTACTTGAGAGGAGGACTCATTAACATTATGGTGCCTCTGTTTTCCTTTATCATGTTTATTTCCTTTCTTTCCAACTCCTTGATGACTTACAAGGTTAATGGAGTGGGTTCCTTGATCCTTGAGCATTACTTCCTCCTGAGCCAACATTTCGTGCAATTCATGCACGTTCCATTTGTCTTTCATGATGTTGTAGTTCATGTGGAAAGGGTCATACTTAGATGGTAATGAGTTGATAATGAATTTTACAAGGAAATTTTGTTCCACTTCCATTCCCAAAGACTTAAGTCTTGCTGCGACGTTTGTCATTTCGATGACATGCTCATGCATGGTACGTGAACCATCAAACTTCATGGTGGTCAAAGTACCCATTAGTGTCCCAGTAAGAGACTTATCAGCATTTTGAGAGGATTCTTCCATGAATTTCAGAAAATCTTTTGCATTTTCAGTTTTGAGAAGAGTAGTCTTAATGTTGCTCACAATATTCATTCGCATAAACATTATGCCTAATCTGTTAGATCGATCCCAGTGTTTATAATGAGACCTTTCTTCAGTACTGCTAGTTTCAGTAATAGTAGTTGGCTTCTCAGTGTAAAGTGCAACATCAAGATCTAAAACTCCGAGATGAAATTTGATCTGTTCGCACCAATCTGAGAAGTTAAGACCGTTAAAGGTCGTAACAGAGGCAGAGTGCGAATGAAGAGCAAATGCTGCAAATATAATATACTCATTTGTTAATACTTTGAGTTAAGAATTTTAACTTACTATCAAATTCAGAAATGGTTTATAAATTTGTAAATGTATATTGATCATGTCCTCCTTTGGGCGAAACATCAAAATACAACTTTAGACATAATGATGCTAAGATGTCAATTTAACGTAATTCAATAATTTTAAATGTATCAATCCATAATATTTATTATCTTTGGATAAATAAATAAAACTAACGACACATCTAAATTATCTCATTAATGTTCAATCGTTATAAAATGAAATAATCAACCTTTGGGTGACCCTAAGTATCTTACAACCAAAAAATTCAATATATCCATACGTTATATCAGTTATAAGCATCAAAATAATGGATAATTGAATATACGTGTAATCATTATTATTTTGAATTTATTCTTCAAAGATTAGACCACTTTGGTGATTAACTAATCTCATATACATAATTTCAAAATAAAATACATCATGATAGTGAATAATTATTTCACTTAATACTATCTATTACCGTTTTAGAATAAGGAAAACATTAATTTAATGAAAAATCACTAGTTCTTAAACCATGCTTTTGATACCACATGTAAAGATTTTTAATGATTGTGAAAACATAAATAATCTAACATTTAGAAATCCTATCAATTATTCAGGATCGTAGAACTATATGATTTTCACATATATTTAATACTATAATATTCCAGTCAAGAATACATACCCGAATCTGCCATATAATTCTTGACTTGATTGAGCGAAAGTCTTTTCTTTTGGTTCTTTAGAAGTTGTTTCTCTCTCTTGCCTTATACTTTATGTATAGCTTTGGTGGATAAGACTATATCTTTATGACAGAGAGAGGACCCTTTAAATAGAGTGTGTTTAAACATTATTCCCACCTTTCCATCATGGTGAGTAGTAGAGATAATGGATAGTTGAAATAGGTAATGGGTAAAGTGGAAGACTTAATGGGTAGTTGAAGTAACTTTTCCACTTCCCCACTTTCCTACTTCTCCACTTCTCTACTTATAATTAGAATTTAGTTAGTAATTAAATATTAAACAAAAATAATATTAATGTGAGTGGGTCATAAAACTAACAATAAGTCCATATGCCTTTAATCTATGTTTTCTCAAGATGGCATAATTAGAATTTCACAAATATTTTACTTTTTCTTAATAGTGTAATTATTTGAAAAACTATACTTTGTCTTAATAGTGTTATTATTTGAAAAACTACAATCTTAAGAGGATACAAGTTTGAAATAACTTAATGTTGTTGCTACCATCACTACAAGAAACACAACCTCTAAGGGAGGGATATATGGTCCCGGAAAGTCCAATTCTGGTCCCAAGTAGTCTTTTGGGATGGGAAAAAGTTGGTCGCCACCCATCCATCTTGGCTAAAGGTCAATTGGGACGAGTCACTTTAACTAGTCACTAAATTTTTTTAAGGACGGAATCAGAGAAGGTCACGAAAATATATTTTAAAGACTAGATATCTCGTCCCAAATAGATAACTTCTTTGAAAACCTGTCATTTTTTGGGCGCTAAATCCCTTTAGAGACAAGCAACGAACTTGTCCTAGATTACTCTTTATGGACGAGCAACTACCTCATCCTAAAATACTTTTTCTTGACGAACAATCATGTCATCCTATATTATTTTTCACAACAAGAACCACCTCGTCCTAGTTGAACCTTTAGGGACGAGAAGTTGTATCATCCTAGATTAAACTTTTAGAGACATGTACCTATCTCGTCTTAGAAGAACTTTTAGAGACGAGTAAAAATTTTTTTTTAAATTGACCATCGATGATTCTGGATCTTCCTTTCACAAATGTATTTTGGCATTGCTACGTTAAATCTCCATAAAAAGACTGATATTAATATAAAAATAGGTAAACATCCCATGGTGTAAGTTTCAATTTTTAATTACAAAAATAAAACTTAGAAAATTGACAACATCACGAGCTAGACTATGATTAAATGTTGCGCACAACATTCCTAGCAAAATAATAATGGTTGTTTGCGTCTTCTAAACTGCATCCTGAGTTGTAGCTTGAATCTTCAAAAAAGAACTCTAAAGGACACCAAGGGCTATCCAAATATACCAACAATCTGCAAGACCAAAAGAAGATTTGATTAGTAAAACTTTGGGATGCATTCACAGAGAATCCAAATCTATATCAGAAGCAAAAAGTTCAGTGACATAAGCTAGTACAAATGGACAAACTCTCAGCCAAAAGATTTATATTCTGTTTTAGGGGAAACAAGTTATTGCGGAGGAACTAAACAAGCACATGATATGACTGTTTCAGGAAGACACGAGCAGGATAATATTGTTGCTGGGGAAACAAATAGGTGTCACTATTTTCTTTTTATCATTAATCCTTGTAGGAGCCAAAGTATCTCAAACTGTGTGCCTGCAATTGTACGTGTAGAACATGAAAAATAGAGATAGAGAAGGCAATAATCTTTTAAACAATTCTAATGATACATGTTTTGTTCTTGACTGTTAAGGAATTTAGTTTTGAAACTTGGTGCTTTTGTAGAAACTCTACATGGACAAGATGAGTCTAAGAAAATTTATCATGTTTAAAAAAAAATTCACATCTAAATATCACGATTAGTAGTGAAATTGATACTTCAAAAATATAGGCTATTAGATTACTATACCTGGAAACTTTGAGAACAGAAATGTTCCTTAACTAATCACTCCCATTTCTTTTTTCTACTCCCTTTGGAATATTCTTAAGAGACTGAACAATAGGCTTATTCTTACATAAGTAGCGTGCAAGTATCCTCTCCATTTGTTCCATAACACATTCATCCATCCAAATATATGATCACGATGATCATTAAAGTTAAAACTCTCAAATTATCCTACAATAATATGTGAGTTTAAACAAAAGAGTAGAGTGAACATTGTGCATTTACTATACAAAAAGTATGTACAACATTGTGCAAGAAAAAGATGTGCAACAGTGGTTCATTGTTACCTCAATAGCTGCCCACATGTGATCCAACCTCTGCTGCTTAATGTCACTCCATGTTGATACTCCAAGTGGACACATATTATTGTCACAGATTATTTTTCCCAAATGCCTCAAAAACAGATTGCTATTTTTTCGAACTCTTCGATTATTGTAAAATGTTACTTGCAACTTCTTTCCATCTACAAGTGATGCTACTTCTTTACACTTGTTGCTCCCTCGAACTCTTTCTACCTTTCTAGGATTAGATGGTCCTATAGTTTTATAATTTATCAAGAACTGTAGGAATAAAAATTACTTGGACAGACTGATAGTGCATGATTTGTAAATGTTCATACCTGTTTCAGTTTTTGGGAGGCTTGCATAACTTGATCAGTACAACAAGAGGATTTAGTCTAGCGTGTTTTCTTTCTCAAGGACCAGGGTATTCTTATCGATTCATGGCAATTCTGGAGTAGATTTCACATTATTTTCAGAAACTCCTAAAGATGAGCAGAAAGATCTAGGTGTTTGCTCCCACCCCTTTCCTATTGCATCTCGAACCAAGTAAAGCTATGTTATAAGTCGCAGTTATAGTAAACTTGCCAAAGTAGAAAGATTGCAGAAAATTGAGATATCATCCTGTATTATTTGTGACACACAATGAAACAATAAATCACCTCTTCTTTAAATGTAATATCACATAGAGCTTGTGGTTCAAAATGTTCAGCTGTATAGGTGAATTAAGAGTGGTAGGTAACTGGCAGGGAGAAGTCGTCTGGGCAACAAAATGGACAAAGAAAAACTCAAGAAAAGGAAGCATCTTCAGTTGTAACTTTGCGATGGTAGCTGCAATAATATGGAGGGAAAGAAATATGAAGAGATTCCTAGGTCACCACTACCAGGAGTCTTGAGAAGCAAGAGAGATCGATGTACACATGCACGCAAGAGGGAGAAATCTGAAGGCTTGACAGGCAGCCTATGACACACTTCATGAATCTCTTCCACGAGAGGAGAAAGTCATACTAGTGGGGCATAATCTTTGTGGTTTGAATCTTGGACTTGTTATGGAAAAATACCCACAAAAGATGTATGTTGTTGTTCTCTTGGCTGCCTGCATGCCTGATTCTATTCACATATCCTCCTATATTTTGAATCAGGTGAGTATAATATACTACTAACTACTTCCGTTTATAAAAGAATGACTTAGTTATGTATTCTTTTTATCTAGACAAGTAAAAATGGATACAATGAGTTAAGTTATGTCGTTCTTGCAGTTTAGATATGCTATTGTGCATATATAGTTATATCAGGTAAGCACATAACTATTTTAGGTAATAGATACAGCCTGACTACAGTTCAATCAATAAAGAATTTTAAGATATGACAACAATAATTGAAGTAAAGGAAATAGTGTCATTTCAGTTTTTATATACAAGAGATTTACCAATCGATGTGATGTGCTGAGTACTTGTTTCAACTTCTTGGATGTATTGCTTAACTATATCACTAGATTGAAAAAGTAAACTCTTAGCTTGAATCACTACAACAAAAACAACTTTTAGCGGCATTAAATATTGACACTAATAAAGAGTGCTAACGTCTTTATCGGCATTAGTTAAGTGCCATTAGAACCAATGTCGCTAAAGGCTTTAGGGACATATGTAAAGAGTGACAATTGCCGCTAAAAATATATATTTTGCGGCAATTAAGAATTAAATGCCGCTAATGGTCATTTTTGTTGTAGTGAATTTTTCCTTTCGATGTCAACAACTTAAGACCTCGTCCTCGTCCTCGTCCTCTTCCAATTGCCCCTGGCGTGACAAATGAGTATCTGATGGTACTCTTAACAATTGATCCATCCTCATTTTCAGTTTTCATATTAAACCTGCAAAGAGAGGCAGAAGTAGAGAATACATTAACAAAATTAAGAATTGATCAGATAATCCTAGAGAAGAAGAATTTTTCAAACTAGTAGTGTAACTCTAACAAATCAAACAAACAGAATATGACAATATCATCTCTTGAAAGAGGAGGTTGTCCTGATCAGTTTCGAACAAACAAAAATAGTGATTCAGTTTCACGAGAGTGGAGGAATGTATGGTTCAACTATTAGAAAGTATGTTGTTGAAAAATCTCAAGTTTAAAAAGTCTTGAAACCTAAATGACACTATTATTGTTTCTTCCTACTATGTACAACATATACAAGAGGTAATTTGCATCAGTTCTATTATTTCTTTTATCTTTCATGAGTTCAACTAAGTTTCATCGTGAAACTATGATTGATTCTTTATGCACACACTATGATATAAGAAGAAAACAATCAACATATTAAATTTAAAGAAGAAAAAAATAACTCATGAAAGAGGAGGAATAACATAGATACAAGTAGACGAAATCAGAGAACTAGTTAGAAAAACGCATATGAATGTTTAAGCATCTATTAGAATGTATCTTCTTGAGAGATATCGAAACTATCACTTTTTGAACCTTCAATATGCAGCACCACATGAGGTCATTTGCATCAGTTCTATTTCGTTTGACATCTTTTATCAGTTTCAAAGCCAAACAAATATTTAACTTTTTAACTTTTCAAGTTGTAACATACTGCATTCACTTTTCTCTCATGCTCTTTTAGTCTTAAAAGGTGTACAATAGTTCACAGATAATTCATAATGGATTTCTCAACGTGAACACAACTCTCTTTATAGTATCTCTAAATATTGTTTTACCTAATAGAATTGTTAGTGCCTCTTTCCAAGTGAATGAATTGATGCAAATGACCATTAGCTATTACAAAAAAGAGCTGATGCAAATGGCCAACAACTATAAAACTGAATCTTTCCAAAAAAAAAAAAGAACAATCAGCAGCTATAGCTCAAGAAGCTATTACAAAAAAAAACTGATGCAAATGACCAGCAACTATAAAATTGAATCTTTCTAAAAAAAAATATCAGCAGTTATAACTCAAGCAGTTATTACAGAAAAGATCTGATGCAAATTACCAGCAACTATAAAACTGAATCATTCTAAAAAAACATCAGCAATTATAACTCAAACAAGAAGATCTATAACTCGAACAACATAAACAACAAATCAACTTCATAGAAAGAAACAGAAAAACTCGCAGAAGTGATGCATACCTGAGACTCGATTGAATATAAGATATAAATTGAGTTGAGATCGCTTCTAGGCCTCTGATTTCTATGTTCTGAGAAAACACAGCTGAAACACTAAGACCTTGGCTTTCGTTTGCTGCTATAGACAGACCTGTTCTTTCACTGTTTTGAAAAAAATACAGATTTTCAGTTGTATATTACTGTGATGTGTAAGTCAAGATCTTTTTAAGTAAAAATGTTTTTAGGGTTGTCTGATTCTCATGATGAGTTTTGAGAAGTAAAGTGTATTCTATTTTTGTTTTTCTTTAAGAATTTTTAACAAAGAAGAAGTGACAAATCCTAATGAATACAGTCCTTCAGAATTCACAAGGAAACAATTCTCAGACTTCGGTGGCTAAGGATTCAGCTGATTCGCCATGCAAGCGTAGGAAGCTTTTGCGTCCAGCATTTGATGAGAACAACTGTAGAAGTGATTTAAATTACAAACTTCCTTGTCAGACACTTGTCACGACCAACGATAAATCTTGAGAAAAACTATATATGCTAAATAACTATTCTATGAAAATATTCTAAGTCATGAACTATATTCGCTATACTAGGAAAACACGTCTTGAGACTGATTGCAGAGACAATATATGATTCAACCGATAACACCATACTCTACCAATAAATAGATCCAAGAATACATCCAGATTCAAATTTTAAAGGCGTTGATAAACTATTTACATTGGCAATCAGATGTGTTAATGAATCCAGGGGCGAGAGGCCTTCCATGAGTCAGGCTGTGAAAGAAATTGGGAGTATCCTTGAACTGGTTAGCATGAGCAAGTATACTGAAGAAAATACTTCAACTAGGTATGAGGACACAACTCAAGTCAATCTTGACGATTTCTATGATTGCAGAGCTTTTGATTATAGTTGTAAATTTCCTTCTTGTGGAATGAACACTACTTACTGATGTTACTAAGGAGTATATTTTTGATTACCATTTGTCTGTTATATTGAGTATAGGTGATCTTTGTATCGATATTTGATGGAAAGAAAGTTATATCATACTGGTCATAGATGAATTCTATAACCTAAAACCTGGAACTTTAAAACAACTCCAGATTTCACTTGTTATACTTACCTTGTCAGCTGTCTACAATTGCAAAACCTTTAAGATCTTTTGGTCTTGGACTGTGGAGATTGTTTTCAATCATTGCATAATTAGTTTTGATATTAGGAAAACATCCTTTGTTTGAAATTTTGTTCCTTGTGTTGTATTATATAGAAAATAATCACTTTTGTTACTACAAGTTCAGAAAGACTTCAATATAAATCTTTGTGTTTTATAATCATCAACTAATCAAACAAAAATCAAATATTCATTCATACAAGGAACTTTGGTGTCCATTGAAGAAGGGAAATCAGGAATCATAGAATAACAGTAGTAGCAGGTATCCTCTTAGTTATTTTTCAGAAAAAAAAGCTTTACTTTATGGGTTATGATTTTTCGACACACCATATGATACAAACTTGAATACACTTCAACAAGTCAAACCATCAACTCAATAAAATAAGAAAATTGGGCAAAGTTGAATGACATAACAGAGAACGGGAACAAAAGAAAACAGAACTTACCAGAATTTCGTAGTAGAGAGAAGCAAACAGAGACGTTGATGATCAATAGAGAGGCTTTGAGGAGGAGCTTGATAACCATATGTAGAACTTGCACTTGATCTAGATGAAAAAGAGAGAGTGTGTGTTCTTGAGAATATGTAAAGGCAATGTTAAACCATTGGATATTGGCGCCTACTTTTTCAAGAAAAAAAAAGTGTATTTTAGCAAAAACATTTAGGGTTGTTTTGGCGGTGTAGTCTCCCACTAACTCTCTCAATTACAATTGGGACTAGTTTTTAATATTTTTTGGGACCAGCTTTCGCACCTTCTCAAAAAGATATAGCTTTTACGATCGAAATATAATCTCGTCCCAATATGTATACTTTTAGTGACGGGTTTATTAACTCGTCCCTAAATTTTGGTCATTAATAAGCCTTTTTCTTGTAGTGCATTACACAATGAATTTAGATACACCCATCAACAGAGTATACTATAGTTCTTTTTTGGAAAAAGAAATATTACTGTTGTTATTATTGTTTTAATTAGGGTTTCTTCAGAGGGTGGCTCAATGACTTTAAAGATGTGGCATATGCCTTAGACCCCAAAATCGAAAGGCCTAATTTTTTTAGTACAAAATAAAAATATCTTAAGCTTTTTGTAGCAAAAACAAAGACTGTTTTAATTTGTTTTGGAACTCTTTTTTATGGATCAATTTTTAAATTTAACTTCCACATGGTATGTTTAAGACCACAAGATTAAAAAAAAATATTTTGGTATATACATATATATATATATATATATATATATATATATATATATATATATATATATATATATATATATATATATATATATATATATATATACCTATAAATCCTAGTCGATTTCAATACTCTAGGTACATCTAAACGTCATGAAATCATTCATAAACATGTATCATAAGCCTTGAATCGATAATTCAATTCAAGGATAGTTAAGATAAATGTCAAAGGAGTTAAGAAGTCAAGTCTAAAGCTATGAAGTAAGTTAAAGTAGAATTCCTTAAAGTTTCTAAGAGTCTTATTTAAACGTCTTAAGTTTCGTCTTAAGGCTCAAGTTTCGAGTTAAATAAAGAGTAAAAATTTGAGTTAAATTCTCAAAAACTATAAGGGAACTAAATATTTCCTAAGAGTTAAGTTTCAAGTTAAGCAAAGAGCAAGAGTTGAGTTCATTTCTCAAAAGTTATAAGGGAACTAAGTAATCCCGAAAAGTTAATAAATGTTTTCACATTTAAGTTAAGAGGAAAGTAAGATTTTCCAAAAGAGTTTTGAACAAGAAAAGGGAACAATTGTTTCAAGAGAGCTTTTTAAAAATAAAGTGTTGAGCAAATTATCTCAACTCAAAGGAAATGAATTTATTTTAAAAGAATGAGATAAATTATATTTTGGGAGTAGTATTGAGCACCGATGTGGGGATAAGAGTTCATATTAACTCAAGTCTCTATGTAAACCATGTCCATCATGGGTATTAATGGGTCATACTTTTTAGATGATCACGTAAGTTAAGCTAGTGAATCCACTAAGTTAAGTAAGGTCCTATACCAATGGCATGGTATAGGATGGTCCTTGGCAGCATCAGGTAAAACATTGTATCATCACTTAGGCTCACAATGATGGTTGTCGGTTAGAGAATCTCCCACAGAAATTATATTACTTTCATATATAAGTAAAGTTGAGTTTATTATTGCATTACTTTTAATGAACTAAGTGTTTACACTATTTTTACGAGCTTTATATATATTGCATGTGTCTTTACTGCTTTATATTGAGTTATTTCTTCTTGAGTTGAGCAGAGCCAAGGTAAGTTCATCCTTAAGTCCTTCCAAGCTTGATAGTTGTTGTTTAGCATTCCAATTCGCATACTCATACATTCAATGTATTGATATCAGTTGGCCTGCATCGTCTGATGATATGCAGACACAGGTAACCAGGATCAGCACGCAGCGCTTCGTTGATCCAGTTTGAGCATCCAGAGTCAGTCGTGAGTCTCCTTACATTTCGGAGGACTCTTTTATCCCTTTCCGTATTTTCTTTTTAGAATGTTGTGGGGGTTGTCTCAACATTCATCTTTGTACTTGTAGAGGTTTCATAGACAGATAGATAGAAAGACAGTCCAGTCTTTAGTCTCTTTTTATCTTACATGCAGATGTTTTAACTTTGAGACTAAGTGTCATTTTGGCCAAAATAATTATTTAAAGTATTTCTCTTAAGAATGTTCTTATTTCTTAATTTAGTTAAATTAAGTCTTCCGTTGAGTTAAGTAAGGCAGGCCAATGGTTCGCTCAAGGTCAGCAATGGTTATTGGGTGTCGGCCACGTCTAGGGTGCAGGCTCGGGGCATGACAATTACCATCCGTAACAAAGCCTGGGATTAAAATAGAAGAAAAATCAATTAAACAAATGCACTTATATAAGAAAAAATAATTAAAAAACTACCAAATAGTTACCCTCTTTTGGATGAGTCATGATTTAACAGAGCAAATGAAGATTAGCCTTGAAATGTGTAATGTTACAACCAAATTGTAGATAGTCGTGTGTATTTACTATTTTTTTATGAAATAAAAAGATTATCTATAAATAGTAATTGTTTTAAGCATTCACTACTAATATTACTAATATGATAATTACATATCATAAAAATTAGTCAGACCATATAATTTTTATTTAATTTCAATAATTAAATAGATTTCATCATTTCATTAGATTACTTGATGGGTAACAAAAACAACAACATTTCTAGTGAAATCCTATAAATTCATCCTTTTATGTTCATTAGGGTTAATACCTCCACTCGATTCAATCACAAAAGTTACAGTTGCGTAAGATAGGGCAAAGGCAGATTGATTTCGTTTTCTGCATCAGATACGCTCGTTAAAATCCCGGTATGTATATGTGTTAATTTATTTATTAGCATAAATGTCTATATTTTTACATGTCGTATCAGAGCCTGAAACTTTTTCTAATGATTTTCGCATAACTTTATCTTGTTATGAGAGGCAACCCCACATTCATATGTGTGGGTGCATATACATGTATCTATGACAAAAAAAAATTTAACAAGGCACTCTTAATGAGTGTAGAGGTATCTTTGTGCTGCTGGTACAAGCTAGCTAGGAATTACCCACAAAACTAGGGTTTGAATCTAGCTAAAGCCCTTATTTCTTTTTAAGTTTATTGGCGCACCTGAATCTTCAATTCTTAGGTTCATTTTTGATTGTTATAGACACTAATTTTATGTTCTATTACGACATTAGATTTTAGCCAACCACCATTAAGATTTAAGAAAGAAAAATTTGTTAAAATGGGCATTTAATAAAATACATCAATAGTTTTTTGATAGATTTAATATATCATGTTAGGAATCTAACTAAAAGAAAGAGAATGATTCTTATTTAGTCCTAGATACCACGGATTCCAAAAAGAAAAAGTTATGGAAAAACATTGTAACGTTTTTAAATATTTATTTTATTTTATTTTATTTTAAAAAGGCATAAGTACTCCTTTGAACTATAGTCGAAATCTTAGACACATTTTCTATACATGTCCTAATACCTCGTAGAACTATTTTGAAATGTAATAAATAAACCTTTTTTGGTGTTGAGAATGCGTAGAGAGTGTTGAAATCAAATGACAAGTAAAAATATGAAGAAAAAAATTAGTCAGTATTTAACATATGTCCTTTCTTAATTGAACATTTTACCATTAGTTAGTACACATAATTAATAAATAAACTCAGTGACGGCACAATCTAATTAGTGGTCTAATGCCAAAAATAAGTTGGAGGCCAACATTTTAATTACTTTTTTTATTAACGTGAGATTAAAGTCATTTCTTTCTTTTTGATAAAAATAGTTTTATTTTTTATGATCTTAAACTAAAGATATGTATGTTTGTGTGTGTGTCTATATATATATATATATATATATTTAGTTTAAGATCATAAAAAATAAAACTATTTTTATCAAAAGAAAGAAATGACTTCAATCTCACGTTAATAAAAAGTAACTAAAATGTTGGCCTCCAACTTATTTTTGGCATTAGACCACTAATTAGATTGTGCCGTCACTGGGTTTATTTATTAATTATGTGTACTAACTAATGGTAAAATGTTCAATTATGAAAGGACATATGTTAAATACTGATTAATTTTTTTCTTCATATTTTTACTTGTCATTTGCTTTCAACACTCTCTACGCAATCTCAACACCAAAAAAGGTTTATTTATTACATTTCAAAATAGTTCTACGAGGTATTAGGACATGTATATAAAATGTGTCTAAAATTTCAACCATAGTTCAAAGGAGTACTTATGCCTTTTTTTTAAAAAATAAAATAAAATTAATATTTAAAAACTTGACAATGTTTTTCCATAACTTTTTCTTTTTGGAATTTGTGTGTTCTAGGACTAAATAAGAATCATTCTCTTTCTTTTAGTTATATTCCTAACATGATATATTAATTCTATCAAACAAATATTGATGTAGTTTATTAAATGCCCATTTTAACAAATTTTTCTTTCTTAAATCTTAATGGTGGTTGACTAAAATCTAATGTCATAATAGAACATAAAATTTGTGTCTATAACAAGCAAAAATGAACCTAAGAATTGAAGATTCAGGTGCGCTAATAAACTTAAAAAGAAATAAGGGCTTTAGCTAGATTCAAACCCTAGTTTTATGGGTAATTCCTCGCTAGCTTGTACCAGCAACACAAAGATACCTCTACACTCATTAAGAGTGTGTTGTTAATTTTTTTTGTCATAGATACATGTATATGCACCCACACATATGAATGCGGGGTTGCCTCTCATAACAAGATAAAGTTATGTGAAAATCATTAGAAAAAGTTTCAGGCTCTGATACGACATGTAAAAATATAGAAGCTAATAAATAAATTAACACATATACATACTGGGATTTTGAACGAGCGTATCTGATGTAGAAAACGAAATCAATCTCCCTTTGCCCTATCTTACGCAACTGTAACTTTTGTGATTGAATCGAGTGTAGGTATTAGCCCTAATGAACATAAAAGGATGAATTTATAGGATTTCACTAGAAATGTTGTTGTTTTTGTTACCCATCAAGTAATCTAATGAAATGATGAAATCTATTTAATTATTAAAATTAAATAAAAATTATATGGTCTGACTAATTTTTATGATATTTAATTATCATATTAGTAATATTAGTAGTGAATGCTTAAAACAATTACTTTTTATAGATAATCTTTTTATTTCATAAAATACACACGACTATCTACAATTTGGTTGTAACATTACGCATTTCAAGGCTAATCTTCATTTGCTCTGTTAAATCATGACTCATCCAAAAAAGAATAACTATTTGGCAGTTTTTTAATTAGTTTTTCTTATATAAGTGCATTTGTTTCATTGATTTTTCTTCTATTTTAATCTCAGGCTTTGTTACGGATGGTAATTGTCACGCCCCGAGCCTACACCCTGGACGTGTCCGGCACCCAATGACCATTGCTGGGCTTGAGGGAACCCTTGACCTGGCTTACTTAACTCAACAGAAGACTTAAATTAACTCAATTAAGAAGTAAAAGCATTCTGAAAATAAATACTTTAAATAATTTTCTTGGCCAGAATGACATATAAGTCTCAAAGTTAAAACACCTGACATGTAAGATAAAAAGAGACTAAAAAATGGATTGTCTGTCTATCTATCTGTCTATGAAGCCTCTACTAGTACAAAGATGAATGTTGGGACAACCCACACAATATTCTATAAAGAAAATATGGAAAGCGATAAAAGATTCCTCCAAAATGTAAGGAGGCTCACCACTGACTCTGGATGCTCAAAATGGATCAACGAAGCGCTGCGTGCTGATCCTGGTTACCTATGTCTGCATCATAAGATGATGCATTGAATGTATGAGTATGCGAGTTGGAATGCTAAACAATAACTATAAAGCTTGAAAGGACTTAACTTACCTTGGCTCTACTCAACTCAAGAAGAAATAACTCAATATAAAGCAGTAAAGACACATGCAATATATATAAAGTTCGTAAAAACAGTGTAAACACTTAGTTCATTAAAAGTAATGCAATAATAATCTCAACTAATTTATATATGAAAGTAATATAATTTCTGTGAAAGATTCTCTAACCGAAAACCATCATTGTGAGCCTAAGTGATGATAGAATGTTTTACCTGATGTTGCCAAGGACCATCCTATACCTTGCCATTGGTATAGGACCTTACTTAACTTAGTGGATCCACTAGCTTAACTTACTTGATCATCTAAAAGGTATGACCCGTTAATACTTACGATGGACATGGTTTACATAGAGGCTTTAGTTAATATGAATTCTTATCCCCACATTGGTGCTCAATACTACTCCCAAAATATAATTTATCTCATCTTGAGTTGAGATAATTTGCTTAACACTTTATTTTTAAAAAGCTCTCTTGGAACAATTGTTACCTTTTCTTGTTCAAAACTCTTTTGGAAAATCTTACTTTCCTCTTAACTTAAATGTGAAAACATTTATAAACTTTTCGGGATTACTTAGTTACCTTATAACTTTTGAGAAATGAACTCAACTCTTGCTCTTTGCTTAACTTGAAACTTAACTCTTAGGAAGTATTTAGTTCCCTTATGCTTTTTGAGAATTTAACTCAACTTTTTACTCTTTATTTAACTTGAAACTTGAGCCTTAAGACGAAGTAAAAACGTTTAAATAAGACTCTTAGAAACTTTAAGGAATTCTACTTTAACTTACTTCATAGTTTTTGACTTGACTTCTTAACTCCTTTGACTTTTATCTTAACTATCCTTGAATTGAATTATCAATTCAACGCTTATGATTCATGTTGATGAATGATTTCATGACGTTTAGATGTACCTAGAGTATTGGAATTGACTAGGATTTATAGGTACATAACTTAGGAACTAGTACGAAGAGATAGGGGAAGAACGGGGTCTATACGAGGCCTTCGCTCTGAGAGGCGTCGGGCACCAGAGCCTGATGGACAGACTCTGGTCTGAAGCGCTCTAGCTGGCACGGCGTTCCAGGGCGTGTCAGACAGAGACTGCCCTGAGCGGGTCTGGCAGGAATGGCAATCCCCATTGCTTGTCAGACGGGATTTCCAACTTTGTTTCTCTAATTTTCAACTCTAAACCTTCTAAACTTCAATGGATTTCCCCCAAACACTTGGTATCACTAAAATTCTCAATAACCAATAATTTAGACTCATAAAACAGCCCGGAAACACGAATCAAACAACTAAAGGAATAGTATAACTCAACCAACAAGAATTCAATAATTGATCATCAAGAACTTCAATATTCATCAACCAATCTGTTCAAAACTCGCTGA
This sequence comes from Solanum sitiens, assembly GCA_016801875.1. Lineage (NCBI taxonomy): Eukaryota > Viridiplantae > Streptophyta > Magnoliopsida > Solanales > Solanaceae > Solanum > Solanum sitiens. The sequence goes on from JABWTJ010000091.1 coordinate 1,335,531, forward strand.
ATTAATGGTGTGTGGGTGAATGAATCCAACACAGAAAGATCTCACATACCTTGATAGGTATCACCCCCGAGAAATTCCACTCGTGAAACCGTAGCGTTATTGAAGGCTTCTTGATCTTCCTCTTCTCTTTTCTTTTCTCCTAAGCTCTAAGCGTATAAAACTTTTCTAAAGTTGAATTATGGTTTAGTTTAACCCCTAATAAACCCTTAAATAAAATTAGGACATAGTAGGGTTAAAAGACCACTTTACCCTTACTAAAATCCGGATTGGACTTTCCTCAATCCAACAATCCAACTCTGATAGGCATATCTCCCTCATACAATATTGAAAATGTGCAACCTCGGCGGCATTGGAAAGATATTCCGAAGGGATTTCTAACCATATAAAGAACTGACTCTAACTCATATTGATCTAGGAGTTATAGACGTTTGAAAATGAGCAAAAATCACTTTTTGAACTTAGGAAATTTTCCAAGATTTTCCTATTCTTTCCAAAAATAAATATTCTTAGTTTCTTTGTTTAATCCTAGCTATTTAAAGTTAAGAGGTGTTACAATACCTCCCCCTTGGGAACATTCTTCCTCGAATCAGAAACTCTTTCACTAAGCTAAGGATAGTATCATCATTTCAGATCTCCAACAAACAAAAGCAAGTAATAACATGCTTACACATAGTCTTATATAGTGCTAAGAAGAGAATTTAGTACCTTGATCAGCATTCTCTCCAGATTCAAAGAGATGTGGATATCTCTTCTTTATATCCTCCTCAGCTTCCCAAGTCACTTCTACAACAATAGGTTCCTCCAAAGGATCTTGACTGATACAACTTCCTTAGTTCTCAACTTGCAAACTTGACGATCTAAAATCTGGACCGGAATCTCTTCATAGGATAAGTTATCCTTAATCCCAACATTATCAGTTGGTACACCAATGCAGGATCACCCAATAACTTCTTCAACATAGAAATATGGAATACCGGATGAACCGTTGCTAACTCTTATGGTTACTCCAACTCATCTGCCACATTGCCAACTCTCTTGGAGATTCTGTAAGGACCAATATACCGGGGACTAAGTTTCCCCTTCTTACCATACCTCATAACACCCTTCATGGATGAAACATTCAGATACACCCAATTATCCACCTTAAATTCTAACGGCGTTCTCCTAACATCTGTGTAGGACTTTTGGCGACTATGTTGTTTTCAATATCTCTTGAATCACTTTCACCTTATCCATAGCTTGGTGAACTAGATCTGGTCTTATCAACCCTGCTTCACCAACTTCGAACCACCCAATAGGAGATTTACATCTTCTCCCATAAAGGGCTTCATGTGGAGCCATTTGTATGCTTGAATGGTAACTGTGTTGCAAGCGAACTCAATGAGAGGTATGTAATTATCCCAATTCCTTTTGAAAATAATCGCACAAGATCAACATGTCTTCCAATGTCTGGATAGTACGCTCTGCTTGTCTATCTATCTGAGGATGAAAAACAGTGCTTAAATTCACATTTGAACCCAAGCCCTTCTGGAAAGATTTCCAGAACTCTACAGTAAATTGTGCACCTCTATCTGAAATAATGGAGATCGGAACTCCATGAAGTATCACAATTTCTTGAAGGTACAACTTAACATAATCCTCGGCCGAATAGGTAGTCTTTACCGCAAAAAATGGGTTGATTTTGTCATTCTATTGGCAATGACCCAAATAGAATCATGCTGCATGTGAGATCTTGGCAGGCCTGTGATGAAGTCCATATTAATCATATCTAACTTCTATTCTGGAAGTTTTATAGTCTGATTCAACCCTCCAGGCCTTTGGTGTTCCACTTTAACTTGATGGAAATTCGGGCATTTGGCAACATACTCATCAATATCTCTCTTCATGCCTTTCCACTAATATACCTCTCTAAAATCGCAGTACATCTTGGTGGAACTCAGATGGATGGAATTCCTAGAGCTATGAGCCTCCTCCAGGATTCTCTCTTGGAGTCCATCCACCCTAGGTACCCACAATCTATGTTGGTACTTCAACACACCATCTCCCCTTGTTCAAAAGCCAATCTCTTTTATTATGAACATTAACCTTCTAATCAAGCAAAATGAGGTCTTGGTCTTGTTTCTCTTAACCTCTGATACTAGTGATAATTCAGCCCCATTATTCACCATTATCCCTCCTTCAGTGGAATCCATAAGCCTTACTCTGAGACGTGCACGTCTTTGCACATCTTTAGCTAACTCCCTTTTTTCTTCTTCAACATGGGCGGTACTCCCTATGGATAACATGCTTAAGGCATCAACAACTACATTCGCCTTACTTGGGTGGTAAAGAATACTCATGTCATAATCCTTGAGTAATTATAACCACCTCCTCTGTCTGAGATTTAACTACTTCTGAGTGAAAACATATTGGAGGTTCTTCTGATAAGTGAATATGTCAACATGAACACCAAACAAGTAGTGACGCCATATCTTCAAAGCAAAATATACTGCAACCAATTCTAAGTCATGAGTTGGATAGTTCTTCTCATGAACCTTGAACTGTCTAGAGGAATAAGATATAACGTTGCCGTTCTGCATCAACACATAGCCCAAACCAACTCTCGATGCATCACAGTACACCACAAAAGCTTGAGTACCCTTTGATAAGGTCAAAACATGAGTGGTAGTCAACCTCTTTTTCAACTCCTGAAAGGTTTTCTCACAAGCTTTAGACCATTGAAACTTAGTTGTCTTCTGAGTAAACTTGGTCAAAGGATATAATATGGATGAAAACCCTCAACAAATCTCCTATAATAGTCAGTCAAACCCAAGAAACTCCTTATATTTGTTGGAGATGTGGGTCTAGGCCAACTCTGAACTGCTTTTATCTTTTGTGTATCAACTTTAATCCCATCACCAGAGACAATGTGGCCCAAGAATGCCACAGATTTAAGCCAAAACTCACACTTGGAGAACCTGGGATATAGCTTATTGTCTTTCAAAGTTGGCAGAATAATCCTGAAGTGGCTAGCATGATCTTATTCATTCCTTGAATAAGCCAATATGTCATTCTATGAAAATGATGACAAATAGATCTAAATAAGGTTTGAAGACTCTGTTCAAAAGATCAATGAATGTTGCAGGTGCATTTGTCAAGCCAAAGGACATAACCAGAAATTCATAATGCCTATATCTTGTTCTAAAAGTTGTCTTTGCAATATCACATTCCCTAACTTTCAACTAATGGTTCCTGATCTGAGATCGGTTTTTGAGAAGCAGGAAGCACCCTGAAGCTGGTCAAAAGGATCATCTATTATTGGAAGATGATACTTATTCTTGATGGTCACCTTATTCAATTGGTGGTAGTCTACACACATCCTAAGAGAACTATCCTTCTTTCTCAAAAATAAGACCGGAGTGCCCCAAGGTGAGACACTCGGTTGAATAAAGCCTTTGTCTAACAAATCTTTCAATTGTTCTTTTAGCTCTTTTAACTCTGATGGTGCCATTTTGTATGGCGGAATAGAGACATGACAAATATCTTGAATGATGTCTATGCCGAAGTCTATTTTTCTCTTAGGAAAGACTCCAAGTAGATCATCAGGAAAAACTTATGGGAACTCTTTTACTATAGGAACTGACTGAAGGGAAGGTACTTCAGCACTTGAGTCGTTAACTCGGAATAAGTGATAGATACACCCCCTTGAAACTAACTTTCTCGCCTTAAGGTACGAGATGAAACGGCCCTTAGGCACTTCTGAACTACTACTCCACTCTATGACTGACTCATTAGGAATCTAAAATTTGACAACTCAAGTTCTATAATCTATTGACGCATAACATGCATGAAACCAGTCCATACCTAGAATGAAATCAAAATCTACCATGTCTAACTCTACTAGATCATCCATGGTTTTTTATGATTTATGGAAATAGGAAAATCACGATAGACTCTTTCTGCTAGAATAGACTCCCCAACAGGTGTAGAAACACAGAAGGGTTCACAAAGTTTTTCAGGAAGAATCTCAAACTGATTTTCAACATAAGAAGTTACAAAAGATATACTTGCTCCTATTCTAACAAAGCATACACATCAAAAGTAAAGACTTGGATCATACTCGTGATAACATCTGGAGATTTCTCTTGATCTTGGCGGCTAGTGATTGCATAGAGATGGTTTTCCCCTCCGCCAGTACAAAAAATGGCTCCTCTAGGTGCATCCCTATCTGGTGGAGCAACTGATGAAGATTGAGCTATGTTGCCCGGATTTTCACCACCTTGCTTATTCTTAGGGCACTCTCTCGTGAAGTGACCCTCTTGACCACACTTGAAACAACCTGTCTGGACATCACGACATCTATTGAGGTGGGTTCTACCACACCTTCCACATGCAGGAGTCCAACTACCTCCTTGTGCCACACTACCTTGGGAGTAGGCTAGTCTAGCCTTGAAGTTTTGCGAATTATGGCCAATATACTCACCTTTGTTTCTGGGCGCAAGTGCACTAGAAGATGGTGGTGCATGCCCCTTTTGTTTCTGAAATTGTGGTGGACTTGAACCACCCTTCTGTTGACCAGACTCATTCCTAGTCCTAGCCTTCTTGTTCCTTTACTCCTCTTTGTCCTTCAGCTTCTCCTCTTCAACTTGTTGGACATAGACCATTAACCTTGAAACGTCTGTGTACCCAATCAACTTTGAAGCCCTTCCTTCTTTGCTTGAAGCAAGATCTAAGCCAACAACAAACAAGCTCATTCGGCTTCTCATATCTTTAACCATCTCCGAAGCATAGCGAGTGTAAGACCCCTAAAATGAGTTAGGGTATCTAGAGACTAACATGTTTTTCATAAGGTTCTAAGGTCCTAAAATGGCTTATAATATGGTATTGAGGCAGTGTGTAAGGTTTTAGGTGATTTGGAATTCAACGTCAAGGGATGACCAAGACGTTCGACGACTAGTCACCTATGTGCCTCATGTGTCTATACTTGATTATATTTGTATTTCATGAGCTTATGAAGTCTTAAAATGAGTTATAATGATGTTTATAGGTAGTATATGGAGTTTCATGAAGTTTAGAGGTCAAACGTCGAAGACCGTCTAAGACGTTCGAAAGTTAGCCCTTGAGACATTCATTTGTGTCTTGATGGGGCCTAGCATCTTTGGACGTGTTGCGTGTAATTGTTTTGGGTGAAACTGATGTGAAGGTCCTTGAATTGTTAATGTTCGTATTCACGTTGCAAAAGCCCGAGTACGACTTCCCAAGGGCCCCGCAAAAGTGCCCACAAGAAGGACCCAAAGGCTGTCGAGACACTGCCTTGGCAGTGTCAATTGACCAGCTCAAAGAACGTCCCGTTGGTGGACTGACGCCCCGTAGATGGGGAGGAATCGATGGTCACTTATCCTGGAGAAGTCTTGGCCACATGACAGCCTCATACCCAAATGACGGAGGCATAGGACGGTCCGTCGATGGACCCACGCCCCATCGTTGGTGTTCGTCGATGCAGGCCTGCAGTCAATGCCATGCACGCTGCGTAAGTATGGGGTGAATGGGAAATTCTTCCCACGTTCTAACCTGACCCTAGGCGGTTAACCTATTTTTAAGTATATATACATGATCTAAAACGTGAATAGCCCATACCCAATCCTCCAAATCAAAATCAAACCTCCTCTCCCAAAATATCCTCTCTAGAAACCTCCATTGAAGGTGAAGTTTAAGGGCAGCGTGTATATGGGATTTCCATGGATTCATCACCAATTTTTATTGGATTCTTCATGTAATAGAGTATGGTGATCCTTCATCTCTAAGTAACCTTTCACTTGGAGATTCCTTCTCAAAGTTTTCAAAGAGATTTCATGATCAAACTTTCAATCTTTCAATCAGCCATGGGTTCTTTATCAAAACATTTATAAAGGCTTAATTATGATTAACTGATGATAATGTATTGGTTTTAACGTGAAATTTAATCCAATTGCATTATGAACCCATGTCCCTTCCCAAAATCGATTTAGCCCTTGCATGGGCATTGTGATCATGTCTTGTTATTGATTGAATTGTGATTCTATTATTCAAATTTAATGTTATTTAAGTATATTGATGGTGAATTGTTGATGGATGATCCAATTGGATCAATGTATGAAGAATTGAACATGACTAGCCTATGTCTCTATGTGATCACTGTAACATGGATCTTTAAATGTATAAAAGTGGAATTTGATTATGTTAAGATGCTTGTAGCTACTGCCCTAGCTTATTACCATGGTTGAATTGTGGATATAAATCTTGTATGATCAAAGTAAAGAAGTCTTGGTTTAAATTGATCTAGGTTCTTCTAGTCTATCAAGTAGTAACTTGTGATCTTAACGATGGGATGGTTGTTATGACTCGATCATGGTTAATTGTCCTTAGCTACTGCCTATATGTATAATGTGATGATAATTAGTTATAACTGATCTAATATGAATATATAACCATTGAATTTGTAAAGATTGATTTAGATTCTTCTAGCCTATAAAGTAAATGTTGTAATGTATATGACATGATCTAAATGTTAGGGTATATGAAGCATGATTTCGTTTGAGTAACGATTTCTTTAAGCTACTGGCCTAAATGTACATTATTGATGAATTTTGATTGATGATCAAGACTAGGGAAATCGGTTGATGATCTATGACTCCCTACTTTCTAGCATATATGTGATGCCTTGTATTATGTTATTGTATGATCTTGTAGCGACTTGTACATCGTTTCTTTCATGATTAAATGTATATTTAGCTACTGCCCTATAACGTATTTTTGATGAAAAGGTGTATTGATCAATAATGATCAAAGGTTGATGAATTGGTAAGAATGGCTTTTCCTCTCTACTTCTCTATAGTATTGTTGATGAAGCCTTGTATGGCATTGTATGGTATGGTCCACTTATGGTGGCGGTGTTTACCTTATTGTCATTATATATGTGTTGATAATGGCCTTGAAGGCAAATTGATGAATATATGAATGTGTGGTTATGATGAGCACCTTATGTGTAACTTGTGCCTAGTCTTCTACTCTAGTTGTGAATCTAGGTTATGTTACTATTGTCATGAGAATGTAAATGTTTAGGTTAAGATTATGTGTAGGTGCTGTCATTAATGAAGTGTTAAGGATTGACGACCCTTATCCATGTACCCTTATGCGAATGTGTGAATAGCTAAGGTTAAGAGTCTTGAATGCAATGTGAAGATCTTCTTGCGTCCTATGCTAAATGGTGTTGTGTGGTCTATGCTTGGTTGTACATTGTGGTCTTAAGAGGGTTGATGCCTCAAGGTGTTATTGATAGCCATTATGTGATCATGTTGACCAATGTACACACACACTCACACATTATGCATGCTTACATTGTAGTGAAGGGTCATGGTGTCTAATGAAAGGTTGATCTCATAATCACTAGATGTCTACTACTATGCATGATAGGTAAATGTATGTGAAGTATGTTATGTATTCCATCTAACTAGGATGACTTGATAGGTGCACTAGTATGGGCATTGGTATGAGACTTTGTTTATGTATTGCACATGTGTACCTTGATAGGATAGTTCCAAGGTTTGGTTTCCATGTACATGAAGTGAATGTATGAACATGTTATGAATGTGTCTTACATGCTATAATGTGAAGTATGGGGTATGATGAAGTATGATTATACCTAGTGTCTAAATGTGTTTATATGAAAGCATGACTCATATAGTTACACTTGTATACTTATGCATGAATGAAGTAAAGTATTAATATGTGTGGTCTAAAGGTGTTATGTGAAAGGTTTGCTCACATGTATGTACAGACACACATGAATGAGGATCTAGTCAATAGAGGGGCTCGTGAAAGGTGTTATCAAGAGTATCCTAAACTAGATAAATGCTTACATATGTTAAGTCCATGTGAAAGGTTTTCTCACATCATATAGGTTGATGAAAGGATTTCTCATTTATAACCTATGAGCTAAGCATATGGGGATTAAATCATCTAAAGCCTATGTTTAATAAAGTAATGTAATAAAGACTTTTAATAAAGAGAACTTAGCTTAGCACCGAGTGAACTTGAAGTGAGGGGTGTCCCTTCCAATTGGAGTATGGTAGGTCACCATAATCCTCATGACCCAGAAAGGGTGTTAAAGAGATGTTTCCATGATGCCTCCAAGTTCCATAACTATGTTTCCCCATAGGATCTAGCAAGTGATATCACCAAATATGCTAGCATGATACTCATGTCTTACCTTGGCAAGTAATACTCGTTTGGTGTGAGGGGATGACATCAAATTCCATGTTTGGCTTACGTGGTCTTATTGTCGGTTAAGGCTATAGTTTCCCTAAAGTAAAATGGATAATGTAAGTAAAGTAAGGACTCTAACTAGGATAACCTAAGGGTAGTTACTTAGTGTAGGTGGGGGTATGAGACTTCACCTATGCATTGCACAAGTGACTCTTGAGGGAAGTCCTAAGAAGGTGTTCTAATGCATGTGTCTATGATTATAGTTCTCTTACATGACATTGTGTTAGTGTCTACATGATGAGATGATATGCACTATGTTGGTCTTAATTACTATATGATGAAGGTTGTTGACATGAATGAAGTTGTCTTCACTTACTTGTTGATGTATGAATTGGAAGTTAAGGCTTGTGGTCTCATGATAGGTGTACTAAGTATGTGTGGGGTTATGGGGCTTCACATGTACATTGCACTAGTAGATTTAGATTGGGATTGTGAGAAAGGTATTATAAGGTCTTATGTGAAGTAAAATAAGTATACGTGCATAATGACTAGAGTTTACTGTAATGTCTTATGACCTTGACTTGAATGTGACTTGTTATGTGTTATACTTCTATGAGGATATGTGTTGGCTTATGTAGGTGGTATGTATGCTTTCTTTGTGACCTTAAGGTGATGCATTGCACCAAGTATCACTAAAGGGTTATTTATGAGGTTGATGAGTTAAAGAAAAGGATTCACTGTAATGTGAAGGGAGCTCACTGTAAAGTGACCCCAAATGTGGCTTAAATCATATATGTGATTTTATATGATGTTTGGATTTTGAATATGTCTATATGAAGTATGTGAATGATATAAATGCTATTGTATAAAGGTTTTATGAATATTTACTCAAAAAGGCATGAAGTATGATTTCAAGAAAAATTTCCCTTTTAAATGCATGTTTTTTCATGGTTGCCATACTTAGTGCATTCTTGTACTAATCCCATTCTTCTCTACTTTTTACACAAAGTGTAGGTTATGAATGCTAAAAGGATGTCTATATGATTGAGGAGCTTGATATGTGATTCCCAAGCTCAAGGAAAAGAATCCTTAAGTCCAAGGATGTCCTAATGATTAGTCTATTGTAAAGTGTATAAAGTAATACTTATGTCTTATCTTTTAAGGGTCGTGTCCCTAATGTGCTCTAATATTTTTTAGTCTAAGATGGCAAATAGACTTAGAGTCTAAGTATTTATTATGATATTTTATATATATATGAAGTGAAGTTTCTAGCATATGATGTGCTATGAAAAGTTTTAAATTTCCCGCTAAATTTACTATGACAAAGGCGATGAATGATAACTATGGGCTTGTATAAGAGTTCCAAGAGGTCAAGTATGCCATGTTACTTCTAGGGGGTGCTCCCCTGATGTGACAACGAGATAGTTGGGTGAACTTCAATCCATATTCGTGAACACTCAAGGAGTCCTGTTTCAGAGTAAGGAACTCATGTACCCTTGCTTCCTTTAGTTCCCGGGGAAAGGAATGTCCCAAGAAAGCTTCTTCAAAGCAAGACCAACTCGGATGTGGTGCATCCTCATCTCTTCCCTCCTTCCACTGATCGAACCAAGTCCTAGCCACATTCTTGAGTTGATATGCGACTAGTTCAACTCTCTCAAAATCAATCACGTGCATCACATCGAATACCTTCTTCAACTCTTCCACAAAGTTTTTCGGATCCTCAGTGGTGCTCGAACCAGTGAAACTTTGGGGATTCATCCTCAAGAATTCCCTAATCCTTGAAGTGTCAACCCCTTCTTTTCGAGCTCTTCTTTGTTGTCCGACTTGGTTGGTCACCACTTGACACAACATTCGGATAACCTCATGGAACTCAACATTGGTGACCTCTTCCTGAGGTTGCCATAGATGTGACACTCTTCACACCGATGACTAAGACTATATGGATACGGCTTTATAAACTCCCTAGGACTCTTGAACTCTATGCTCTGATGCAAAGTTTGTTACGCCCCGAGCATACACCCTTGACATGGCCGACACCCAATGACCATTGCTGGCCTTGAGGGAACCCTTGACCTGGCTTACTTAACTCAACAGAAGACTTAAATTAACTCAATTAAGAAGTAAAAGCATTCTAAAAATAAATACTTTATATAATTTTCTTGGCCAGAATGACATATAAGTCTCAAAGTTAAAACACCTGACATGTAAGATAAAAAGAGACTAAAAAATGGATTGTCTGTCTATCTATCTGTCTATGAAGCCTCTACTAGTACAAAGATGAATGTTGGGACAACCCACACAATATTCTATAAAGAAAATATGGAAAGCGATAAAAGAGTCCTCCAAAATGTAAGGAGGCTCACCACTGACTCTGGATGCTCAAACTGGATCAACGAAGCGCTGCGTGCAGATCCTGGTTACCTATGTCTGCATCATAAGATGATGCATTGAATGTATGAGTATGCGAGTTGGAATGCTAAACAAAAACTATCAAGTTTGAAAGTACTTAAGGATGAACTTACCTTGGCTCTGCTGAACTCAAGAAGAAATAACTCAATATAAAGCAATAAAGACACATGCAATATATAGGTCGTTAAAACAATGAAAACACTCATTTCATTAAAGGTAATGCAATAATAAACTCATTTTTACTTATATTTGAAAGAAATATAATTTATGTGGGTGATTCTCTAACCGAAAATCATCACTGTGAGCCTAAGTTATGATACAACGTTTAATATCACGTTGCCAAGGACCATCCTATATCTTGCCATCGGTATAGCACCTTACTTAACTTAGTGGATCCACTAGCTTAACTTACGTGAACATCTAAAAAGTATGACCCGTTAATACCCATGATGGCTACATGGTTTACATGGAGACTTGAGTTGATATGAACTCTTATGCCCACATCGGTGCTCAATACTACTCTCAAAATATACTTTAGCTCATGCTTTTAAAATAACTTCGTTTCCTTTGGGTTGAGATAATTTGCTCAACACTTTAGCTTTAGAAGCTCTCTTGGAACCAAAGCTCCCTTTTCTTGTTCAAAACTCTTTTGGGAAATCTTACTTTCCTCTTAACTTAAATGTGAAAACATTTATAAACTTTTAGGAAATACTTAGTTCCTTATAACTTTTGATAAATGAACTCAACTCTTGCTCTTTGCTTAACTTGAAACTTAACTCTTAGGAAATACTTAGTTCCCTTATAGCTTTTGAGAATTTAACTCAACTTTTTACTCTTTCTTTAACTCAAAACTTGAGACTTAAGATAAACTTAAAACATTTAAATAAGACTCTTGGAAACTTTAAGGAATTCTACTTTAAGTTACATCATAGCTTTAGACTTAACTTCTGAACTCCTTTGACTTTGATCTTAACTTTTCTTGAATTGAATTATGGATTCAAGGTTCATGTTCTTGTTTATGGATGATTTCATGACGTTTAGATGTACCTTAGAGTACTGGAATCGACTAGGAATTGTAGGTACATCACTTAGGAACTAGTACGAAGATATATGGGAAGAACGGGGTCTCTAAGAGGACTTAGTACTCTGAGAGGCGCGGGGCGCCAGAGCCTGATGGACGGACCCTGGTTTGAGGCGCTCTTGTTGGCGCGGTGAGTCAGGGCACATTAGACAGAGCTTGCTCTGAGGGGTTATGGAAGGAGCGGCGCCCTAAGGGTTGTCAGACGGGATTTTTGACTTTTCTTTTTCGATTTTCAACTATAAACATTCTAAACTTCCATGGATTTTTCCCCAAACACTAAGGATCACTAAAATTCTCAATACCCAATAGTTAGACTCAGAAAGAAGCCCAGAAACACGAATCAAACAACTAAAGGCATACTACAACTCAACCAACAAGAATTCAATAATTGTTCATCAAGAACTTCAATATTCATCAACCAATCTATTCAAAACTCGCTGAATTAAACATGTTGGTGTGTGGGTGAACAAACCCAACACAGAAATATCTCACATACCTCGATAGGGATCACCTTCGACAAATTCCACTCGTGAAACCTTAGCTTTCTTGAATGATTGTTGATCTTCCTCTTCTCTTCTCTTTTCTCCCAAGCCCTATGCGTATTCAACTTCTCTAAAGTTAAATTAAGGTTTAGTTTTACCCATAATAAACCCTTAAATCAAATTAGGAAATAGTAGGGTGAAAAGACCATTTACCCTTATTAAAATCCGGATTGGACTTTCCTCAATCCAACAACCAACTTCTGATAGGCATATCTCTCTCATATGATATCGAAAATGCGCAAACTTGGCGGCTTTGGAAAGATCATCCGAAGGTGTTTCCAACCATATAAAGAACTGACTCTAACTCATTTTGAGATAGGAGTTATGCCGTTTGAAAATGACCAAAATCACTTTTTGAACTTAGGAAATTTTCAAGATTTTTTCTATTCTTTCCAAAAATGACTATTCTTAGTTTCTATGTTTAATCCGAGCTATTTCAAGTTACAAGATGTTACAATAATTGAGCTAATTGGATCAATTTTAGTCAATCATAATGGGTCAAGACAACAAACGGGTCAAGATCCAATTAAAATTGATTTTGATTGGATCGATATAAATTGAGTCAAAACGGAGCAGATAATGAGTCAAGACCCAACTAAACTCAATTTTCGCTAAGTTTAATTATTTTATTAGTTTTTTTAAAATATTTAGTACACAATAACATTATTGATAAAAATATTTTATGAATATATATATAAAGAATTCATACTACTAAAAAACCTCTAACTTTTTCATGGGTTGCTAAAAAAAATGGTAATTAAACAAGTGAAAGTCAAACGCCTTATACAGAGCCATTTATGTTGAGGAATTTAAAATTTATATTTAAACATTAAAAAGACTCTTATACATATCATATAAACTTTTTGTCAAGAAAATTCAAATGAATATACCTTCGCCCCTTCTAGATTCGCCCTTACATAAAAGTGGCTAAAATGTAGGAATTTTGTGTCTATAGAACTGAACAAATGATGTCTCTTGGTACTTTCTAGATCTCTTAAAAATAAAAATGACGATATCTTATTTAAAAAAAGGTCAAAAAATCAGATAAATTGAATTTGTAACTGACCTATACAATCAAATTTAACTATTTTGAGGTATTAAACGTCACATGCAAAAAATACTTAAGTGGATTGAATTGGAATGATCAAAGTATGTTTTCTGTAACTAAATATACATGAGAATTTCTCTAAGTAAATAATCACATTAATTTTTACTCTCTTTTCCCCTTAATTTATGTGATATTTACTTTCTGTTTAGGTTATTTCGAAAAGAAAATATTTTCATAGTCCTGTATTCGTTGTTCACTTTATTATCGATAATTCTTCCAATCATTTTGATCTCATTTATCCCTAAAATCATTCTTTTTTTACTTTTGTAGATTAATCAAGTTTGTAAACCTTAAAAAAAAAGATTCTTAAAGTGCAAATTAATGAAATTTATCATTTTTATTTATGATTAAAAATAAATAACTAATATAAAATAAAAAAAGACATATTTTAACTAAGTTTTAATAAAATAATTATAATCACATTAGTATCTAAGATTTCTATGTAATGTAAAATTTCAATTTCATTTTCATTTTTTAAAATTTTTATATGTCGGATTAAGTCGTGCCACGTAAATTGATACAGACAAGACAACAAGGAACCTCCATAATTAATTCCCCCCCCCCCCCAAACTCACCCCACTCCATATTACATTCTGTAAAATTTAATTTAAGAAGAAGACCTCTCCCCCTTCTTCATTTCCCTCTTTCACTCCAGGGTGATGAATTTGAAGACTTCAAAATCTTACAAATTTGTAATCATCCGCTGAAGGATAACGTGTGCTCAGAAAGGTATTTGATACTTTTCTATATTTTTTTGGATATTTACACTATCAGTAATAATTTTAGTTCTTGATAAGCTTAAAATTTTCTTATTTGTTCTGTTTAAAAAATAAAATCTTTCTCATTGGAGAGTTGTTAATTTTGTGAAATAGAAGCCTTATCTTCCTCTTTGTACTTTTTTATGGGTAGATGTTTGTTTTCTTGGGATTTTGTAATGTAGAAAAAACCCTATTTTCCTTTTTTTTTTTGGTGTTTTTTAGATGTTGATTTTACTACATGAAATTTCTTTTGAGTCGAGGGGATATCGAAAATCAACTATGAAACCCCACAAACAAAGTTAGGAGTAAAAGGTTGTATACATGCTATCCTTTCTACACCTCTGGAAACTTACTTTCTGTCTAGCTAGTAGAAATTTCTTGTCTACTGAGGAATTAGTCCAAGTTGGACCAAGATTTATATATGTTGGACATGATCCTTTCTCACCTATGAAGAAGAAACTCGAGAAGCATCACCTAATTTGGGATTCGTGAGTGGATGTTTATTTCGAAGTTCTGTTGTGTGTTGAATTACCTTAGGCGAGGTTGAAGCATTGAGTGAAACTTACTTTCTATCTGGTTAGTAGAGATTTCTTGCTTGGTTAGGGATTGCTCCAAGTTAGACCGATAAGTATGTTGGACATGTTCCTTCGTTACGGAGAAGCATCACCCAATTTGGGATTTTTGAGTTGATGTTAATTTCGAATTATGTTGTGTGTTCAATTCTCTTAGGAGGGCTTGAAGTATTGAATGTAATTTTTTTTTGTATGGTTAGTAGGAATTTCTTGTTTTCTAAGGCATTAGTCTAAGTTAGACCGACAACCGACAAGTATATATATGTTGGACATTTTCTTCGAGTTTCTTCTTCACAGATGAGGAAGGATGATGTCCAACATATATACTTGTCGGTCTAACTTAGACTAATCCCTTAAGCAAACAAGAAATTCCTACTAACCATATAAAATATAAGTTTTCACTCACTGCTTCAAGCTATAGCCCAAGGAAATTTAACAGACAACATAACTTTGAAATAAATTTAATTCAAGAATCCTAAATTGGGTGATGCTTCTTCGAGTTTGTTCTTCACAGATGAGGAAGGACCATGTCCATATATACTTCTTGGTCGAATTTAGAATAATCCCTTAGCAAACAAGAAATTCCTACTAACCGCACAAAAAGTAAGTTTCCTTTCAATAATTTAAGCACACCCAAGAGAATTCAACACACAACATAACTTCGAAATAAACATCAACTCACGAATCCCAAATTGAGTAATTCTTCTTCACAAATTAGGAAGCATCATGCTACCAAATGACTCTTTTAGTGTTGAAGGAAATGTCAAGTATTATCTATTGATTTATGATGTTGCGATAAACACATGTCATTCATATAGTGTTTTGATGTAAGCACTAAGTATAAGTATAACATCACTAATTTAAACTTCTAAGTTCTCTTCAATTCTATACAAAAATACTTTATGTGTTTGATTTAACCTAAGACAGACAATTTTACATCAAGAGTTGCAAATGAAGAAATCAATGCAAATGTCGTCTAAGAATTATGCACCTTTTCTTTTTTTGTTACAGTTGTAATATGTTTGTTGTTCGTGTAGCGTATAGTCTGACCTTACGAATCGTATTCTTGTTTAATTTCTACAAATTATCATGCCTCCGGGGAACAAAGTCCATGTTTACCTTCTCTCGATTGACTTAAGCAACCTTGCCATTCATTTAATCAATGACATTCTAAATAGGTTGTCTTTTCTAGATGTTGTAAGAACTAGGATACTTTCTAATGGTTGGCACTATACTAGCCGTAGAATTCTACATGTGAAATTTTATTAAACAGTCTGGGAAACATTAGAGGACTTGACATATCCTACCATTGGATTTATTCTCATTCTCGATTTTCCCTCAGGTTTCATATAGGAATAACATTGAAAGTTACCCTCGACATTACTAGTCTAAAAGTATGTCCTAATGTTGATCGTTTGATATATTTGTCCGTCACAACCAGTTGATTGTTCTTCTAGTTTTTCTTCACATATAAGGAAGTATCATGCCCATATAAATACTTCTCGGTCTAACTTGGACTAATGGTTAAAGGTAAGTCTCCACTAAATACTTCAACCTTTCCCAAGGAAATTTAACACACAAAATAACTTTGAAAAAATTCAACTCAAGAATCCCGAATTGGGTGATGCTTCTTCGAGTTCTTCTTCACAGATGAGGAAGGATCATGTCCAACATATATACTTCTCGGTCTAACTTAGACTAATCTCTAAGCAATTCAGAAATTCCTACTAACCAGACAAAAAGTAAGTTCCCATTCAATGTTTGAAGTTTCCCAAGAGAATTTAACACACAACATAACTTCAAAATAAACATCAACTCAAGAATCCTGAATTGGGTGATGCTTCTTCGAGTTTCTTCTTCACGTATGAGGAAGAATCATGTCCAACACATCCCTTAGGAAACAAGAAAATCCTACTAACCATACAAAAAGTAAGTTTTCATTAAATACTTGAAGCTCGCCTAATAGAATTGAACACACAACATAACTTCACATCAACTCAAGAACCCCAAATTGAATGATGATTCTTCTAGTTTCTTCTTCACAAATGAGGAAGGATCATGTCTGACATAAATACTTCTCGATCTAACTTGGACTAATCACTTAACAGGAAAGCAATTCCTACGATTTAAAAAGTAAGTTTCCACTCAATGTTTCAAGCTCCCTAAGAGAATTCAACACACAACATAACTTCAAAATAAACAACCAAAGTCTCAAATCATACATCATTTAAGAACAAGCATGAAATGTAAAAACCATCTTTGTTCCCAAACAGAGTATTCAAAACATTCATCCAGGTTCACAATTCTATGTTTCCAAGTAGATAAAATCTTTATAGTACCTTAAAACAAAGGCAATACACATCCTTAGTACTCCATCAACCAGACGCCTCATTTATGTTTGCAATTCCAAAACATTTTAGCCAAAGATTAAGAAGGATTGTGATAACGATACTAATCAACAAGATACACAACTTCTGCTTTAGATGATTCCCGTTGAAACTTTGTTATATCCGCGAGTACTTTGAGAGATTTGCTAGTTTCCATTTGACTAGGCTTGATTTCCATTTTCACAAGTGCTGGAGACTTTGAAAATAAAACCTTGATAAGCTACATTTCACCCTCTTCTAATAGTACATCATAAAACTTAATTGTCCTCGGATAATTAAATGTGATGTCCGAAAAGCTTGCTGGAATCTCATCAACAACCTCCTAGGGCACAGGTTTGAAATAATCCACATCATTAAGGATACACCCTAAGAAAAATCAAGAAAAAACCATCAAATTTATTACATACGAATATAAAAACATGGAAAAGGTAGAGAGAAAAATAAACATTAGTGACAACCTGAATTTCAATTTCTTCAAAATTTGGAGAGCTCTGTAGCATGCAAAGAGAAAATGAAAGCTCAAAAAACTCTACAAGAGTAATCCAAGATATGAATAGGCGTTTGAGACAGTTAAGAGATGATGGAAGCCTTGTTGGTATAAATTCAGTTGATCCAATATCGACCTACGAATAAAATAACAAATATGAGAATGCCAAAAAGAAAAGTACATGTATGAAAATACAAGTAAAATGAAGCAACATTACCTCAAAATTATCCCATCTAAAATACTCGAGAGCAGGAATAGACGAAAAAATATTGTCAAAATCATTTGTTTCCTCTAGAACTAATTCTTTAGGCTCATACAAAACATTGGAAAGAAGAGGAACATTTTCTGGATATCAATTGTATATCGACACGAAAGACAAATGACCTTAGCTTAGGAGAATTAATACTCTGGAGGTATGAATTGTCTATGTCGTTTAGCACCAAATCCTCAAGCAACGGGCAATTAGAGATCAAACATTCAAACATATCAGAAGATAATGTTACAAATTTTAATTTTAGGTTAATCAACTAATTAAATCCATGAAAGAAGCATGGAAGATGTATTTCACATCCCATGAGATACAAATGCCTCAATGCTGAACAATAAAAAAAGAAGTAAGGGATCCTGTATGGTGGATAAGTAAATGGAAGTTTAAGGACGAAATGTTGAATGAAATTTGTATCGAGCAAATGTATCAAACGATCAATATTACGACATACTTTTAGACTACCAATGTCAAGGGTAACTTTCAATGTTGTTCCTATATGAAACTTGAAGAAACAATCGAGAATGGGAATAAATCCAATGGTAGGGGATGTCAAGTCCTCTCGTGTTTCCCAGACCGTTTGATCAAATTTCTCCTCTGGAATTCTACGACAAGTATATTGAAAATCAATAGAAAATGTACTAGTTCTTACCACATCTCAAAAAGACAACCTATTTAGAATGTCATCGATTAAATGAATGGCAAGGTATCTTAGTCGATCAGGAGAAGGTAAATATAGTCTTTGTTCATCCGTAGGCATGATAATGTGTAGAAAATAAACAAAGACTACATTTACCTTCTCCTGATCGACTAAGATACCTTGCCATTCATTTAATCGATGACATTCTAAATAGGTTGTCTTTTTGAGATGTGGTAAGAACTAGTACATTTTCTATTGATTTTCAATATACTTGTCGTAGAATTCCAGAGGAGAAATTTGATCAAACGGTCTGGGAAACACGAGAGGACTTGACATCCCCTACCATTGGATTTATTCCCATTCTCGATTGTTTCTTCAAGTTTCATATAGGAACAACATTGAAAGTTACCCTTGACATTGGTAGTCTAAAAGTATGTCGTAATATTGATCGTTTGATACATTTGCTCGATACAAATTTCATTCAACATTTCGTCCTTAAACTTCCATTTACTTATCCACCATACAGGATCCCTTACTTCTTTTTTTATTGTTCAGCATTGAGGCATTTGTATCTCATGGGATGTGAAATACATCTTCCATGCTTCTTTCATGGATTTAATTAGTTGATTAACCTAAAATTAAAATTTGTAACATTATCTTCTGATATGTTTGAATGTTTGATCTCTAATTGCCCGTTGATTGAGGATTTGGTGCTAAACGACATAGACAATTCATACCTCCCGAGTATTAATTCTCCTAAGCTAAGGTCAATTGTCTTTCGTGTCGACATACAATTGATATCCAGAAAATGTTCCTCTTCTTTCCAATGTTTTGTATAAGCCTAAAGAATTAGTTCTAGAGGAAACAAATGATTTTGACAATATTTTTTCGTCTATTTCTGCTCTCGAGTATTTTAGCTGGGATAATTTTGAGGTAATGTTGCTTCATTTTACTTGTATTTTCATACATGTACTTTTCTTTTTGGCATTCTCATATTTGTTATTTTATTCGTAGGTCGATATTGGATCAACTGAATTTATACCAACAAGGCTTCCATCATCTCTTAACTGTCTCAAACGCCTATTCATATCTTGGATTACTCTTGTAGAGTTTTTTGAGCTTTCATTTTCTCTTTGCATGCTACAGAGCTCTCCAAATTTTGAAGAAATTGAAATTCAGGCTGTCACTAATGTTTATTTTTCTCTCTATCTTTTCCATGTTTTTATATTCGTATGTAATGTATTTGATGGTTTTTTCTTGATTTTTCTTAGGGGTGTATCCTTAATGATGTGGATTATTTCAAACCTGTGCCCTAGGAGGTTGTTGATGAGATTCCAGCAAGCTTTTCGGATATCACATTTAATTATCCGAGGACAATTAAGTTTTATGATGTACTATTAGAAGAGGGTGAAATGTAGCTTATCAAGGTTTTATTTTCAAAGTCTCCAGCACTTGTGAAAATGGAAATCAAGCCTAGTCAAATGGAAACTAGCAAATCTCTCAAAGTACTCGCGGATATAACAAAGTTTCAACGGGAATCATCTAAAGCAGAAGTTGTGTATCTTGTTGATTAGTATCGTTATCACAATCCTTCTTAATCTTTGGCTAAAATGTTTTGGAATTGCAAACATAAATGAGGCGTCTGGTTGATGGAGTACTAAGGATGTGTATTGCCTTTGTTTTAAGGTACTATAAAGATTTTATCTACTTGGAAACATAGAATTGTGAACCTGGATGAATGTTTTGAATACTCTGTTTGGGAACAAAGATGGTTTTTACATTTCATGCTTGTTCTTAAATGATGTATGATTTGAGACTTTGGTTGTTTATTTCGAAGTTATGTTGTGTGTTGAATTCTCTTAGGGAGCTTGAAACATTGAGTGGAAACTTACTTTTTAAATCATAGGAATTTCTTTCCTGTTAAGTGATTAGTCCAAGTTAGATCGAGAAGTATTTATGTCAGACATGATCCTTCCTCATTTGTGAAGAAGAAACTAGAAGAATCATCATTCAATTTGGGGTTCTTGAGTTGATGTGAAGTTATGTTGTGTGTTCAATTCTATTAGGCGAGCTTCAAGTATTTAATGAAAACTTACTTTTTGTATGGTTAGTAGGATTTTCTTGTTTCCTAAGGGATGTGTTGGACATGATTCTTCCTCATACGTGAAGAAGAAACTCGAAGAAGCATCACCCAATTCAGGATTCTTGAGTTGATGTTTATTTTGAAGTTATGTTGTGTGTTAAATTCTCTTGGGAAACTTGAAACATTGAATGGGAACTTACTTTTTGTCTGGTTAGTAGGAATTTCTGAATTGCTTAGAGATTAGTCTAAGTTAGACCGAGAAGTATATATGTTGGACAAGATCCTTCCTCATCTGTGAAGAAGAACTCGAAGAAGCATCACCCAATTCGGGATTCTTGAGTTGAATTTTTTCAAAGTTATTTTGTGTGTTAAATTTCCTTCCTCATCCTTCCTAACATTTGTGCTACAAGAAGCTGAAAATATTAATTAAGTGAACTACACACTTAATTTCAATATCTTAGTGAAAGAGAATAAAAAAATACATCATAAATTTTAATTTATGTATAAGCTATTGATAAGAACACCTAAATCATGTGAAATAATATTATTTTGTTAATTCAAATATTCTTATCCAAACCCTTAACTGAACCTAAAACCATCAAGACTTGAATGAGAAATCAGATTCCTATACATTAAAAAAAATGTTGATAATTGAACAAGGTGATATTCATTATTCAAGACTAAGCCATAAGTCCATATGCCTTTAATCTATGTTTTCTCAAGATAGCATAATTAGAATTTGGCAAATATTTTACTTTATCTTAATAGTGTAATTATTTGAAAAACTATACTTTTTATTAATAGTGTAATTATTTGAAAAACTACAATCTTAAGAGGAAACAAGTTTGAAATAACTTAATTTTGTTGCTACCATTACACAATGAATCAGAGTATACTATAGTTCTTTTTTGAACAAAAAAAATTATTACTGTTGTTATTGTTGTTTTAATTAGGGTTTCTTTAGAGGGTGGCTCAATCTCTTTAAAGATGAGGCATATGCCTTAGGCCCCCAAAATCGAAAGACCTAATTTTTTTAGTAAAAATAAAATTATCTTAAGCTTTTCGTAGCAAAAACAAAGAATGTTTTAATTTGTTTGGAACTCTTTTTTATGGATCAATTTTTAAATTTAACTTCCACATGGTATGTTTAAGACCACAAGATTAAAAAAAATATTTTGGTGTATATATCTCTTTAGTTTAAGATCATAAAAAATAAACTATTTTTATCAAAAAGAAAAAAATAACTTGAATCTCACATTAAAAAAAAAGCAATTAAAATTTTAGCCTCCAACTTATTTTTGGCTTTAGGCCACTAATTAGTTTGAGCGGCCACTGTGTTTATTTATCAATTTGTGTACTAACTAATGGTAAAATGTTCAATTAAGAAAGGACAATGTTGAATACTGATTAAATTTTTTTTCTTCATATTTTTTACTTGTCATTTGCTTCAAACACTCTCTACACCATCTCAACACCAAAAAAGGTGTATTTATTACATTTCAAAATAGTTCTAGGAGATATTAGGACGTGTAAAGAAAATGTATGTTCTTAAGATTTCGACCATAGTTCTAGGGAGTACTTGTGACTTTTAAAAAAAAAATTAAAAAAAAAATATTTAAAAACTTGACAATGTTTTTCCATAACTTTTTCTTTTTGGAATTTGTGTGTTCTAGGACGTACTAAATAAGAATCATTCTTTCCTTTAGCTAGATTCCTAACATGATATATTAAATATCAAAAAAAATATTGTTGTAGTTTATTAAATGCCCATTTTAACAATTTTTTCTTTCTCAATCTTAATGGTGGTTGGCTAAAATTTTATGTCGTAATAGAACATAAAAATTTGTAACTATAACAAGCAAAAACGAACCTAAGAATTGAAGACTTCAGGTGCACCAATAAACTTAAAAAGAAATTAGGGCTTTATCTAGATTCAAACCATAGTTATGTGGGTGATTCATCGCTAGCTTGTACCAGAAGCACAAAGATAACTCTACACTCATTAAGAGTGTGTAGTTAATTATATCTTTTTTTTTGTCAGAGATACGTGTATATGAACTCACACATATGAATGTGGGTCCGCCTCTCATAACAAGATAAAGTTATGCGAAAATCATTAGTTCTAGCTTCACGCTCTGATATTAGTTCTAGCTTCAGGATATGATAGTAATGTAAAAACATAAATATTTATGCTAATAAATAAATTAACATTTATACATACCCGGATTTTGAACGAGAGTATCTGATACAGAAAACGAAATCAATTTTTCCTTTGACCTATCTTACGCTACTGTAACTTTTGTGATTAAATCGAGTGGAGGTATTAACCCTAATAAACATAAAAGGATCAATTTATAGGATTCCACGGAAAATGTTGTTGTTTTTGTTTCCATCAAGTAATATAAATAAATGATGAAATCTATTTAATTAATAAAATAAAATAAATTATATGGTACAACTAATTTATGATATGTAATTATCATATTAGAAGTATTAGTAGTGAAAGCTTAAAATAATTACTATTTATAGCTAATCTTTTTATTTCATTAAAAAATAGTAAATAAACACGACTATCTTCAATTTGGGTGTAACTATAGTGTCGGCAAAATGAGCCCATATTTTGTTGACTCTCCCAAACCACCCATATTTTAATGGGTTGGGTGAGTGATCTTTCACATGGGTAAAATATGGGTAAAGTATGAATTAGCCAAATGAGTTCAACTTCTAACTTTTATTCACTCAAAATTCATGATATCACTAAAAATAGTGTAACTTCTCTTCCTTATTCTATAGAACTAACTATTCTTCTCTCTAATTAAAAAGGTAAAAGTCTTTGACCATCCACAAATATATAATTTAAATGTACATTTCTTGTTTATTATAATTACATTTTGTTTATTTATTTAATTTTATATTGGCATTGTTTAAAGTGCATTAAGTATGTTTTAGTCCTAAAATGCAAATATTCATTTACTTTGAGATTAAAAATATTTTCATCTCGTTATTACATAAATTTATTTTATATTGAAAAGTTATAGGATATTTTTTATGATACAATAAAGCTAAATGAAGCATGCTTAACATTTTCATCTAAAAAAAGACTAAAACATCTTCTCCATATTAAATTCTTAAATAAAATACTATTTATTCATGAAAATATGGGTAAACTAATATTTTTCCCAACCCATTTTTATCCATATCAAATATGAGCAGATTGAATGATTACCCATTTTATGTTTATCCATTGTTAACCCGCCCAAATTTAACCTAACCCGTCTATTTGCCACCTCTAGTTGTAATATTAGGCATTTCTAGGCTGATCATCATTTGCTCTGTTAAATGGCGACTCATCCAAAAGAGGATAACTATTTGGTAGTTTTTTATTAGTTTTTCTTGTTTAAGTGCATTTGTTTCATTTACGGACGTCCATGAAAATTTTTGGCTTAAATCATCTCGGATTTCTGGATCACCAAAAAATATGGTGGACTATAGCACACAAAAATTAGCAAAATGGGGGCTTTGCTTACTCTAGGGCTCCTTCGACCTTGAAGATGAGCCGTCTTGGTCGTGGTTACCAACTGGCTCCATAGATAAGGTCTTAACGGACGTCCGTGTAAATTTTTAGCAAAAATTATCTCAGAATATTGGATCACAAAAAAACGGTTGACTATTTTATAGCACACAAAATTTGACAAAATAGGGGATTTTCCTGCTTTGGGGCTCTTTTGACCTTGAAAATGGATCATTTTGGCCATGGTGGTCAACGGGATCCATAGATAAGGTCTTAAATAACATACGTTTAAATATTTGGCAAATATTATCATAGAAATTTGGATCACCAAAAAAGGTGGTGGACTATAGCACACGAAAATCGGCAAAATGGGGGTTTACCTTCTCTGGACTTGTTTGACCTTGAAAATAGGTCGTTTTGGCCGTGGTAACCAATCGGATCCATATATAAGGTCTTAAGAGACGTCCATGTAAATTTTCGACAAAAATCATCTCAGAATTCTGCATCACCAATACAGATGGTGGACTATAGCACACGAAAATCGGCAACTTGGAGGGTTTGCTTGTTCTGGGCTCGTTTGACCTTAAAAATGGGACGTTTTGGCCGTGGTGACCAACCGACTCCATAGATAAGGTTTTAACAGACTTCCGTGTAAACGTTTTGCAAAAAACATCTCAAAAATCTGGATCACTAAATAAAATGGTGGACTATAACATACAAAAATCGGCAATATGAGTGATTTGCCTGCTCTATGGCTCGTTTGACCTTGAAAATGGGTCATTTTAGCCATGGTGACCAACCGACTCCACAGATAAGGTCTTAATGGACGTCTGTGTAAATATTTGGCAAAACACATCTCAGAATACTGGATCACCAAAATAGATTGTGGACTATAGAACAAAAAAATCAGCAAAATGGGGGGTTTCCCGGCTCTAGGGGGCTCATTTGACCTTGAAAATCGTCCATTTTGGATGTGGTGTGATGTACCGTGGTTTCACGGTACTTTCAATGCTTTTTCCTTAAGATTGATGTGTGTCTAGAGCCTTTTTGTAGTAATTTAATATGTTTTATCTTTGTTTTGCAGGAAAGTTGTCCAAAACTAAAATGCAGAAGGCTGTGAAGAATCAGCGCAGAAGTGCAATAATTTAAATTTATGGATTTGTTTTTTTAAGATAATTGTGTGATTTCAAGTTGAATGTCTAGATTTTCTTCGAATTTGTCAAAGTAAGTTCATGATTTATTATTTATCAATTATGAATTGTGTTCTTTTAAGCATGGGTAACTAAATCCACAACTAGGGTTGTGTGAACCATGGGTGATTAAAAAAATAAACCTAGCTAAATAACAATTCTCGAATAAGTTATTGCATGCATCGATAATTCTTTCGTATAGAAGTTTTTTTAACGAGTGCACGTGTTAGAACTCGCCTTATTGCTACTTGTCGGACCAAGGGGGTAGGTAATAGGAAAAGAATTATCGATATGGATTTAGTGGCTACTATCTAATAGGCTAGTTTTGATTGGTGCGAAGTAATAAATAAGCCAAAAATTGAATATGATACTTAATATGAAGTGAAGGTAAGGGTTAGTAACTTAGACACACGTAACCGGCCCAAGGTACGGGGTGAAATTCTCTAAATACCGAACCAAGGATTTAGATATACATAACTTATCACTTTTCACGCAAAACATTAGGGAAGAATTGTTATAGCTAGGATTATGGCGTTATGAACCTATGGGGAACACTTACACCCTAGTTTCTCTCGCAACTTGATAAACACCAATAATTCACTCTTGCTACTTGTTTGATTTCACAACTTTACAACAATTTTGTTTCACAAAACCCCCCCTTTAATTACTAGTTTTCATAAAGGACTTGACTAAATAGAAATAACCATACACTGAAGTTATGTCTAAACCATTTTCCTCGTAGGATCGACCCCAACCTAAAAGTTAGGTTCTTTACTTGATACGATCGCTTATACTTCTTTAGGGAAGTGCAATTTGAGCATATCAAATTTTGGTACCGCAACCGGGGAAAGTGGATTTTAGATTAACTTTAATAACAATTACTGAATTTTAGTCAACAATTTCCTAATTTTACTTTTTTCTTTTGTTTTTGTTTGTCTCAGGTCTAGCTCTAGTGTATGCCAAGTACACGGAGTCTAGGAGAACCAACGCTTCCATTTGATCCTGAACTTAACCGAACACTCCACAGAATGAATGATCAATTGAATCCCGCAAATCTAGGTGATGGGATCAACCGTCAGCTTCCTCCGCTGGTTGATGCTCACAACTAAGTGATTGTGGAGAACCCTGGTGATGGTTCTTTGAGGAGGTAACCTCCCTTCCCACGCCCTCAAGAGTTCTATAGGGGCAACATTAACATCACTGACTCTGACGGGCCTCTTGTCCTACCTCCTCTACCACAGGGTCACACATTCGTGCTAACTAGTAGCTTGATGCAGATGCTCACCGCCAGAGGTTTGTTTTCGGGGTTACCATCTCAAGATCCATATGGTCACATCGCCAAACTGAGGTCAGTGTGTAATAGTTGTGTAGGGAGGCCAGACTTGGACATGGACGTCATCGGGTTAAGAGTGTTCCCTCTCTCACTGACGGGAGAGGATGCAATATGGATCACTGAGTTGCCCTATAATTCAATTTATACTTGGGACCAGTTGAGGAATGTGTTCCTAGCACGTTACTACCTGGTGTCTAAAAAGCTCAACCACAAATATAGAGTGAACAACTTTGTGGCGTTGCCTGGGGAGTCGGTGAGTAGCTCTTGGGATAGATTCAACGCATTCGTGAGAAGTGTCCCAAACCACCCGCATTGATGATGAGTCATTGAAAGAATACTTCTATCGGGGACAAGATGATAATAATAAGGCAGTGCTTGATACCATTGTGGGTGGTTCTTATGGTGAGTGCACATATGTAGAGATCGCGGAGAAGTTGGAGAAAGTCTCTCGCAACAATAAGGCTTGGGGCACAAGGAAGTCGGACACTGGGAGAAACACCTTTGCAGTGCAAGCTACACACTACCCGGCCACAGATGAGATTCGTGAAGAGATGGATCAAATGAGATCTAAGCTCGGGTTGGTATTGAAACATGTCACTGGAGGTGCAGAGAAAGTAAATGTGGTGAATTATTTGACTAAACCACCACCGCCAGCAGATGACTACTACTATGAAGAGGATTCTTCTACAGTAAATGAGCAGACGGGGGGTTTCCGACCGAACGCCCAAGGCTTAAATCAGGAGAATTGTCACAAGGTCAAGGAAATGAAGGTCTGAACTATGAGAATTACAACAGAGAAGGCCATTATGTTCGAGATGGAAACTACAACCGCGACAACAACTTCAACCGGGGTAACTATGGTAACAAAAATGATCGAAGTGGGCCCTATGTTTCGCCTCAAATCGGGAAGTTGTTCCTAGGAATGATGGAGGTAGTATGGCGCGAGTTGAAGATATGTTGCAAAATATGATGAGAAGGTTTGACGCTAGTGATGAGCATGCCAAGGAGTTGAGAGGTGATTTGGCTAATATTGGGCAAAAGGTGGATGCACATGCAGTCTCGATCAAGCATCTTAAGTTGAAATGACACAATTGTCTACTACTGTGAACCCACATCAACCGGGCACTCTGTCTAGCAATACCATTCAAAATCCGAAACATAATGGGCATTGTATGGAAATCACTACTCAAGGGGGTAAGCAAACCATTGATCCACCTATGCCGTCTGTAGTAGAAGATGAGGTGAGAAAATATGATGAGGTAGTGGAAGCTAGTGGTGAGTTGGGAGACAAAGCAGTGAAAGTAGTAGAGGTATCTCAAAAGGTGATCCCCATTCCTAGACCACCATCACCATTCCCTCAGAGATTGGTCAAGAAGACTGAGGATGGTAAATAACGGCGGTTTATCACTATGTTGAAACAACTTTCCATCAATGTCCCTTTGATAGAAGCTCTAGAAGAAATGCCCGTTATGCCAAGTTTATGAAAGATATGGTTACAAAGAACAGATCGATAAGTTTTGAGGATGATGATCGAATGCAACATTGTAGTGTTATTGCGACAAGGTCTCTTGTGCAAAAGAAAGAAGATCCGAACGCTTTCACTATTCCATGTACCATCGGTTTGTTACACTTTCTTAAAGCACCATGTGATCTCGGTGCAAGCAAAAATCTCATGCCTCTCTCCATTTATAAGAAATTGGGTTTGGGTAACCCAAATCCCACTGCGATGCGGTTACTGATGGCCGATAGAACAGTAAAGAGGCCTATTGGGATATTCCATGATGTGTTAGTGAAGGTGGAGTCGTTTATATTTCTTGCCAATTTTGTGATCCTTGACTGTGAGATGGATTTTGAGGTGCCTATTATTCTTGGGAGGCCATTCCTTGCTACTGGTCGCGCCTTGGTTGATATGGAGAAAGGGAAGATGAAGTTTCGATTAAATAATAAAGAAACAACCTTCAACTTTTGTAGGTCCATGAAGAAGAGTGGTGAGCTCCAAATGGTATCTGCTATATCTTACAGGGTTAAGAGCACATCTGAGGTGCAAATTGAAGTGCGTCTTGGTCTCGAGGCACTAGAGGCAGTGATCATGAATTTTGAGAGTGATGATATTGAAAAGTATGACTCTTTGGTTGCGGCACTTGAACGAGGTGAATATCGGTTCAAAACAAAGAAATTGGAGTTAGATATGAAGCATCGCGAGTCTCTACCCGCGAAACCATCTATTGAGGAGGTTCCAAAATTAGATCTTAAGGATCTACCACCTCATTTGAGGTACGTATCCTAGGGAAGAGATTACACTTTGCAGGTAATTATTGCGTCGGACTTGAATGTACAGAAAGTAGAGTGTTTGGTGGAAGTTCTGAATAGGTTCAAACGAGCCATTGGTTGGACTATTGCGGACATTATTGGGATCCCACCCGGTATTTGTTCACACACAATTCAACTCATGCCCGATCACAAGACAAGTGTTAAGCACCAAAGATGTTTGAATCCACCTATGCAAGAGGTAGTTAAGAAGGAGATTATTAACTGGTTGGATTCCGGAGTTATATATCCAATCGCAGATAGTAGTTGGGTATGTCCTGTTCAGTGTGTGTCCAAAAAGGGGGGAATGAAAGTGGTTCATAATGAGAAGAATAAGCTTGTTCCAATGAGGTCGGTGACCGGATGGAGAGTTTGTTTGGATTACCAGAAATTGAATGCATGGAGTGAGAAGGACCATATCCCTATGCCCTTCATGGATCAAATGGTAGATAGACTCGCAGGAAAAGGATGGTACTATTTTTTGATGGTTATTCGGGGTACAATCAAATCTCTATTGCACCGGAGGATCAAGAGAAAACTACCTTTACTTGCCCTTATGGGACATTTGCATTCAAGAGGATGCCTTTTGGGTTGTGTAATGCACCGGCTACTTTTCAGAGATGTATGATGTCGATATTCTCCGATATGGTGGAGGACACTATTGAGGTGTTTATGGATGACTTTTCAGTTATTGGTGACTCTTTTTATTGTTGTTTGATTCACTTGGAAAAGTTCTCAAGAGATGTGAAGATTGCAACCTTGTGCTAAATTGGGAAAAATGTCACTTCCTGGTGAAAGAAGGTATTGTATTGGGTCATCGCATCTCAGAGAAGGAGATAGAGGTTGATCGAGCAAAAGTTGAGGTTATAGAGAGACTTCCTCCACCCATCTCTGTAAAAAGTGTGAGATATTTTCTTGGGCATGCGGGCTTCTACAGGAGGTTTGTTAAGGATTTCTGAAAAATTGCACATCCTCTGTGCAAGTTACTTGAGAAGGAATGTAAATTCTATTTTGATGAATCCTGTCTGAAGGAATTTGGAGAGTTGAAGGAGAAGTTGGTGTCTGCGCCCATCATTATTTCCCCAGATTGGAGTAAGCCATTTGAGGTGATGTTTGATGCTAGCGGGGTTGCTCTTGGTGTGGTGTTGGGACAAAGAAGGGATAAATCCTTCACCCCATCTATTATGCTAGTAAGACCATAAATGAAGCCCAAAAGAACTACACTGTGACTGAACAAGAGCTCCTTGCGGTGGTATTTGCTTTCGAAAAATTTCGCTCCTATTTGCTTGGCACCAGAGTTATATTGCATACTGACCACTCCGCGTTGAGGTATTTTATGGCAAAGAAGGATGCAAAACCAAGGTTGATTAGATGGGTGCTACTATTGCAAGAATTTGATTTTGAGGTGAAAGATAGGAAAGGGACTGAAAATCAAGTTGCCGATCACTTGTACAGATTAGAGGATGAAGCTATGCGAGAGTTGGGTGAAAAGGCTGAAATTGATCATACCTTCCCTGATGAGCATGTATTGGCCACTTCTCATGACTTAATTCCATGGTTCGCTGATTTTGCAAATTATTTGGCTAGTGATATAGTCCCATCGGACTTGTCCTTCCATCAATGGAAAAAGTTCATGCATGATGTGAAAAAGTTCTTTTGGGATGAGCCTTACTTATACCGGAGTTGGGCTAATGGGCTTATTCGTCGTTGTGTGCCGGAAGTTGAGATGCTAAGTGTTTTGGATGCATGCCATTCCTCGCCTGTTGGTGGGCATCATAGTGGTATATGGACCGCCCATAAGATTTTTCAGTGAGGGTACTATTGTCCAACCATCCACCAAGATACTCATGAGTTCGCCAAGGGATGAAATATATTCTTGTGGCGGTGGATTATGTGTCAAAATGGGTGGAAGCCATAGCACTTGCGAACAATGAAGGGAAGAATGTCACCGCGTTCTTAAAAAAAGAACATCTTCTCCAGATTTGGCACACCTAAGGCCATTATAAGTGATGGGGGATCCCACTTTTGCAACAAGTTGTTCAAAGGCTATTGGAGAAATGTGGGGTTCGCCACAATGTATCCACTCCGTACCATCCGCAAAGTAGTGGGCAAGTTGAGGTATCTAACAGAGAAATCAAGCAGATCTTGTCGAAAATGGTGAATGCTAATAGAACGGATTGGTCAAGGAGGCTTGATGATGCTCTTTGGGATTAGAGAACTGCATACAAGACCCCCATAGGTATGTCTCCATACCAACTTGTATATGGGAAGGCTTGTCACTTGCAAGTTGAGTTAGAGCACTAGGCCATGTGGGCGATAAAGAAGCTGAAGATGGATTGGCATGAAGTAGTGGAACAGAGACTTAACGGGTTGAATGAGCTTGATGAGTTTCGCCTAAAAGCATATGAAAGTTCAGCCATCTACAAAGAGAAGATGAAGAAGTACCATGACCAAAAGATTGAGAAGCGAGAATTTGCGGTTGGGGACTTGGTGCTTCTATTCAACTCTAGGCTACGCTTGTTTCCAGGCTAACTCAAGTCCAATTGGACCAGGCCATTCCTTATTACTACGGTATTATCTCATGGAGCGGATGAGTTAGAAAACAAAGAGGGTGAAAGGTTCACGGTCAATGGGCAGAGAATCAAGATATACCTAGGGCATGCGGAGAATGTTCATGAAGTGGTTGAGGCATATCATCTTGATAAAGTCTGAGTAATCACGGATCCTGCATCGTGTCGCGACGTTAAAGCAAGCGCTTCTTGGGAGGCAACCCAAGGTGTATCCTCTATCCAAGAATAGGCTTTTTCTTTTCTTTTTAGGAATATTCGCATTCTCTTGTTTCTTTTTTGTTTTATTCATATTCATTTGTTATTTTTTTAGTGTGTTTGCTAGAGAGTAGTTTAGGGTCCGTGTCTCAAATGTTTCTAGAAAATACACAAAAAGAATGGATTAATGGGTGCTCAATGTGCTGGGACCAAATTACAAGAGTTCTGCAGAATTTGGTCTGGTGCACAGATCTACGGACCAGTCGACGGGCCATCGTTCAATCGACGGACCGTCGATGGTGTCCGTAGATCCCAGATATGTCTTAAATATTTTGTCCAAGTATGAGCACAATTAACGGTCTAGTCGACGGTCTGTCGACTGACTTACGGACCGTCGACAGGGTATCATCAGTTCAAAAAAATAGTGACCCGACCCGACCCGACAAGCTATATAAAAAAATAACTATTAAGTTACCCTCCCACATCTTTTCAAATTCCCTCCAACCATTTCCCTCCCCTTATTCCCTTATTTCCCCATTAACTCCCACAATCACTCCCTTCCATTTTTATCCAAATCCCAAACCTCCCAAACTCCTAGAAATCCCAAAACCTTAACCTCCCCAGTTTCTCCCCCAACTCCATTGTTTCTCTGGTTGGTGTTCGAAGGTAGCACCGTAGGTTGGTTGTTGCAAGATCACCCACTCATTCACTCCACTACAATTTATAGGTATTTCATTTCCCTCTACTCAATGAATTCTCGTTCATTTGCTTGTGGAAACAAATAAATTATATGTGGATCTTGACTTAGGGACAAATTTGTATGTTACACTTGTTAAAATTGGTTTCTATGTCCCTTAGAATGATAGAAAGTGAATGGGTTGGGGGTGGAATCTGTGTAAATTCAATATGTTTGTTGTTTTCTAACATAGGGCTTGATAGTCTCATAGTATCCATGATCTAAATTTGCAAAATCGAAGCCCTAAGGATGACAAATTGGTCCTCTAACTTGTACCATGTGTTGGGTGTAACTAGTAATGTGTTTGAAATTGTCCATATGTGGGGTTAAAACCAAGTCCTAAAACCTTGTCTCTGACCAACAGAACGAGACCCCGTCTAGGGATCGTCGGTTGATCGACGGACCGTCGATGGCTAACCTCTGAATATGCTCAACTTGGAATGATGGAAGTGGACTATGATCAGTCTATTGATCGACGGGCCTTTCTGCACGTCCGTCGTTTCTAACTGAAACCTTGATTTCTGAATAATTGTGAATTATTCTAAGTATTAGACGATGGAAGTGGACTACGGTTCGTCAATTGATCGATGTGCCATTTTGCACGTCCTTCGTTTATAACTGGGAGTTCTGTAGAATGTAGAGTTCTAAATTTTGCGAAATGTCCACCGACGGACACTATTGATAAATCTTCGTCAATAGTGCCCGTCTCCCAATTCTGAAATTCTGCAATGACCTGTGTCTTGTGTTTCCAAATTATGTCTTGAATATGTTGCTTTTGTAGATTGGTTACAATGAGACAAACATGGTGCTTTGCACGTACAATTGGCTCCAAAACTGTACATCTTCTATTGTAGGGGGAGGTCCATATCTGTGGCTCCTTCCCGACAGTTGAATGGCATGTCGGATGATGAGCGGGACCCAGAATACGTGTCCCCAGGGACCCATACCCCGACACCAGCTGCTAGAGCCACTCGAGGCACGCCCAAGAAGGTGGCGTCTAGCGTAGTCAATGCCTCCCAGTCTGATGAGGAGTGCATATTGACCGGCACACCATTTGGGTCTGCCTCGGGTTTTA
This sequence comes from Solanum sitiens, assembly GCA_016801875.1. Taxonomy (NCBI): domain Eukaryota; kingdom Viridiplantae; phylum Streptophyta; class Magnoliopsida; order Solanales; family Solanaceae; genus Solanum; species Solanum sitiens. Next base: position 1,369,003 of record JABWTJ010000091.1, read on the forward strand.
AGGGAGCGTCTGGCTCCGATGAGGTTTCTGGTTCAGAGTTATCCCACTCCATAGGGATGAATGAGTCTACTGCCTCTGATTCCGGATCACATGGAGCCACCCTCCCAGATGTGCCTGCCCACCATGCCTCGTCTGATGAGGCCCAGATTTCGTAGTCTGCTCCGGCACCCCAGCATGAGGTCCATGCACCGGTTTCTGATGATCCCAACCGGTGGTGCGTAGATGATAATATCAGGTCTACAGGGATGCCAAGATGCTAAATGATAAGGGGGTGATGACTCGATTGTTGACAGTCGAGCGGCGTGTTCTTAAAGGTAGCCTGCACACAGTCCCTGAGGTGAATGGCTTATTTACACGCCACAGGCTCGAGTGGATGGCGATGAGTGTGGGGTCCTACAGTGAGGAGTTGGTGCTAGAGTTCTATGCTTCATACGCGGCGACTCTATGAGGTTCTTTGGATAGGCGGTCGCAGCCCGCCAAACACGACCCACTCACAGAGGTTGTGGTTAGAGGCTGCCGGGTGAACATTTCTCCCACCACCATCCGCCGTTTTTTGTACAACATGACTACAGAGGCTGCGTTGGTCCCCCTCACCCCAGAGTTGGATTATAGGTGGGTCGTGGTCAAGAGTGGCTAGTTTCAGCGGATCTTAAATTAGAGAGAGTCCACCAAGAAGTGGATTTCACAACAGCTCTCCATTGACGGTCAGAGAGCAGACTGGGTGTTGAACCCCAAAGGCCTTATCAAGAAGGCCAGCCTCACTTTTGCAGCCAAGTTCGTCTGGCTGTTAGTCCGCCCCGCCTATCCTCCACCGCCGCAGACAATATACTTGCTTGGGATAGAGACGTCTTGGTAGCAGCACTGGTAGCCGGGTTGGAGATTGACTTCGCGAAGTTGTTAATCTCCGTTATACATGAGAGGGATTTTAAGGCCTCTACCACTTACCCGTTTGCGTGCATGATTTTGCAGCTGTGCAGGGATGCTGAAGTGCCCATTTGGCATTGTGATGTCATCCGTACTCCTACTGGGGCAGTATATATCGGTCTCATCAGGGATGAGGCCAATATAGTGGCCCTACAACATGGACTTAGATTTGAGTTGCAGCCGCCGAGTGAGAACTTAGCGGATACGGTGGAGTTAGCCCAAGGGGCTGATCCTGCCACTTTAGAGTCGACTCACACTACCCCGGCCGAGTCTGCCCCTAGAACAAGTAGGGTGCCTAGTTCCTCCCGGTCTACCCCACCATCAACAGCACTGGTCCCGATTCCTAGGGTCCAGAAGCTAGAGGCCTAGATGGCCACCTTGTTGCACCATATCCAGCCTTGGATGCAGAAATATATTGCCGAGGCTGAGGAACGGATTGAGAAGAAGGTGGCTCAACAGACAGAGCTGAAGATTAAGGCAGTCCACCAATGCCTAGATGCATTCGAGCTACGAGTGCTAGCACGCCCAACCCTCACTATTGATCTGACTATTCTTCAAGAGGCTGTGGCGAGTCTGCTGGCTGATATGGATAACATACTTGAGATGTGGGGACCCGAGCCTTAACCAATTGAGACAGCAGAGAAAACAGTGCTTGTTGCACTATTCACTGCTCCCACTGCACCACCGCCTGAGCCACGTGAGCGTGCCAAGAGGCATCGTTCCAGCCGTACCACTGATGGAGATTAGGCACGTGCTAGGAATAAAGAGCGGACTGATCTTGAGGCTGCGAGGAGAGCCTCGTTGATTGATGAGGAGGCCCAGTAGATGAGGGCTCGAGAGTTAGATGCTGGGGCGTCTAGCTCCATAGTGGAGGTTGTTGAAAGGAGCACCACTGAGGGTGCAGATACTGTTTTGGGCACTACTGAGGGTGTCCCTACTGAGGGTGCGGGTTCCAAGAAACCGTACCCTCCTGCTTGTTGATCTTCAGCTCTATGCGCGTCAGGTTTGCTTTACCTACCACCCTATCTTTATATTTCTTATGCATTGGGGGCAATTGCCTATTTTTTGTTGGGGGTGGTGGTAAACGGAAAGTTAGTACTAGGGTGAATTCTGAGTAGCCCAACTCACGATCCTCTCTTGGGGTTTTCTTACCTGTGTTCAATTGCCCCAAGAGACTGCTTACTTTACTGTTGAACCAGTATGTCGTAACTTGTACACAGTATGAAAGTGAAATATGAAGCATGATGGCTAAACTTAAATGATATCCCGTTCTAAGAAAATGCTTGCATGAATAGGTGTAAAGAAGTTGAATGTGTTGGCTCTAATCATGACATAGAGATACACCATTGCATGACCCTCAATCTAAAGCTCAAACTAGGTGTCTGATAATCTGATAGAGTAACGAAGTGTCAAAAGAGTGTGAGGAAATTTGATTGTTCCATTGTTGGTACCTAGATAGAACTTGCCCAGTTAGTCCTACAAAAGGAATCTGTGTTAGACATCTAGGAAAGGATCATAGGCCCTTGTTCAAATCAGCAAATTTCTAGCCTAAAGCAAAAGAGAACCAAATGGAATTGTAATCCGTTTTTGATCCAAATCTTTTGATCTTAAAAATAGACCTTTCTTTTCTTCACCAACTCCTCTTCCCTGGGTATAATGTGTTGGCCCTGGTCCCTCATTGGACATGCGCACCTCAACTTAGGCTAAAAGCATAAGTTGAGGGTGACCAATGCAGACACTGACCTCTTCTTGGCCTTGACCCAACCTTGGGTAATATGTACCTTGACTCATGGCAAAGCCATAAGTTGAGGGTGGCTATTATGAGTGATGACCCGAAAAGTGGGTATAAATAAAAAAAAGAGTAATGTGAAAAAGAAAAGGAACAGTGAACAAGAGAAGTGACTCAGTCAAATGTGTCAATTGAGTAAATAAAACAAAATAAAAGAAAGAGAAAAAGAGTGTTGAAGAAAAGAAGTAAGAGTCACTTCCATAAAAGAGAAAGAAAGGAGAAAACAAGGCAAAGATTACAAGCAAAGAAAAGGTAGGGCATAATAGACAATGAAAGAGGTAGGACGCTTAGCCGTAATGTTAAGGAGGGCAACAAGTCACTAAAATGTATCCATATGTACCATACCTGAACCTGAGCCTACGTTACAAGCCAAGAAAGTCCTATCGTGATCCTAAGAGTCTAATATGGTGAACATAAGCAGTGAAAATGAGGGCAATCCTATAGCGACAAGTACCAACTAGGTGTGAAGTTGTTTTAAGCGTGAGCGTTGAATAATGATCCTTATACTCAAAGTTGAAGTCACTGTGCGAAAAAGGAGGATATCTTTTTAAGTGAGGGCACTAGTTGCTATATTAGAAAGTTGGTACCTTGGTGAGAGATAAAAGAATAGAGGTGTCGGTGCATAGTGAGTCTGTGTCATGGTCTGATCCACATGAATGAGGTTAGTGAGCCTAAGAGTAAAAGATGCACTAAAGTAATGAAAAAAGTCGGCTTTGATAGTCATGTGATTGCGAAAGCTTAAAAGAGGATACTTTTGTACAAAAGTTTTGTGGTGAGTCATAGTGCCTCGCTTGAGGATAAACAACGAATTTAAGTTGAGGGTGTTAATGTTCCGTGGTTTCACGTACTTTCAAATCTTTTTCCTTAAGATTGATGTGTGTCTAGAGCCTTTTTGTAGTAATTTTAATATGTTTTATCTTTGTTTTGGAAGAAAGTTGTCCAAAACTAAAATGCAGAAGGCTGTGAAGAATCAGTTCAGAAGTGACCCACGAAGCCATCGACGACCCGTCATCCCCGACGGATCGTAGGTGGTGATCGTCGATTAGAGGTTCAGGCATCTGGAAGATACTCGGGGAATTCTGACTAAGTGTGGGGCTACGGAAGGATCGATGGTTCATCGGTTGATCGACGGACCATCCTGGCAAAACGTCAATTTGATTAGATAATGTCCAGTACCCGATGTTGAAGAAAAGCAAAGTATGGAATGACGAGAAGCATTGATGGACCGTCTGTGAATCGACGGACCGTGTTGTTGGTCTGTTGATTGAATCAGAGAAGATGCAAAGTTAAGGCTAAAAAAGATGCTAAGTATGGACCGACGGAGGCATTGACGGTCTGTCATTTCATCGACAAACCGTCTGTGGGGGTCGTCGATTGAAGTCGCGTTTTGGACAAACTTTCCTTATTTGAACTCCTTTTAATTTAAGACTCTGTTTTCTTATAAATAGGGTGTAAAACCTCGTTTTTGGGGTTGGATTCTTTTACTATTTTCATACTTTTGTTCTTGGAGATTTGACTTTGCAACTTGGGAAATGATTCAAAATTCCGGATTCGGTTTTTAAAGATAATTGTGTTATTTCAAGTTGAATTTTATGGATTTTCTTCGAATTTATCAAAGTAAGTTCATGATTTATTATTTATCAATTATGAATTGTGTTCTTCTAAGAATGAGTAATTAAATCCACAACTAGGGTTGTGGGAACCATGGGTGATTAAAGAAATAAACGTAGCTAAATAACAATTCTCAAATAAGTTAATGCATGCATCGATAATTCTTTCGTTTAGAAGTCTTTTTTACGAGTGCACGTGTTAGAACTCACCTTATTACTACTTGCCGGACCAAGGGGGTAGTTAATAGGAAAAGAATTATGGACATAGATTTAGTGGATACTATCTAATAGGTTAGTTTCGATTAGTGCAAAGTAATAACTAAGCCAAACATCGAATATGATGCTTACTATGAAGTAAAGGTAAGGGTTCGTAACTTAGACACACGTAGCCGGACCAAGGTACGAGGTGAAATTCTCTAAATGCCGGATTAAGGATTTAGAGATACATAACTTATCACTTTGAATGCAAAACATTAGGGAAGAATTGTTATAGCTAGGATTATGGCGTTATGAACCTATGGGGAGCATTTACACCCTAATTTCTCTCGCAACTTGATAAACACCAATAATTCACTCTTGCTACTTGTTTGATTTCACGACTTTACAACAATTTTGTTTCACAAAACCTCCCCTTTGATTACTAGTTTTCGGAAAGGACTTGGCTAAATAGAAGTAATCGTACATTGAAGTTAAGTCTAAACCATTTTCCTCGTGGTTTCGACCCCAATCTAATAGTTGGGTTCTTTACTTGATACGACCGCTTATAATTCTTTAGGGAAGTGTAATTTGAGCGTATCATGGTGACCAACCGGTTCCATAGGTAAGGTCTTAAACAACCTCCGTGTAAATGTTTGAAATAATCATCTTGGAATTCTGGATCACCAAAAAAGATAATGGACTATAACACACGAAAATTAGCAAAATGGGGGGTTTACCTGCTTTGGGGCTCGTTTGACCTTTAAAATGTGTCGTTTTGGCTGTGGAGACCAACCGGCTCCACAGATAAGGTCTTAAAAGACGTCTGTGTAAATTTTTTGCACAAATCATCTCGGATTTCCGGATTACCAAAAAGATGGTGGACTATAGCACCCGAAAATTGACAAAACGGGGGGTTTGCCTACTCAAGGCTCGTTAGACCTTAAAAATGGGCCATTTTGGCCAAGGTGTCCAATTGTCTCCATAGATCAGGTCTTAACAGATTCCTGTGTAAACTTTTTGCCAAATATCATATCAGAATTTTGGATCACCAAAAGAGATGATGGATTATAGCACACGAAAATTGGTAAAATAGTGGGTTTGTCTGTTCTGAGCTCGTTTGTCCTTGAAATAGGATCTTTTGGCCGTGGTGACCAACCGCTCCATAGATAAGGTCTTAACGAATGTCCGTGTAAATTTTTGGAAAAAATCATCTCGGAATTTCAGAAAAATAAATAGTGGACTATAGCACACGAAAAACGTCAAAATGGGGGTTTGCCTGCTCCAGGACTCGTTTTACCTTGAAAATGGGTCATTTTGACCATGGTGACCAACCGACTCCATAGATAAGGTATTTAAGGACGTCCATATAAATTTTTGGCTAAATTCATCTTGGAACTCCGGATCACCAAAAAGATGGTGGATTATAGCACCACGAGAATCGGCAAAATAGGGGGTTTACCTGCTCTTGGGCTCGTTTGACCTTGAAAATGGGTTGTTTTATCCTTGGTTACCAACCGACTCTATAAACAAGGTCTTAACTTTCATGTAACTTTTTGGAAAAAATCATCTCAAAATTCTGGATACCCAAAAAGATGGTGGACTATAGCACACAAAAATCGACAAAATAGGGGGTTTGCCTTCTCTAGTCTCGTTTTACCTCTAAAATTGGCCTTTCTAGACGTGGTGACCAACCGTCTCCATAGATAAGGTCTTAAAGGACGTCTGCGTAAATTTTTTGCAAAAATCATCTTGAAATCCTGATTACCAAAAAAGATAGTGGACTATAGCACACTAAAATTGGTAAAATGGGGGGTTTGTGTGGTCTAGAGCTTGTGTTGACCTTGAAAATGGGCCGTTTTAGCCGTGGTGACCAACCGAATCCATATGTAAGGTCTTAATGGACGTCCATGTAAATTTTTGGCAAAAATTATCTCTAAATTCTTGAGAAATTAAAAAGATGGTGGACTATGCACATGAAAATTGGCAAAATAGGGGGGGGGTTACCTTCTCTACAGCTCGTTTGACCTTGAAAATGGGTTGTTTTGGCCTTGGTAGCCAACCAACTCCATAGATAAGGTCTTAACGAACCCCGTGTTAATTTTTGGCAAAAATCATCTCATAATTCTGGATCACTAAAAAATATGGTGGACTATAGCACACGAAAAAAGCAAAATGGGGGGGGGGGGGGTTGCCTACTTTAGGGCTCGTTTGACCTTGAAAAAAGGTCATTTTGGCCGTGGTGACAAACCAAATCCATAGATAAGGTCTTAACAAACTCTTTGTAAATTTTTGGAAAAAATCATCTCACCATTCTGGATCACCAAAATATATGGTGGACTATAGCACACAAAAATTGGTAAAATTGGGGGTTTGCCTGCTCTGGGCTCATTTGACCTTGAAAAATGGCCCGTTTGGTCGTGATGACTAATCGGTTCCCTAGATAAGGTCTTAACAGACATCTGTGTAAATATTCAGAAATAATCATCTCGGAATTATGGATAATCAAAAAAGATGATGAACCATAGCACACGAAAATCAGCAACATGGGGGTTTACCTGCTTTTGGCTAGTTTAACCTAGAAAATGGGTCATTTTGGTCGTGGTGACCAAGCGGCTCCATAGATAAGGTCTTAGCGGACCCCCATGTAAATATTTGGAAAAACTCATCTCAGAATTCTGGATCACTAAAAAAGATGGTGGACTATAGCACACGAAAATCGGCAAAATGGAGGGTTTGCCTACTTTATGGCTCGTTTGACCTTGAAAAAGGGTCATTCTGGCCGTGGTGACCAACTGACTCCATATATAAGGTATTAACGAATTCTGTGTAAATTTTTAAAAAAATCATCTCGGCATTCTGGATCTCCAAAATAGATGGTGGACTATAGCATACGAAGAATCGAAAAAATGAGGGGTTTGTCTACTCTGGGCTCGTTTGACCTTTAAAATGGGTCGTATTGGCTGTGGTGACTAACCGGCTCCATGGATAAGGTCTTAACGGATTTCTGCATAAATCTTTGGGAAAATCATATCAAAATTTTGGATCATAAAAAAATGGTTGACTATAGCACACGAAAATTGGCTAAATGTGGGGTTTGCTAGCTCTAGAGCTCTTTTTGACTTTGAAAATGGGCCATTTTGGCTGTGGTGACCAACCGAGTTCATGGATAAGGTATTAACGGAAGTCTATGTAATTTTATACTAAAATCATCACGGAATCCAGATCATCAAAAAAGATGCTGGATAATAGCACACAAAAATCGGCAAAATTGGGGGTTTGCTTGCTCTTGACTCGCTTGACCTTGAAAATTGGCAGTTTTGGCAGTGGTTACCAATCGAATCCATTTATAAGCTCTCCAAAGATGTCCGTGTTAATTTTTGGCAAAAATCATCTCGGAATTCCAGATCAGCAAAAAAGATGGTGAACTAAAGCACACAAAAATCGGCAAAATGGGGGGATTGGCTACTATTGTCTCGTTTGACCTTTAAAATGGGTCGTTTTGGCTGTGGTCACCAACCAACTCCATAGATAAGATATTAACGGACGTCTGTTAAAATTTTGGCAAATATCATCTCTGTATTCTATATCACCAAAAAAGATGGTGGACTGTATCACACGAAAATTAGCAAAATGGGGGGTTTGCCTGCTCAGGGCCTCGTTTGACCTTGAAAATGAGTCATTTTGCCATGGTGACCAACCGACTCCGTAGATAAGGTCTTAATAGGCTTTTGTGTAAAGTTTTGGAGAAAATCATCTCGGAATTCCTCATCACCCAAAAAAATTGTTGACTATAGCACATGAAAATCGGCTAAATAGGGGGTTTGCATGCTCTGTGGCTCGTTTTACCTACAAAATGGGTAATATTGGTCGTGGTTACCAATCGGCTCCATAAAGAAGGTCTTAAATGACTTCCATGTAATTTTTGGCAAAAATCATCTTGGATTCTAGATCACCAAAAAAGATGGTAGACTATAAGCACACGAAAATCGGCAAAATTGGGTTTTCCCTGCTCTTGGGCTCGTTTGACCTTGAAAATGTGTCGTTTTGGCTGTGGTTACAAATTGAATTCATAATTAACATCTTAACAGACTTCCGTCTAAATTTTTGCAAAAAATAATCTCGAAATTCTGGATACCCAAGAAAGATGGTGGACTATAGCACACGAAAATCGACAAAATGAGGGGTTTGCCTGCTCTAGGCTCATTTGACCTTGAAAATGGGCCGTTTTGGATGTGGTGACCAACCGGATCCATAGATAAGGTCTTAACAGACATATGTGTAATTTTTTTGCAAAATCATCTTGAAATTGCGGATCACCAAAAAAGATGGTGGACTATAACACACAAAAATTGGCAAAATGGGGGTTTGGCTGCTCTGGGCTCGTTTGACCCTTAAAATTGGTCATTTTGGTTGTGGTGACCAACCTGTAACAACCCTAAAAATGAATAGGATCAAGACTTAGGGTGTCAAGAATGCTTGCGATTAGAACAAGGTTCACACGGATTGATACGCGTAGAACCAGACCTCAGAACCCTTACTACCACCAAGCCAACTAATCTTGGGGAGTTAGTTGAGCTTGGAAAGGTTGGAATCAACCAAGTAAGGTTCTCGAAAATGAATATTTAATCGAAGGAGTCTTTACCGGACTTAAAAAGAAGAAATCTTAAGTTTTGAAGGACTAGGGGTAAAATGGTCTTTTACCAGGCTAAGGGTAATATCGTAATTACTCTAAATATATAGTTAATTAATTATTTATTAAGATGGAGGGGCAATTTGGGGAGAGAGAGCCGAAATTGAGCTCTTGAAGTGGAGTCTTGCTTCACCCGGGTTCAAACCTAGAAGGAAGCAATGATTTAAATTGTTTTTATTTAAATTGATAAATTTAATGTAATTAATTTATATTTATTAATTATTAGCTGATTTAAAATAAAAGGAAAAATCAGATTTTTGTATTAATTTAATTAAATCCTAATTTGACTAAGTCTTGAATTTAGTCTCCTAATCCTAATAACTCACTCTCCCTCACGTTTCTCAACTCTCTCACGTTCTCAATCTCTCTCTCACATTATTCTGCCAAACACAACAAAAAACATAACAAAATTCATCAAGAGTTCTTCACACTTGAAGAACTCACAAGAATTTTTAAGTAAGAGACAAAGTAATCAAAATGTCAAGGCTAAGAGAGGTTCGTAGTAGGGTGTACGTTGAAGTGAATTGGGCGTGGTTTGGAGGAGTTTCCGGGCAGCAGCTTCACACTTGAATAACGTCCAAAGGAATGGGTTTCTCTCCTGGAATTCTTTCTCCAAGAGTACTTTCCTTCGAACGTTTCTCAAGCTCTTGAAACTAAGGTTGTTCCCCTTCGTATGTCCTTGTCCTTAGCTCCCAAACGATTTCATAGGATGGGTATGTTGTGATGCTAGATTTAGGCATGATTGACGTATTTATATTAAATGTGAACATGTTTTATGTGAGGGAAATTACGAAAACGATATTCGAAGTGCGACCAAAAAAAAATTGTGTTGTGTGTGCATCGTGGGCAGTGGCTTTAGCCACTGTTTTGGGTCGAGTATTCATGTGTTTATTTGGTGTATTTTATGTGTGTAATGTGTGTGCAATGTGGTGTGTATTATAATTAAAAATGTTGGGTTGAATAACACTCTTTTAGCTAAGTAAACTCATGAAAGATGTGACTAAAAATGAGTGAAGAATGATAAGAAAATTTCCAGATTTCATACTCTCCCATAATGTTAATTTCTGGGTTTTTAAAAAGGGAAATAAATAAGTGAGGTCAATGGGAATTGAACCCAAGACCTCACATGTTAAGGAGCTAAGGGGAATCGAACCCCTTAGCTACTGGTTTCGCGACAAGAAAAAGAAAAGAGGAGAAAGAGGAAAACGGGGCTGGGGGGATTTGATCCTTGGCTGCTGGTCTTCGCGAAAAAGGGGAAAAAGAAGATGGGGCTAAGGTGATTCGAACCTGGCCACAGTGGATTCTCAAAAAGAAAAATAAAAACTAAAGGGGGGTTGGGGGAATCGAACTTGCGACCCAACTGCTGCATTCGCGTAAAAAGAAAAGAAAAATAAAGGGGGCTGAGGGAATCGAACTCGCGATCTGTGGGGAGAAGAAGGAGGAAATTAATTAAACAAATAAATGGGAGGCGTGGGATTCGAACCCACGACCTCTAGGTACGCGCGAAAGAGGAGAAAATAAGGAAAAAGAAAATGCGAGGCGTGGGAATCGAACCCACGACCTCAAGGCTGAAGGAAGAAGCGAAACTAATTAAGAAATTAGAGAGGCTGTGGGGGTTCGGACCTACCACCTCACAACCTCAGCGAAATTAAAATGTAAATAAGGAGGCTGTGGGGGTTCGAACCCACAACCTCCCTATTCCAGCGAGAATTAAAGGAAAAATCAAAGAGGTTGTGGGGGTTTGAACCCACAACCTCTTTGTTTGGGCGAAAATGAGTAATGAAACCTTAAATAAATAAAAAAAGAGGTTGAGGGGGTTCGAACCCACAACCCTTCGGCCATCTTAAGGGAAAAATTAAATAGAAAATTAATCCTTCAATATTAATGTTGAGATTTAATTTAGAGTTTTAATGTTATGAATATTAGAAATAAAATCAATGAAAAATATAAATGATATCCAAGTGACTCAAACTTGGGTTTCCTTACCCACTCTTCCGTATTGATACATAAGTCATACGTGAATAAAATATCCAAGAATAATGCCATCTACTTAGATCAAAATTAAGATCTTGGCATATATACAAGATACATAAGTCTTGTACTACATAATCTTAGGAAAGTAAGAATCACTTAACGAACTATGAATGAAGCCCCATGACTTGTGTGTATAGACACATAAGTCTAACATACGTTCAAAAATAAGTGAACCTAAGATGTATGTAATGAAATGATGAACCGTAGGAGGGTTAAGTATGAGTGTGAGATACACTAAGTGACCAAGTGCATTGGTATATGATGAGATGGACTACGAATTGATGAAATGAACATTCACGTAATAAGAGGTGAGTAACTATGAAAAGAAAAGGTGCTAATGATGAAGAATGTGGTGACAACATGATGTGAGGCTAATGTAGATGATGAGAGCAATCTCAAATGAGCCTAAGTAAATGTTACCAATACGTACTCACCAATGAGAGTGAAAGATAATGAAGAGACCAGTCTCTATGAACACACTAATGAAAGTATTGAGCTTTATACACTTAATACTAATGATGAGATGAGAAATCATCTAATGAGCTATGATGTCCTCATACTAGAAGCCAGCTTCCATGACGTATGATATGAATGTAATGGAACTTTACACTAAGCACCGATAGGCTAGCTATGAGCGGTGATGCCTTCTTTCGAAAAGGGCGGAGGTTGACATAACTCTCATGAGATGAGACTGTCTGGCTTGCCGGGTATGGGTCTCCTTACATCTCCTAGTCTTCAAACCTATACTGCCAATATAGGGATCTGGCGGGGTTAAATTCCCATGTACGCTAGCATGTTTATTGGGTCACTTTGGCCAGTGATTCCACCTCTTTTCGGTGTGGGGGAGATATTGGATTTTATGATGCTCACATGATCTATGTCGGTTAAAGTTAAAGTTCCCAATGAATGAATGAGGCCAGCCTCAAATGAAACACATAAAGAAATGAATGATACTGAAGGTGTTAGAATAGGATAATTAAGAGGTGAGCTAGATTTAGGTAATGACATTAGGTTATTCCTGATCATTGCACAACAAACCCGATGAAAGTCTTAAACTACACCCTAGGAATAGCTGGTGTTCACACTGGCCTATGAGTGAAATGAAATGAAGTACGTATGAATGAATGAAGCAGACTCTGTGTTTGCTAATGATGGCTCCCTAGTTGAGGTCCCATATGTTGAGTCCTCATTTTGGAAAGTCTTAATGTCAAGTCCATGATTCCAAGGTCTCATGGCATATGAATGAATGATATGAAAGAAGCCATGTGTTACATGTTATGTGCTATGATATGTGCTATATGAAAATGTTATGTGTTGTGTGCAATACGATATTTATAATGATGCATGTTACTCTCATGGCATGACCTTCCTCACCCAATTTGGAAAGTTCACTAACTTTTCTAATCTCAATTTGGCAAGTCCACTGACTTGATTTCCAAAAATCATGTTGTTAGGAAAGAGCTATTCTTTCTCATGCATGTCTGTGGTGTGTGCTTGTATATACCCATACTTAGTACAAGTGTGTACTAACCCTGTACATCTATACTATTTTAGGTGCAGGTACAGGTGGGCGATAGAGCTACAAGATCATTGTTGCAGCTATCCGGACGTCAACATTCATTCGGAGTTTGGTAGGTCCTCATGCTTTCGAGTATGCTACTGTTTTATATTCTAGCTTAGTTTTTGAGTTGAGATAGTGGAGCATGTTCCACTAGCTTTTCTTTCTTATTTTTATTCAGACTTTGTATTGGTGCCATTTTGGCAATTATACACTTAATACTTATTGATCTATTTCTTTCAGTTGCTTATCTCTTAATGTTAGATGGTTGATGGTGAACAATTATGAAATGTTAAGAATGTTTAACAAGTATGTTAAGGAACAAAAAGTTTCAAATTTTCCGCTAAAATTAACCTAAATGAAGTATGAATGATGTAAGTAGGCTTGTCTGCGACCTCTGAGAGGTCAACGACGCCGGTATCATCTGGGGTCTAGATTCCAGTCGTGACAAAGTTGGTATCAGAGCACTAGGTTAAATTACAAAAATAATAAGTTCACATCAACCACATTGAGTAGTTTCTAAGTCATGGTAGTGAGGTGCACCACTATCCTGAATTAGAGATGGCATGATGCGTAGGAAAATTTCCCTTCTTCTGATCTTATCGTGCTTTTCTGAATGTCTGATTTCTTGGTGTTATGTGCGTATCTAACATTAATTATTTGTTGTTTTCAGAGAATGAACCCTAGGAGGGCTATTGGTCAGAGGAGAGGAGGAGCAGCTGCTGGGGGCAACCGAGTTCCACCCCAGGCTCCAGCTGAAGGAGTGGCTATGCCAGTTAACCCAGCTGGGTTGACTGATGCTGAGGTGAGGGCATATCTGGCCCAGATGGCACAGGCCATTACTATGCAGGCCCAGGCTATGACTGCCCAGGTCAACCGACAGGATGTTCAGAGGGAGAACCCAATGGTTCGTAGCATGGCTGACAGGCTGAGGGATTTCACGAGGATGAATCCTCCTATTTTCACAGGGTCTAGGACTGCAGAGGATCCCCAGGAGTTTGTGGATGAGGTGCATAAGATCCTGGTGGCTATGGGGGCCACTGATATTGAGAAGGCTGAGCTGGCTTCCTATCAGCTCAAGGATGTTGCACAGACTTGGTGCAAGATGTGGCAAGATATCCGTGTCTTAGGTGGAGTGCCAGTCACATGGGAGCTGTTCAAGACAGCATTTCTGGAGAGATTCTTCCCCAGGGAGATAAGGGAGGCCAAGGTTGAGGAATTCATCAACCTTAAACAAGGCTCTATCACAGTAAGAGAGTATTCCCCGAAGTTTGTTAAGCTGTCAAGGTATGTTATTTTCCCTAGTATTTAATAGCAAGAATGATGAGAATACTGAACTTTATTGAAATCATCCAGGTATGCTACTTCTCTGGTTTCTAACAGCAGGGATGAGATGAGCAGGTTCCTCACAGGAATCAATGGAGACCTGGAGGAGGAGTGTCGATCTGCGATGCTCCATGATAATATGGATCTTTCCAGGTTGATGGTGCATGTCCAGCAGGTAGAGGACAGCCGCAGAAAGAGAGGTGTTCGTGATGCTAGGAGGCCTAGGCCTCAAGATCAGGCAGGTCCCAGTCATGGAGGCCACAGGAACAACTTTGGCGTCCGTGAGTAGCCAAGGTTCAAAAAGGGGCAACAGAGTTCTGGGAATTCTAATCCTCAGAGGAGTGCTACACCTAGAGGAGGCAGACCTGAGCCCAAGAGGGGCAATGGAGGTGAGATGCAGCGTCCTAAGAAGAATTGTGCTAAGTGTGGCCGATCTCACAGTGGAGAGTGCAGACAGGGCACTAATGCCTGCTTCGGTTGTGGTAAGAGTGGACACATGGTCAGAGACTGTCCACAGAACAGAGGTCAGGCTGGAGGTAATGCTCAGCCTAGGCCTAATCTACAGGGTGCAGCAGCAGCCGAGCCTCCTAAGAGGAACAGGTTCTATGCCCTGAAGGGCAGGGAGGAGCAGGAGAAGTCCGCTGATGTGATCACAGGTATGCTGCAAGTGTTCTCAACTTCTGTTTATGCTTTACTTGATCCAGGGTCTACACTTTCCTTTGTAACTCCTCTGTTTGCTCTTACTTTTGAGATATTGCCTGAAGTTCTGCATGATCCTATAGTGGTTAGTACACCTTTAGGAGAGAATGTAAGAACTGATAGAGTATACAAGGATTGCCCAATAGTTGTGAGTGGTAAAACTATGTGTGCAAACTTGGTTGAGTTACCCATGTATGATTTTGATTTTATTCTTGGCATGGATTGGCTTCACAATTGTTATGCTTGCTTGGACTATCGTAGTAGAGTGGTGAGATTTCGGTTTCCTAATGAAGAAGAGTTAGTCTGGGAGGGGTACAATTCGAGTCGTCCTAATCCCTTGATTTCTAACCTTAAGGCCAATAAGATGATGTCCAAGGGGTTATTGTGTCATCTTGTGAGTGTTAATGATTTAGATCATGATATTCCTTCCATAGACTCAGTGCCTGTAGTGAATGAGTTCTTAGATGTGTTTCCTGATGATTTGCCTGGAGTCCCTCCCCTTCGAGAGATTGACTTTGGTATCGATTTAGAACCCGATACTAAACCAATATCAATTCCTCCTTACAGAATGTCTCCAGCTGAACTCAAAGAGTTGAAGGTGCAGTTAAAAGACCTCACTGACAAGGGTTTCATTCAGCCGAGCATATCCCCTTGGGGCTCTCCAGTGTTGTTTGTAAAGAAGAAAGATGGAACCCTTAGAATATGTATCGATTATCGGCAGCTCAACAAAGTCACAATAAAGAATAAGTATCCACTCCCCAGAATAGATGATTTGTTCGATCAGCTCCAAGAGTCTAGTTTCTTCTCTAAGATTGATCTTCGTTCAGGGTATCATCAGCTTAGGGTTAGGGATGGAGATATCCCAAAGACAGCCTTTCGTACCCGCTATGGTCACTATGAGTTTCTAGTCATGTCATTTGGTCTCACGAATGCACCTACTGCATTTATGGACCTCATAAACAGGGTCTTCCGTGAATACCTTGACTCTTTCGTCATAGTATTCATTGATGATATTCTCATCTACTCTAAGACCAAGGAAGAGCATGAACAACATTTGAGACTAACCTTGCAGGTACTTAGACAGCATCAGTTGTATGCCAAATTCAGCAAATGTGAATTTGGGCTGAGGTCAGTGACCTTCCTGGGTCATGTTGTGTCCGACCAGGGCGTGGAGGTGGATCCCAGGAAGACTGAGGCTGTGAAGAACTGGCCAAAGCCTCTTACTCCCACTGACATCCGTAGCTTTTTGGGATTGGCTGGTTACTACCACAGGTTTGTGGAGGGATTTTCTTCCATTGCTGCCCCATTGACAGCTTTGACTAAGAAGAAAGCCAAGTTTGAATGGACGAAGACTTGTGAGAAGAGTTTCCAGGAGCTCAAGGACAGACTCACTTCAGCCCCGGTGCTTACTTTGCCTAAGTGTGGTGAGAATTACACTATTTAATGTGATGCATCTAGGGTTGGTTTGGGTTGTGTCTTATGCAGGTTGGTAAGGTTATAGCCTATGCGTCCAGACAGCTCAAGGTTCATGAGAAGAATTATCCCACTCATGACCTGGAGTTGGCAGCTGTGGTGTTTGCACTAAAGCTGTGGAGGCATTATCTGTATGGAGTGCATGTGGATGTGTTTACAAACCATAAGAGTCTCCAGTACGTATTCACACAGAGGGAGTTGAATCTACGTCAGCGGAGATGGTTGGAGCTGTTGAAGGATTATGACATGAATGTGCACTACCATCCAGGTAAGGCTAATGTTGTAGCTGATGCTTTGAGCAGGATGAGCATGGGAAGTACAGCCCACGTTGAGGATGAGAAGAAGGAGCTGGTGAAAGATGTACACAGACTGGCCAGACTGGGTGTGCGTTTGGTTGACTCCACTAGTGGGGATGTTTCAGTTCATCCTAGTTCTGAATCATCCTTGGTAGTTAAAGTCAAGCAAGGTCAGCATCTATATCCTGTGTTGATGGAGCTGAAGGACTCAGTGCTGATGAAGATGAATGAGTCTTTCGCTTTGGGAGGTGATGGCATACTTAGGTATCAGGATAGGCTGTGTGTGCCAGATGTGGATGATTTGCGGACCAGGATTGTTGCAGAGGCCCATGGTTACAGATATTCCATACATCCATGTTCCACCAAGATGTATCATGATCTTATGAAGATTTATTGGTGGGATGTCATGAAGAAGGACATTGCAGAATATGTGGCCAAGTGTCCTAATTGTCAGCAGGTTAAGGCAGAGCATCTTAAGCCTGGTGGTCTGTGTCACAACTGGAATCTCGACCCCAGACGAGACCGGCATCGTTGACCTCTCAGAGGTCGCAGACAAGCCTACTTACGTCATTCTTACTTCATCTAGGTTAATTTTAGCGGAAAATTTGAAACTTTTTGTTTCTTAACATACTTATAAAAAGATTCTCATTAATACGTAACTGTTCACTATCAACCATCTAACATTAAGAGATAAGCAACTGAAAGAAATAGTTCGATTCTTATTAAGTGTATAATTGCCAAAATGGCACCAATACATAGTCTGAATAAAATAGGAAAGAAATGCTAGTGGAACATGCTCCACTAGCTCAACTCTAAAACTAAGCTAGAACATAAAACAGTAGCATCCTTGAAAGCATGAGGACCTACCAACTCCGGATGAATGCTGGACGTCCGGATAACTGCAACGATGATTCTGTAGCTTTATCGTCCACCTGTGCCTGCACCTAAAATAGTAGAGTTTGTATAGGGTTAGTACACACTTGTACTAAGTATGGGTATATGCAAGCACACACCAAGGACATGCATGAGAAAGAATAGCTCTTTCCTAACAACATGATTTTTGGAAGTCAAGTCAGTGGACTTGCCAAATTGAGATTAGGAAAGTTTCCAAATTTGGATTAGGAAAGTCAATGATCTTTCCAAATTTGGATTAGGAAAGTCAGTAAGCTTTCCAGATTTGGAATAGAAAAGTTATGCCATGAGAGTAACATGCATCATTATAATTATTGTATTGCACACAGCACATAACATCTCCATATAGCATATATCATAACACATAACACATAGCTTCTTTCATATCATTCATTCATATGCCATGAGACCTTGGAATCATGGACTTTACATTAAGACTTTCCAAAATGAGGGCTCAACATATGGGACCTCAACTAGGGGGTCTTCATTAGCAAACACAGAGTCTGCTTCGTTCATTCATACGTACTCCAGTTCATTTCATTCATAGACCAGTGTAAACACCAGTTATACCTAGGATGTAGTTTAAGACTTTCATTAGGTTCGTTGTGCAATGACCAAGAATGACCTAATGTCATTACTTAAATCTAACTCACCTTTTGATTATCCTATCCTAACACCTTTGGTATAATTCATTTCATTATGTGCATCATTTGAGGCTGGCCTCATTCATTCATTGGGAACTTTAACTTTAGCCGACATAGATCATGTGAGCATCATGAAATCCAGTGTCTCCCCCACACCGAAAGAGGTGGAATCACCGGCCAAAATGACCCAAAAACATGCTAGCGTACATGGGAATTTAACCCCGCCAGATCCCTATATTGGCAGTATAGGTTCGAAGACTAGGAAATATAAGGAGACCCATACCCGGCAAGCCGGACAGTCTCATCTCATGAGAGTTACGTGAACCTCCGCCCTTCTTGAAAGAAGGCATCACCGCTCATAGCTAGTCTATCGGTGCTTAGTATAAAGTTCCATTACATTCATCTCATACGTCATGGAAGCTGGCTTCTAGTATGAGGACATCATAGCTCGTTAGATGATTTCTTATCTCATCATTCGTATTGAGTGTGTTAAGCTCAATACTCTCATTAGAGTGTTCATAGAGACTGGTCTCTTCATTATCTTACACTCTCATAGGTGAGTACGTATTGGTAACATTTACTTAGGCTCATTTGAGATTGCTCTCATCATTTACATTAGCCTCATATCATGTTGTCACCACATTCATTAACATTAGCACATTTACTCTTCATAATTACTCACCCCTTTTTACGTGAATGTTCACTTCATCATATGCCAATGCACTTGGCCATTTAGTGTGTTTCACACTTTTACTTAACCCTTCTAGGGTTTCATCATTTCATTTTTCATTTCATCATTTCATTGTTCATTTCGTCATTTCATTGTTCATTTCATCATTTCATTGTTCATTTCATCATTTCATTGTTCATTTCATCATTTCATTGTTCATTTCATCATATGTCAATGCACTTGGCCATTTAGTGTATTTACACTCATACTTAACCCTTCTAGGGTTTCATCATTTCATTACATACATCTTAGGATCACTTACTTTTAAACGTATGTTAGACTTATGTGTCCATACATACAAGCCATGAGGCTTCATTCATATATCGTCTAAGTGATTCATATCTTCCTAAGATTATGTGATACAAGACTTATGCATCTTGTATGTATGCCAAGATCTCGATTTCGATCTAAGTAGGTGGCATTATTCTTGAACATTTAATTCACGTATGAATTATGTATCAATACGGAATTTCGGCAAGGGAACCCTATTTCAAATCCCTTGGACAACACTTAATCTTATTTTAAACTTGATAATTGCATTTTTCAGATTTGGGAGACCCTAGTTCGATTCCCATCAACCCCATAACATTTCCTTTCTTTTTCTCCTCTCCTTTTCCGTTTAAGTCAAGGAGGTTTTGGGTTCAATCCCCCACAAGCTCATTTTTTTTAATTTTAATTTATCTCTTAACTTTCTCACCTATCCAAGAGGTTGTGGGTTCAATCCCCACTCTCCACATTTATTTTCTCCTTTATTTTTCTCCTAACTCTCTCATCCATTCAAGAGGTTGGAGGTTCAATCCCCACTCTCCTCATTTATTTTTCTCCTTTATTTTACTCCTAACTTTCTCATCCATTCAAGAGGTTGGGGGTTCAATCCTCACTCTCCACATTTAATTTTCTCCTTTATTTTTTTCCTAGCTCTCTCATCTATTCAAGAGGTTGGGGGTTCAATCCCCACTCTCCACATTTAATTTTCTCCTTTATTTTTCTCCTAGCTCTCTCATCCATTCAAGAGGTTGGGGGTTCAATCCCCACTCTCCACATTTCCTTTTTCTCACCTTATTTCACTGATTTTTAACATGGTGAGGTCACGGGTTCGATCCTCAGTTACCTCACTTATTTTTCTTCATTTTTCATAGCTTATTAAAGAACTTTACTTGGCTGAAATTAACCAACAATGTGCTGGAAATTTGAGATACATTTTTCAGCTTCTTTTCATCAACATTTAGAGTTAATTCTTAGGGCATTTCGTGAATCATTTAGCTAATAGTTTTTCACTCAAATCAGCCACTTTATACTTCATATGAACATCACGATTAATACAAGTTTGTGCACGTGAAATACAACCATAAAACAAGTCATTTTCATACTTCAATCCGTGTTCAAAGTCACGACTACACATTGCACACACATAAACACATATTTCGGAAAGCATAGGTTATCATTTGTACGATTCCAAATGCACATTCATGAACATATTCATCACGAAAAAACACATTACATGCCTAATATCTACCAGCAGACATACCAACCTACAACCATCAATAGGAGCTAGTGACAGGGACATGAAACGGGGAACAACCCTAGTTTTCGGAATAGATTCGTCTGAGTCCTAAGGGTCTCTTGGGAAAGGGACCAAGAGTAAGAAAACCCATACCTTTTTGACGTTTTTACAATACACAACCTGCTGTCCAACCTCTCCAAACCACGTTCAAGTCCAACACTTCAACACCAACCGACGGAAGACTCCTCCCCTTTGCCTAACGTGATGGATTAACGTTGTTTTCTTAGCTTTTTGTGTGAGTTCTTCAAGTGTGAAGAACTTCCATATATTTTCTGTTCTTGAAGTTGTTTTTGGCAGAGAGAAAATGTGAGAATGAATGGTTAAACGTGATAGAGAGAGAGAGAGAGTGGCTTAAAATTAGGAGTTTTAGTTTGGGAATTAGTCAAACTAGGACTCTTTGTTAAACCTTTAAATAAAAAAATCTAATTTTTCTTTTTCTTAAATCAGCTATTATTTATTAATTAATTAAATTAATTTATCCATTTAAATAAAAACAAGTTAAATCATTGCTTCCACCTAGGTTCGAACCCGGGTGGAGCAAGACTTCACTTCAAGAGCTCAATTTCGGATCTCTCTCCCCAAATTGCCCCTCCATCTTATTAAATAATTAATTATATATATATATATATAGGGTAATTACGATACTACCCTTAGCCTGGTAAAAGACCATTTTACCCCTAGACACTCTAAACTTAAAATTCCTTCTTTTTAAGTCCGGTAAAAACTCCTTCGATTAAATCTTTGTTTTCGAGAGCCTTACTTGGTTGGTACCAACCTTTCCAAGCTCAATTAACTCCCCAAGTTAGTTGGCTTGGTTGTAGCAAGGCTTCCGAGGTCTGGTTCTACGCGCATCAATCCGTGTGAATCCTGGTCTAATCATAGGCATTCTTGACACACTAAGCATTTCTTATCTTATCCATTTTCAGGGTTGTTACATTATCCCCCCCTTAGGAACATTCATCCCCGAATGACACTACTAACTATCTAGCGTAATGCCAGTCAGATCATAACATAGTTACTATACACAATCAAGCAATAGCAACAAAGAATGGAGAGATAAGGAAACTTAGACTTAAGAGTAGGAAGTCTAACCTCAAGGGCTGAATATATGAGGGTAGCGGGATCTCATGTCGGCCTCGGCCTCCCACGTAGCACCCTCAACAAGATGATTCCTCCACAATACCTTCACTGTGGCAATCTCCTTGTATACCCTATCAGCTCTTACATTTCCTCCCGTTCGGTCAATCCTTCATAATGTGACCCGGTTTGCCACAACTATAACATCATTAGGGTCCATCATACATTCTCCTCTATGCATTATGCCACACTTCCTATTAAGTGGCCTCTCCTGGGCTGTAAAGTCTTACGAACTTCAGGGAGTAATCCTTGACTGATATCGAGGCCTGCTTAAGGTTGATGAATTCCTCAACCTTAGTCTCCTTCATTTATCTGGGAAAGAACTGCTCTAGAGTAGCCATCTTGAAAAGATTCTAAGTAATAGGACCTCCTCCTAAGGCCTTGCTATCCTGTCACACCTTATACCAGGATTGAGCTACATCCTTTAGCTGGTAGGATGTCAACTCAGACTTCTTCACATCAATCAAACCCAATAGCCTGAGCTTGTAAAGTGCTAGCTTGGGCCATTTATACCAACGTTGTTATTACTTCATCATCTGTCAACCCATCTGGGTTAACAGGTATCTCTATTCCAGCAGCTGGATCCTGGGGAAAAACTTGGATTACCCCAGCAGTTGCTCCTCCAATATCTTCGCTTGCTTTTCTCCTTGTATTCATCTTTCGAAAACTTCAAGAGTTGATGTTAGACACGCTCATAACACCAAGAAAATTAGACATTAGGAAAAGCACGATAAGATCAGAAGAAGGGAAACTTTCCTACGCATCATGCAGTCTCTAATCAAGGATAGTGGTGCACTTCACTACCATGACTTAGAAACTACTCAATGTGGTTGATGTGAACTCATTATTCTCGGAATTTAACCAATGCCTCTGATACCAACTTTGTCACGATTGGAATCTCGACCCCAGACGAGACCGGCATCGTTGACCTCTCAGAGGTCGCAGACAAGCCTACTTACGTCATTCTTTCTTCATCTAGGTTAATTTTAGAAGAAAATTTGAAACTTTTTGTTTCTTAACATACTTACAAAAAGATTCTCCTTAATACGTAACTGTTCACCATCAACCATCTAACATTAAGAGATAAGCAACTGAAAGAAATAGTTCAATTCTTATTAAGTGTATAATTGCCAAAATGGCACCAATACATAATCTGAATAAAATAGGAAAGAAACGCTAGTGGAACATGCTCCACTAGCTCAACTCTAAAACTAAGCTAGAACATAAAACAGTAGCATCCTCGAAAGCATGAGGACCTACCAACTCCGGATGAATGCTGGACGCCCGGATAACTGCAACGATGATTCTGTAGCTTTATCGTCCACCTGTGCCTGCACCTAAAATAGTAGTGTTTGTATAGGGTTAGTACACACTTGTACTAAGTATGGGTATATGCAAGCACACACCAAGGACATGCATGAGAAAGAATAGCTCTTTCCTAACAACATGATTTTTGGAAGTCAAGTCAGTGGACTTGCCAAATTGAGATTAGGAAAGTTTCCAAATTTAGATTAGGAAAGTCAATGAGCTTTCCAAATTTGGATTAGGAAAGTCAGTAAGCTTTCCAGATTTGGAATAGAAAAGTTATGCCATGAGAGTAACATGCATCATTATAATTATCGTATTGCACACAGCACATAACATCTCCATATAGCATATATCATAACACATAACACATAGCTTCTTTCATATCATTCATTCATATGCCATGAGACCTTGGAATCATGGACTTTACATTAAGACTTTCCAAAATGAGGGCTCAACATATGGGACCTCAACTAGGGAGTCTTCATTAGCAAACACAGAGTCTGCTTCGTTCATTCATACGTACTCCAGTTCATTTCATTTATAGACCAGTGTAAACACCAGTTATACCTAGGATGTAGTTTAAGACTTTCATTAGGTTCGTTGTGCAATGACCAAGAATGACCTAATGTCATTACTTAAATCTAACTCACCTTTTGATTATCCTATCCTAACACCTTTGGTATAATTCATTTCATTATGTGCATCATTTGAGGCTGGCCTCATTCATTCATTGGGAACTTTAACTTTAACCGACATAGATCATGTGAGCATCATGAAATCCAGTGTCTCCCCCACACCTAAAAGAGGTGGAATCACCGGCCAAAGTGACCCAAAAACATGCTAGCGTACATGGGAATTTAACCCCGCCAGATCCCTATATTGGCAGTATAGGTTCGAAGACTAGGAGATATAAGGAGACCCATACCCGGCAAGCCGGACAGTCTCATCTCATGAGAGTTACGTGAACCTCCCCCATTCCCGAAAGAAGGCATCACCGCTCATAGCTAGTCTATCGGTGCTTAGTATAAAGTTCCATTACATTCATCTCATACGTCATGGAAGCTGGCTTCTAGTATAAGGACATCATAGCTCGTTAGATGATTTCTTATCTCATCATTCGTATTGAGTGTGTTAAGCTCAATACTCTCATTAGAGTGTTCATAGAGACTGGTCTCTTCATTATCTTACACTCTCATAGGTGAGTATGTATTGGTAACATTTACTTAGGCTCATTTGAGATTGCTCTCATCATTTACATTAGCCTCATATCATGTTGTCACCACATTCATTAACATTATCACATTTACTCTTCATAATTACTCACCCCTTTTTACGTGAATGTTCACTTCATCATATGCCAATGCACTTGGCCATTTAGTGTGTTTCACACTTTTACTTAACCCTTATAGGGTTTCATAATTTCATTTTTCATTTCATCATTTCATAGTTCACTTCGTCATTTCATTGTTCATTTCATCATATCATTGTTCATTTCATCATTTCATTGTTCATTTCATCATTTCATTGTTCATTTCATCATTTCATTGTTCATTTCATCATTTCATTGTTCATTTCATCATATGTCAATGCACTTGGCCATTTAGTGTATTTACACTCATACTTAACCCTTCTAGGGTTTCATCATTTCATTACATACATCTTAGGATCACTTACTTTTAAACGTATGTTAGACTTATGTGTCCATACATACAAGCCATGAGGCTTCATTCATATATCGTCTAAGTGATTCATATCTTCCTAAGATTATGTGATACAAGACTTATGCATCTTGTATGTATGCCAAGATCTCGATTTCGATCTAAGTAGGTGGCATTATTCTTGAACATTTAATTCACGTATGACTTATGTATCAATACGGAATTTGGGCAAGGGAACCCTATTTCAAATCCCTTGGACAACACTTAATCTTATTTTAAACTTGATAATTGCATTTTTCAGATTTGGGAGACCCTAGTTCGATTCCCATCAACCCCATAACATTTCCTTTCTTTTTCTCCTCTCCTTTTCCGTTTAAGTCAAGGAGGTTGTGGGTTCAATCCCCCACAAGCTCATTTTTTTTATTTTTTTTCTTTATCTCTTAACTTTCTCACCTATCCAAGAGGTTGTGGGTTCAATCCCCACTCTCCACATTTATTTTCTCCTTTATTTTTCTCCTAACTCTCTCATCCATTCAAGAGGTTGGAGGTTCAATCCCCACTCTCCTCATTTATTTTTCTCCTTTATTTTACTCCTAACTTTCTCATCCATTCAAGAGGTTGGGGGTTCAATCCTCACTCTCCACATTTAATTTTCTCCTTTATTTTTTTCCTAGCTCTCTCATCTATTCAAGAGGTTGGGGGTTCAATCCCCACTCTCCACATTTAATTTTCTCCTTTATTTTTCTCCTAGCTCTCTCATCCATTCAAGAGGTTGGGGGTTCAATCCCCACTCTCCACATTTCCTTTTTCTCACCTTATTTCACTGATTTTTAACATGGTGAGGTCACGGGTTCGATCCTCAGTTACCTCACTTATTTTTCTTCATTTTTCATAGCTTATTAAAGAACTTTACTTGGCTGAAATTAACCAACAATGTGCTGGAAATTTGAGATACATTTTTCAGCTTCTTTTCATCAACATTTAGAGTTATTTCTTAGGGCATTTCGTGAATCATTTAGCTAATAGTTTTTCACTCAAATCAGCCACTTTATACTTCATATGAACATCACGATTAATACAAGTTTGTGCACGTGAAATACAACCATAAAACACTTCAATCAGTGTTCAAAGTCACGACTACACATTGCACACACATAAACACATATTTCGGAAAGCATAGGTTATCATTTGTACGATTCCAAATGCACATTCATGAACATATTCATCACGAAAAAACACATTACATGCCTAATATCTACCAGCAGACATACAAACCTACACCCATCAATGGGAGCTAGTGACAGGGACATGAAACGGGGAACAACCCTAGTTTTCGGAATAGATTCGTCTGAGTCCTAAGGGTCTCTTGGGAAAGGGACCAAGAGTAAGAAAACCCATACCTTTTTGACGTTTTTGCAATACACAACCTGCTGTCCAACCTCTCCAAACCACGTTCAAGTCCAACACTTCAACACCAACCGACGGAAGACTCCTCCCCTTTGCCTAACGTGATGGATTAACGTTGTTTTCTTAGCTTTTTGTGTGAGTTCTTCAAGTGTGAAGAACTTCCATATATTTTCTGTTCTTGAAGTTGTTTTTGGCAGAGAGAAAACGTGAGAATGAATGGTTAAACGTGAGAGAGAGAGAGAGAGAGAGTGGCTTAAAATTAGGAGTTTTAGTTTGGGAATTAGTCAAACTAGGACTCTTTGTTAACCCTTTAAATAAAAAAATCTAATTTTTCTTTTTCTTAAATCAGCTAATATTTATTAATTAATTAAATTAATTTATCCATTTAAATAAAAACAAGTTAAATCATTGCTTCCACCTAGGTTCGAACCCGGGTAGAGCAAGACTTTACTTCAAGAGCTCAATTTCGGATCTCTCTCCCCAAATTGCCCCTCCATCTTATTAAATAATTAATTATATATATATTTAGGGTAATTAAGATACTACCCTTAGCCTGGTAAAAGACCATTTTACCCCTAGACCCTCAAAACTTAAAATTCCTTCTTTTTAAGTCCCGTAAAAACTCCTTCGATTAAATCTTTGTTTTCGAGATCCTTACTTGGTTATTCCCAACCTTTCCAAGCTCAATTAACTCCCCAAGTTAGTTGGCTTGGTTGTAGCAAGGCTTCCGAGGTCTGGTTCTACGCGCATCAATCCATGTGAACCCTGGTCTAATCATAGGCATTCTTGACACACTAAGCATTTCTTATCTTATCCATTTTCAGGGTTGTTACAGTCTAACTCAGATTATTGAGGTTCCGACTTGGAAGTGGGAGGCCATTAATATGGACTTCGTGGTTGGTCTTCCGAGGACTAAGAGGCAGCATGACTCCATATGGGTTATTGTGGACAGGTTGACTAAGTCTTTCCACTTTATCCCTATGAAGTCTACTTACAGAGCCGAGGATTATGCGAGACTCTACATTGATGAGATTGTGAGATGGCATGGGATTCCCTTATCTATTATTTCATATAGAGGAGCTCAGTTTACTTCACATTTCTGGAGAGCTTTCCAGAAGAGCTTGGGCACGCAGGTAAAGCTTAGCACTGCCTTTCATCCTCAGACAGATGGGCAGGCAGAGCGCACCATTCAGACATTGGAGGACATGTTGAGAGCGTGTGTGATTGACTTCAGAGGTAACTGGGATGACCATCTGCCTTTGATAGAGTTCTCGTATAATAATAGCTATCACTCCAGCATTGGGATGGCACCGTTTGAGGCACTGTATGTTAGGAGGTGTAGATCTCCAGTTGGGTGGTTCGAGGTTGGAGAGTCATCTATTTTGGGTCCGGATATCATTCATGATGCCTTAGAGAAGGTCAGAGTGATTAGGGACAGGTTGACTACTGCTTACAGTCGGCAGAAGTCATATGCTGATAACAGAAAATGGCCCTTAGAGTTTGATGTTGGTGACCAGGTTTACTTGAAAATATCACCTATGAAAGGGGTGATGAGATTTGGTAGAAAAGGGAAGTTGAGTCCGAGGTATGTGGGGCCATATGAGATCCTACAGCATGTGGGTGAGGTGGCCTATGAGTTAGCATTGCCTGCAAAGCTAGCTTCTGTTCATCTAGTCCTTCATGTCTCTATGTTGAAGAAGTGCCTAGGTGATCCAGCATCAATCTTACCTGTTGAAGGTTTGGGGGTTGGTGAAGACTTGTCTTATGAGGACGTACCTGTTGAGATCTTAGACAGATAGGTCAAGCGGCTAAGGAACAAATAGATTGCCACAGTGAAGGTATTGTGGAGAAATCATCTTGTTGAGGGTGCTACGTGGGAGGCTGAGGCCGACATGAGAGCCCGCTACCCTCACATTTTTAGCTCTTGAGGTTAGACTTCCTACTCTTAAACCTATTTTTCCTTATCTCTCCGTATTTTGTTGCTATTGATTGACTATGTATAGTGATTTTATTATGATCTGACTGGCATTACGATGTGAAGTGGTAGTGTCATTCGGGGACGAATGTTCCTAAGGGGGGGATAATGTAACAACCCTAAAAATGAATAGGATCAAGACTTAGGGTGTCAAGAATGCTTGCGATTAGAACAAGGTTCACACGGATTGATACGCGTAGAAACAGACCTCAGAACCCTTACTACGACCAAGACAACTAATCTTGGGGAGTTAGTTGAGCTTGGAAAGGTTGGAATCAACCAAGTAAGGTTCTCGAAAATGAATATTTAATCGAAGGAGTCTTTACCGGACTTAAAAAGAAGAAATCTTAAGTTTTGAGGGACTAGGGGTAAAATGGTCTTTTACCAGGCTAAGGGTAATATCGTAATTACTCTAAATATATATAGTTAATTAATTATTTATTAAGATGGAGGGGTAATTTGGGGAGAGAGAGCCGAAATTGAGCTCTTGAAGTGGAGTCTTGCTCCACCCGGGTTCGAACCTAGGTGGAAGCAATGATTTAAATTGTTTTTATTTAAATTGATAAATTTAATGTAATTAATTTATATTTATTAATAATTAGCTGATTTAAAATAAAAGTAAAAATCAGATTTTTGTAGTAATTTAATTAAATCCTAATTGGACTAAGTCTTGAATTTAGTCTCCTAATCCTAATAACTCACTCTCCCTCACGTTTCTCAACTCTCTCACGTTCTCAATCTCTCTCTCACGTTATTCTGCCAAACACAACAAAAAACAGAACAAAATTCATCAAGAGTTCTTCACACTTGAAGAACTCACAAGAATTTTTAAGTAAGAGAAAAAGTAATCAAAACGTCAAGGCTAAGAGAGGTTCATCGAGTAGGGTGTACGTTGAAGTGAATTTGGCGTGGGTTGGAGGAGTTTCCAGGCAGCAACTTCACACTTGAATAACGTCCAAAGGTATGGGTTTCTCTCCTGGAATTCTTTCTCGAAGAGTACTTTCCTTCGAACGTTTCTCAAGCTCTTGAAACTAAGGTTGTTCCCCTTCGTATGTCCTTGTCCTTAGCTCCCAAACGATTTCATAGGATGGGTATGTTGTGCTGCTAGATTTAGTCATGATTGACGTATTTATATTAAATGTGAACATGTTTTATGTGAGAGAAATTACGAAAACGATATTCGAAGTGCGACCAAAAAAGATTTGTGTTGTGTGTGCATCGTGGGCAGTGGCTTTAGCCACTGTTTTGGGTCGAGTATTCATGTGTTTATTTGGTGTATTTTATGTGTGTAATGTGTGCAATGTGGTGTGTATTATAATGAAAAATGTTGGGTTGAATAACACTCTTTTAGCTAAGTAAACTCATGAAAGATGTGACTAAAAATGAGTGAAGAATGATAAGAAAATTTCCATATTTCATACTCTCCTATAATGTTAATTTCTGGGTTTTTAAAAAGGGAAATAAATAAGTGAGGTCAATGGGAATTGAACCCAAGACCTCACATGTTAAGGAGGATGAAAAATAAGAGAAAAACGTGAAGGAGCTAAGGAGAATCGAACCCCTTAGCTACTGGTTTCGCGACAAGAAAAAGAAAAGAGGAGAAAGGGGAAAACGGGGCTGGGGGGATTCGATCCTTGGCTGCTGGTCTTCGCGAAAAAGGGGAAAAGAAGATGGGGCTAAGGGGATTCGAACCTGGCCACTGTGGATTCGCAAAAAGAAAAGAAAAAAATAAAGGGGGGTTGGGGGAATCGAACTCACGACCCAACTGCTGCATTCGCGAAAAAAGAAAAGAAAAATAAAGGGGGCTAGGGGAATTGAACTCGCGATCTGTGGGGAGAAGAAGGAGGAAATTAATTAAACAAATAAATGGGAGGCGTGGGATTCGAACCCACGACCTCCAGGTACGTGCGAAAGAGGAGAAAATAAGGAAAAATAAAATGCGAGGCGTGGGAATCGAACCCACGACCTCAAGGCTGAAGGAAGAAGAGAAATTAATTAAGAAATTAGAGAGGCTGTGGGGGTTCGGACCCACCACCTCACAGCCTCAGCTAAATTAAAATGTAAATAAGGAGGTTGTGGGGGTTCGAACCCACAACCTCCCTATTCCAGCGAGAATTAAAGGAAAAATCAAAGAGGCTGTGGGGGTTTGAACCCACAACCTCTTGGTTTGGGTGAAAATGAGTAATGAAAACTTAAATAAAAAAATAAAAAAAAAGAGGTTGTGGGGGTTCGAACCCACAACCCTTCGGCCTTCTTAAGGGAAAAATTAAATAGAAAATTAATCCTTCAATATTAATGTTGAGATTTAATTTAGAGTTCTAATGTTATGAATATTAGAAATAAAATCAATGAAAAATATAAATGATATCCAAGTGACTCAAACTTGGGTTTCCTTGCCCACTCTTCCGTATTGATACATAAGTCATACGTGAATAAAATATCCAAGAGTAATGCCATCTACTTAGATCAAAATTTAGATCTTGGCATATATACAAGATACATAAGTCTTGTACTACATAATCTTAGGAAAGTAAGAATCACTTAATGAACTATGAATGAAGCCCCATGGCTTGTGTGTATAGACACATCAGTCTAACATACGTTCAAAAATAAGTGAACCTAAGATGTATGTAATGAAATAATGAACCCTAGGAGGGTTCAGTATGAGTGTGAGATACACTAAGTGACCAAGTGCATTGGTATATGATGAGATGGACTACGAAATGATGAAATGAACATTCACGTAATAAGA
This sequence comes from Solanum sitiens, assembly GCA_016801875.1. Classification (NCBI taxonomy): domain Eukaryota; kingdom Viridiplantae; phylum Streptophyta; class Magnoliopsida; order Solanales; family Solanaceae; genus Solanum; species Solanum sitiens. Next base: position 1,399,687 of record JABWTJ010000091.1, read on the forward strand.
GGTGAGTAACTATGAAAAGAAAAGGTGCTAATGATGAAGAATGTGGTGACAACATGATGTGAGGCTAATGTAGATGATGAGAGCAATCTCAAATGAGCCTAAGTAAATGTTACCAGTACGTACTCACCAATGAGAGTGAAAGATAATGAAGAGACCAGTCTCTATGAACACACTAATGAAAGTATTGAGCTTCATACACTTAATACTAATGATGAGATGAGAAATAATCTAATGAGCTATGATGTCCTCATACTAGAAGCCAGCTTCCATGACGTATGAGATGAATGTAATGGAACTTTATACTGAGCACCGATAGGCTAGCTATGAGCGGTGATGCCTTCTTTCGAAAAGGGCGGAGGTTCACATAACTCTCATGAGATGAGATTGTCCGGCTTGCCGGGTATGGGTCTCCTTACATATCCTAGTCTTCGAACCTATACTTCCAATATAGGGATCTGGCGGTGTTAAATTCCCATGTACGCTAGCATGTTTATTGGGTCACTTTGGCCAGTGATTCCACCTCTTTTCGGTGTGGGGGAGACACTGGATTTCATGATGCTCACATGATCTATGTCGGTTAAAGTTAAAGTTCCCAATGAATGAATGAGGCCAGCCTCAAATGAAACACATAAAGAAATGAATGATACCAAAGGTGTTAGAATAGGATAATCAAGAGGTGAGCTAGATTCAGGTAATCACATTAGGTTATTCCTGATCATTGCACAGCAAACCCGATGAAAGTTTTAAACTACACCCTAGGTATAGCTGGTGTTCACACTAGCCTATGAGTGAAATGAATTGAAGTACGTATGAATGAATGAAACAGACTCTGTGTTTGCTAATGAAGGCTCCCAAGTTGAGGTCCCATATGTTGAGCCTTCATTTTGGAAAGTCTTAATGTCAAGTCCATGATTCCAAGGTCTCATGGCATATGAATGAATGATATGAAAGAAGCTATGTGTTACATGTTATGTGCTATGATATGTGCTATATGAAAATGTTATGTGTTGTGTGCAATACGATATTTATAATGATGCATGTTACTGTCATGGCATGACCTTCCTAACCCAAATTGGAAAGTTCACTAACTTTCCTAATCTCAATTTGGCAAGTCCACTGACTTGATTTCCAAAAATCATGTTGTTAGGAAAGAGCTATTCTTTCTCATGCATGTCCGTGGTGTGTGCTTGCATATACCCATACTTAGTACAAGTGTGTACTAACCCTATACATCTATACTATTTTAGGTGCAGGTACAGGTGGGCGATAGAGCTACATGATCATTGTTGCAGCTATCCGGACGTCAGCATTCATCCGGAGTTTGGTAGGTCCTCATGCTTTAGAGGATGCTACTTTTTTATATTCTAGCTTAGTTTTAGAGTTGAGATAGTGGAGCATGTTCCACTAGCGTTTCTTTACTGTTTTTATTCAGACTTTGTATTGGTGCCATTTTGGCAATTATACACTAAATACTTGTTGATCTATTTCTTTCAGTTGCTTATCTCTTAATGTTAGATGGTTGATGGTGAACAATCATGAAATGTTAAGAATGTTTAACAAGTATGTTAAGGAATAAAAAGTTTCAAATTTTCCGCTAAAATTAACCTAAATGAAGTACGAATGACGTAAGTAGGCTTGTCTGCGACCTCTGAGAGCTCAACGACGCCGGTCTCGTCTGGGGTCTAGATTCCAGTCGTGACACAACCGCTCTATAGATAAGGTATTAACGGACATACGTTTAAATTTTTGCAGATGTCATCTCACTATTTTGGATCCACAAAAAAGATGGTGCACTGTAGCACATGAAATTTGGCAAAATGGGGTTTTGCCTGCTCAGGGCCTCGTTTGACCTTTAAAATGGGTCATTTTTGCCGTGGTGACCAACCGACTCCATAGACAATGTCTTAATGGATACCCATTTAAATTTTTGGTAAAAGTCATCTCAGAATTCTTAATCACTAAAATAGATAGTGGACTATAGCACACGAAAATTGGTAAAATCGGGGGTTTGTCCACTTTAGGGCTCGTTTGACCTTGAAAATAGGTCATTTTGGACGTGGTGACCAACCGACTCCATAGATAAGGTCTTAACAAACTATGTGTACATTATTAGGAAAAATCATCTCAGCAATATAGATCACCAAAATAGATGGTGGACTATAGGACACAAAATCGGCAAAATGGGGGTTTGCCTTTTCTAGGCTCATTTGACCTTGAAAAATAGGCTTTTTTGGCCATGGTGACAAACCGGTTCCATAGATAAGGTCTTAAAGTACATCTGTGTCTATGTTCCAAAATAATCATCTTGGAATTATGGATCACCAAAAATGATGATGGACTATAGCACACGAAAATCAGCAAAATAGAGGTTTACCTACTTTGGGGCTCGTTTGACCATAAAAATGGATCTTTTTGGCCGTGGTGACCAATCTTCTCCATAGATCAGGTCTTAACAGATGCTCTTGTAAGTTTTTAGCAAATATCATCTCGTAATTCTGGATCAACAAAAAAGATGTATGAATATAGCATAAGAAAAATCGGAAAAATGGGGGGGGGGGAATTTGCCTGCTCTGGGCTCGTTTGACCTTAAAAATGGGTCGTATTGGCCGTTGTGACCAACCGGCTCCATATATAAGGTCTTAACGGACGTTCACGTAAATTTTTGGGAAAACTTATACCAAAATTTTGGATCACAAAAAAAATTGTTGACTATAGTACACGAAAATTGGGGCTTTGCTAGCTCTAGGGCTCTTTTGACTTGGAAAATGGGCTAATTTGGCCGTGGTGACCAACTGGATCCATAGATAAGGTCTTAACGGATGTTCAAATAAATATTTGGCAAAAATCATCATGGAATCTAGATCACCAAAAAAGATGATGGACTATAGCACACGAAAATCGGTAAAAAAATGGGGGCTTTGCTTACTCTAGGGTCGCTTGACCTTTAAAATTGGCCGTTTTGGCCGTGGTAACCAATTTTCCCCATTGATAAGCTCTTAACGGATGTCCATGTAAGTTTTTGGATAAAAATCATCTAGGAATTCCGGATCACCAAAAGATGGTGGACTATAGCACACAAAAATCAGCAAAATGGGGGGTTTGGCTACTCTGGGCTCGTTTGACCTTTAAATTGGGTCATTTTGGCCGTGGTGACCAACCTAAACAACAGATAAGGTATTAACGGCCGTCCATTTAAAAATTTTGGCAATTATATCTCAGTATTCTTGAACACCAAAAAAGATGGTGGATTGTAGCACACGAAAATTGGCAAAATGGGGGGTTTACCTGCTCTGGGCCTCGTTTGACCTTTAAAATGGGTCATTTTGGCCGTGGTGACCAACCGACTATAAGGTCTTAATGCACGTCCGTGTAAATTTTTTGTAAAAATTATTTCGGAATTCTGGATCACCCAAAAAGATTATGGACTATAGCAAATGAAAATCAGCAAAATAGGAGGTTTGCGTGCTCTAGGGCTCGTTTGACCTTTATAATTGGTCTTTTTGGCCGTGTTGACCAACCAAATCCATAGATAAGGTCTGAATGTACATCCGTGTAAATTTTTAACGAAATTCATCTCAGAATTCTTGATCACCCAAAAAGATGGTGTACTATAGTACACCAAAATTGGCAAAAAGAGATTTGCCTGTTCAGGGGCTCGTTTGACCTTCAAAATGGGACATTTTGGCCGTGGTGACCAACCTGTTCCATAGATAAGGTCTTAACGGACAACCGTGTAAATGTTCAGAAAAAATCATCTCGGAATTTCGGATCAACAAAAAAGATGGTGGACTATAGCTGACAAAAATCAGCAAAAGGGTTTTGCCTGCTCAGAGGCTCATTTGACCTTGAAAATGGACCGTTTTGGCCGTTGTGACGAACCGGATCCATAGATAAGGTCTTAACGGAGGTCTTTGTAATTTTTTGGCAAAAATCATCTCGAAATTCTGGATTACCAAAAAAGATAATGCACTATAGAACACGAAAATCGTCAAAATGGGGGATTTACCTACTTTAGGGCTCGTTTTTCCTTAAAATATGTCGTTATGGCTGTGATGATCAAACGGATCCATAGATAAGGTCTTAAGAGATGTTTGTGTAAATATTTGGCAAAAAGCATCTCCGAATTCCGGATCACCAAAAAAATCATGGATAATAGCACACGAAAATTAGCAAAATGAGGAGTTTGCCTGCTCTGGGCTCGTTTGACATTGAAGATGGGTTCTTTTGGCCGTGGTGATGAACAGACTCCATACATAATGTCTTAACGGACATCTGTGTAATGTTTTGGCAAAAATCATATCGTAATTTCGGATCAGCAAAAGAGATGGTGGACTATAGGACACGAAAATTAACAAAATGAGGGGTTTGCCTGCTCTAGGCTTGTTTAACCTTTAAAATGGGCCTTTTTGGTTGTTGTGACCAACCGGCTCCATAGATAAGGTCTTAAAGTACTTCCATATAAATTTTTGGCAAAAATAATCTTGAATTTTGTTTCACCAAAAAATATGGTGGACTATAGCAAACGAAAATTGGCAAAAAGAGGGTTTGCCTGCTCTGGATCGTTTCACCTTGAAAATGGTTTGTTTTGGCCGTGGTAACACACTGAATCCATAGATAAGGTATTAACGGACGTCCATGTAATTTTTTGGCAAAAAAAATGTCGCAAATCCGGATCACCAAAAAAGATGATGGACTATAGCACACAAAAATTGGCAAAATGGAGGATTTACCTTCTTTGGGCTCGTTTGACCTTGAAAATGGGACCATGTTGGCCGTGGTGACCAATCGGCTCCATATATAAGATCTTAACGGACGTCCGTGTAAATTTTTGGCAAAAATCATTTCAGCATTCCGAATCACCAAAAAAGATGGTGGACTATAGCACACGAAAATTGGCAAAATTGGTGCTTGCCTTCTCTGTGGATCGTTTGACCTTGAAAATGGGCAGTTTTGGTCGTGGTGACCAACCGTATCCATATGTAAGGTGTTAACAGACTTCCGTGTAAATTTTTGGCGAAAATCATCCAGGAATTCTGGATCACCAAAAAAAATGGTGGACTATAGCACAGAAAAATCGGCAAAATAGGAGATTTTCCTGCTCTATGCAAGTTTGACATTTAAAATGGGTCGTTTTCTCCGTGGTGACCAACCGGCTTGGTAGTTAAGGTCTTAAAAGATATCCATGTAACTTTTTGGCAAAAATCATCTCCGAATTCCGGATCACCAAAAAAGATGGTGGACTATAGCACACGAAAATCGGCTAAATGGGGTTTTTGCGTGCTTTGGGCTAGTTTGATCTTGAAAATGGGACGTTTTGGCCGTGGTGACCAATCTAATCCATAGATAAGGTATTAACAAACATCCATGTAAATTTTTGGTTAAAATCATCTCAGAAATCCGGATCACCAATAAAGATGGTGGACTATAGCACCCGAATATCGACAAAATGGGGGATTTGCCTGCTCTAGGCTCGTTTGACCTTTAAAATGGGTTGTTTTGCCATGGAGACCAACCAGTTCCGTAGATAAGGTCTTAATAGACGTCGGTCTAAATTTTTGACAAAAATCATCTCGGAATTCTAGATCACTAAAAAAGATAGTGGACTATAGCACAAGAAAATCAGCAAAATGGGAGGTTCGCCTGCTCTAGGATCGTTTGACCTTGAAAATGGGCCGTTTTGTTCATAGTGACCAACCAAATCCACAGATGAGGTCTTAACGGACATCCTCATATATTTTTTGCAAAAATCATCTCGGATTTTCGGATCACCAAAAAAGATGATGGACTGTAGCAGAGGAAAATTGACTAAATGGGGGGTTTGCCTACATTGGGGCTCGTTTAACTTTAACAATGAGTCGTTTTTGCCGTGTTGACCAATTGGTTCCATAGAGAAGGTCTTAACGGACGTTCGTGTTAATTTTTTGCAAATATCATCTTGAAATACCGGATAACTAAAAGAGATGGTGGACTATAGCACACAAAAATTGGTAAGATGATGGGTTTACCTACTCTGGGCTCGTTTGACCTTGAAATGGGCCGTTTTGGCTGTGGTGACCAACCAGATCCATAGATAAGGTCTTAACGAACTCTGTTTAAATTTTTGGCAAAAATCATCTTGGCATTTTGGATCACCAAAATAGATGGTGGACTGTAGCACACAAAAATTGGCAAAATGGGGGGTTTAACTGCTCTCGGCTCATTTGACCTTGAAATATGGGTCGTTTCAGTCATGGTGACTAACCGGTTCCATAGATAAGGTCTTAATGGAACTTCGTGTAAATGTTCAGAAATAATCATCTCATAATTAAGGATCACCAAAAAAGATGATGGACAATAGCACACACAAATCAACAAAATTGGGGTTTACCTACTTTCGGGCTCGTTTGACCTTAAAATGGGTCATTTTGGTCGTGGTGACCAATCGTCTCCATAGATCATTTCTTAACAGATGCCCGTGTAAATTTTTAGCAAATATCATCTCGCAATTCTGGATCACCAAAAAAGATGGTGGAATAGCATACGAAAAATCAAAAAAATAAGGGGTTTACCTACTCTTGGCTCGTATGACCTTTAAAATGGGTCGTATTGGCTGTGGTGACCAACCGACTCCATAGATAAGGTCTTAACGGATGTCCGCATAAATTGTTTGGAAAAATCATATCAAAATTCTTGATCATAAAAAAATGATTGACTATAGCACACAAAAATTGGCTAAATGGGAGTTTTGCTAGTTCTACGGCTCTTTTTTGACTTTGAAAATGGGCCATTTTGACCGTTGTGACAAACCGGATCCATAGATAAGATCTTAATGGATGTCCAGGTAAATTTTATGCAAAAATAGTCACGGAATTAAGATCACCAAAAACGATGGTTGACCATAGGACACGAAAATCGGTAAAATTGGGGGTTTACTTGCTCTAGACTTGCTTGACCATGAAAATTTGCCGTTTTGGTCTTGGTTACCAATTGTCTCCATTGATAAGGTCTTAACAGACGTCCGTTTAAAATTTTGGTAAAAATCATCTCGGACTTCCGGATCACCAAAAAAGGTGGACTATAACACACAAAAATTGGCAAAATGGGGGGTTTGGCTGCTCTGTCCTCGTTTGACCCTTAAAATGGGTCCTTTTGTTTGTGGTGACCAACCGCTCCATATATACGATATTAACGGACGTCCGTTTAAAATATGTCAAATATCATCTCACTATTCTGGATCACCAAAAAAGATGGTGGATTGTAGCACATGAAAATCGGCAAAATAGGGGGTTTGCCTGCTTAGGGCCTCGTGTGATCTTGAAAATGGGTCATTTTTATCGTGGTGACCAACCAAATACATAGATAAGGTCTTAACGGATGACCGTGTAAATTTTTGGAGAAAATCATCTCGTAATTTTTGATCACCCAAAAAGATTGTGAACTACAACACATGAAAATTGGCAAAATAGGGGGTTTGCCTGATCTATGGCTCGTTTGACCTAAAAAATGGATCGTATTGGACGTGGTTACCAACCAGCTCCGTAGATAAGGTCTTAACGGACTTCCATATAAATTTTTGGAAAAAAATAATCTCGAATTCCGGATCACCAAAAAAGATAGTAGACTATAAGCACACGAAAATCTGCGAAATGGGGGGTTTACCCGCTCTTGGGCTTGTTTGACCTTGAAAAAAGGTCGTTTTGGCCGTGTTTACCAACCGACTCCATAATTAATGTCTTAACGGACTTTCGTGTAAATTTTTGGAAAAAATCATCTCAAAATTCTGGATACCCTAAAATGATGGTGGACTATAGCACACGAAAATTGACAAAATGGGGGGCTATCTTGCTCTAAGCTCGTTTGACCTTTAAAATGGGCCATTTTGGCCATGGTTACCAATCGGCTCCATATATAAGGTCTTAACGGACGTCCGTATAATTATTTTGCAAAATCATCTTGAAATTCTGGATCACCAAAAATGATAGTGGACTATAGCACACGAAAATCGACAAAATGGGGGGCTTACCTGCTCTAGGCTCGTTTGACCTTTAAAATGGGCCGTTTCGGCCATGGTGACCAATCGGCTCCATATATAAGGTCTTAACGGACGTCCGTATAATTATTTTGCAAAATCATCTTGAAATTCTGGATCACCAAAAAAGATAGTGGACTATAGCACATGAAAATCGGCAATATAGGGGTTTGCGTGCTCAGTGGCTCGTTTGACCTACAAAATGGGTCGTATTGGCCGTGGTTACCAACCGGCTTTATAGATAAGGTCTTATTAGACTTTATGTAAATTTTTGGCAAAAATCATCTCGAATTTCGGATCACAAAAAAAGATGGTAGATTATAAGCACACAAAAATCGGCTAAATTGGGGGTTTGCCTCCTCTTGGCCTTGTTTGACCTTGAAAATGGGCCATTTTGGTCATGGTTAATAACCGACTCCATAATTAAGGTCTTAACGGACTAGTGTGTAAGCTTTTGGAAAAAATCATCTCGAAATTCTTGATACCCAAAAATGACGGTGGACTATAGCACACGAAAATTGACAAAATAAGGGGCTTACCTGCTCTAGGCTCGTTTGACCTTTAAAATGGGCCGTTTTGGCCTCAGTGACCAATCGACTCCATAGATAAGGTCTTAATGGACGTCCGTGTAATTATTTTGAAAAATCATCTTGAAATTTCGGATCACCAAAAACGATAGTGGACTATAGCACACGAAAATCGGCAAAATGGGGGGTTTGTATGCTCTAGGGCTCGATTGACCTTGACAATGGGTCGTTTTGGCCGTGTTGACCAATCGGCTCCATATATAAGGTCTTAACGGACGTCCGTATAATTATTTTGCAAAATCATCTTGAAATTCTGGATCACCAAAAAAGATAGTGGACTATAGCACATGAAAATCGGCAATATAGGGGTTTGCGTGCTCAGTGGCTCGTTTGACCTACAAAATGGGTCGTATTGGCCGTGGTTACCAACCGGCTTTATAGATAAGGTCTTATTAGACTTTATGTAAATTTTTGGCAAAAATCATCTCGAATTTCGGATCACAAAAAAAGATGGTAGATTATAAGCACACAAAAATCGGCTAAATTGGGGGTTTGCCTCCTCTTGGCCTTGTTTGACCTTGAAAATGGGCCATTTTGGTCATGGTTAATAACCGACTCCATAATTAAGGTCTTAACGGACTAGTGTGTAAGCTTTTGGAAAAAATCATCTCGAAATTCTTGATACCCAAAAATGACGGTGGACTATAGCACACGAAAATTGACAAAATAAGGGGCTTACCTGCTCTAGGCTCGTTTGACCTTTAAAATGGGCCGTTTTGGCCTCAGTGACCAATCGACTCCATAGATAAGGTCTTAATGGACGTCCGTGTAATTATTTTGAAAAATCATCTTGAAATTTCGGATCACCAAAAAAGATAGTGGACTATAGCACACGAAAATCGGCAAAATGGGGGGTTTGTATGCTCTAGGGCTCGATTGACCTTGACAATGGGTCGTTTTGGCCGTGGTGACCAATCGGATCCATATATAAGGTCTTAATGGACGTCCATTTATTTTTTTGGAAAAAATTATATCAGAATTTTGGGTCAATAAAAAAAATGGTGGACTATGCACACGAAAATCGAGAAAATAGGGGGTTTGCCTACTCTGGGCTCGTTTCACCTTTAAAACATGTTGTTTTGGCCGTGGTGACCAACCGACTCCCTAGATAAGGTCTTAATAGACGTCCGTGTAAATTTTTGGTAAAAAACTTTTCAAAATTCTGGATCACCAAAAAAGATGGTGGACTATTGCACACGAAAATTGGCAAAATCGGGGGGTTGCCTGCTCTTGGCTCGTTTTACCTTGAAAATGAGCCGTTTTGGCCGTGGTAATCAACCAATTCCATAGACAAGGTCTTAACGGACGCCCGTGTAAATTTTTGGCAAAAATCATCTCAGAATTCTGGATCACTAAAAAAGATGGTGAACAATAGAACATGAAAATCGGCAAAATGGGGTTTTTGCCTACTTTAGGGCTCGTTTGACCTAGAAAAAATGTTATTCTGGCCGTGGTGACCAAACGACTCCATAGATATGGTCTTAACATACTCTATGTAAATTATTGGCAAAAATCATCTCGGCATTCTGGATCAGCAAAATAGATGGTGGACTATAGCAAACAAAAATTGGCAAAGTGGGGGGTTTGCCTACTTTGGGCTCATTTGACCTTGAAAAATGGGTCATTTTGTCTGTGGTGACCAACCGGTTCCATAGCTAAGGTCTTAACATACATCTGTGTAAATGTTCAGAAATAATCATCTCGGAATTATGGATCACCAAAAAAGATAATGGACTATAGCACACGAAAATCAGTTAAATGGGGGTCTACGTGATTTGGGGCTCGTTTGACCTTAAAAATGGGTCTTATTGGCCGTGGTGATTAATCGTCTCCATAGATCAGGTCTTAACTGATGCACGTATAAATTTTTAGCAAATATCATCTCGTAATTCTGTATCACCAAAAAAGATGGTGGAATATAGCATACGAAAAATCAAAAAATAGAGGGGGGCGGGGTTGCTTGCTCTGGGCTCGTTTGACTTTAAAAATGGGTCAGATTAACCGTGAAGACAACCGGCTCCATAGATAAGGTGTTAATGGACTTTCACGTAAATTATTGGGAAATTATATCAAAATTCTTGATCACAAAAAAAATGGTTGACTTAGCTAACGAAAATTAACAAAATGGGGGCTTTGTTAGCTCTATGGCTCTTTTGACATTGAAAATAGATTATTTTGGCTGTGGTGACCAAATGGATCCATAGATAAGGTCTTAACGTACGTTCACGTAAATGTTTTGCAAAAATCATCATGGAATCCAGATCACTAAAAAAGATGGTGGACTATAGCGCACGAAAATTGGTAAAATGGGGGGTTTGCTTGCTCTAGACTCGCTTGACCTTGAAAATAGTACATTTTGGCCGTGGTTACCAATCGACTCAATTGATAAGGTCTTAATGGACTTTTGTTTAAATTTTTGGCAAAAAATCATCTCGAAATTCCGGATCACCAAAAAGGATGGTGGACTATAGCACGCAAAAATTGGCAAAATGGGGGTTTGGCTGCTCTGGGCTCATTTGACCTTTAAAATGGGTCGTTTGGCCTTGGTGACAAATCGAATCCATAGATAAGGTATTAACGGACGTCAGTTTAAAATATTTGGCAAATATCATTTCAGTAATTCAGGATCACAAAAAAAGATGGTGGACTCTAGCACACAAAAATTGACAAAATGGGGGGTTTGCTTGCTCTGGGCCTCGTTTGACCTTTAAAATGGGTCATTTTGGCTGTGGTGACCAACCAACTATAAGGTCTTAAAGGACGTCTATGTAAATTTTTGATAAAAGTTATCGCAGAATTCTGGATCACCCAAAAAAAATATGGAATATAGCACATGAAAATGGGAAAAATAGGGAGTTTGCCTGCTCAGGGGCTCGTTTGATCTTCAAAATGGGCCATTATTGTTGTGGTGACCAACCGGCTCCAGAGATTAGGCCTTAACGGACGTCCGTGTAAATTTTTGGCAAAAATCATCTCAAAATTCTAGATCACCAAAAAAGATAGTGGACTATAGAACACGAAAATCAGCAAAATGAGAGGTTTACATATTTTAGGGCTCGTCTTTCCTTGAAAATGAGCTGTTATGGCCGTGGTGATCAAATGGATACATTATTAAGGTCTTAACGGACGTTTGTGTAAATATTTGACAAAAAACATCTCCGAATTTCAGATCACCAAAAGAGATCGTGGACAATAGCACACGAAAATTGGCAAAATGAGGAGTTTGCCTGCTCTAGGCTTGTTTGACATTAAATATGGGTTATTTTGGCTGTGGTGACGAACAGACTCCATACTAATGTCTTAACGAATATCAGTGTAATGTTTTTGCAAAAATTATCTCATAATTTTGGATCACCAAAAAAGATGGTGGACTATAGCACACAAAAATCGGCAAAATGAGGGGTTGCCTACACTAGGCTCGTTTGACCTTTAAAATGGACCGTTTTGGCTGTTGTGACCAACCTACTCCATATATAAGGTATTAAAGGACTCCGTGTAAATTTTTGTCAAAAATCATCTCGAATTTTGTTTCACCAAAAAAGATGGTGGACTATAGCAAATGAAAATCAGCAAAATCGGGGGTTTGCGTGCTCTGGCTCGTATGACCTTGATAATAGGTTGTTTTGGCCGTGTAATAGACCGAGTCCATAGATAAGGTCATAACAGACGTCCCTGTAATTTTTTTGCAAAAAAAAATTTCCCAAATCCGGATCACCAAACAAGATGGTTGACTATAGCACACGAAAATCGGCAAAATAGAGGGTTTACCTTCTTTGGGCTCGTTTGACCTTGAAAATGGGACCGTTTTGACCGTGGTGACAAACCGGATCTATAGATAATGTCTTAACGGACGTCCGTGTAAATATTTAGCAAAAATCATTTTGGAATTCCGAATCACCAAAAAAGATGGTGGACTATAGTACACGAAAATCGGCAAAATTGGGGGCTTGCCTTCTATGGGGATCGTTTGACTTTGAAATGGGTCGTTTCGTCTTGGTGACCAACCTTATCCATAGGTAAGGTCTTAACAAACGTTCGTAAACTTTTGGCAAAAATCATCTCGGAATTCTGAATCACCAAAACAGATGGTGGACTATGCACACGAAAATTGGCAAAATGTGGGATTTTCCTGTTTTGTGCAAGTTTGACCTTTAAAATGGGTTATTTTTGCCGTGGTGACCAACCAGCGCCGTAGATAAGGTCTTAACAGACGTCCGTGTAAGTTTTTGAATTACCAATAAAAGATGGTGGACTATAGAACACCAAAATTCGCTAAATAAGGGGTTTTGCCTACATTGGGGCTCGTTTAACCTTGAAAATGAGCCATTTTTGCCGTGGTGACAAACCGGCTACATAAATAAGGTCTTAACGGTCTTCTATTTAAATTTTTGGCAAAAATTGTCTCGGAATTCTTGATAACCAAAAAAGGATGGTGGACTATAGCACACGAAAATCAGTAAGATAAAGGTTTGCCTGCTCTGGGGCTCGTTTGACCTTGTACAGGAGTCGTTTTTACAGTGGTGACCAACTGGCTCCATAGATAAAGTCTTAACGGATGTCCGTATAAATTTTTGGCAAAAATCATCCATGAATTTTGGATCACCAAAAAAGATGGTGGACAATAGCACACAAAAATCGGAGAAATGGGGGACTTGCCTGGTTTGGGCTCATTTGAGCTTGAAAATAGGTTGTTTTGGCCGTGGTGACCAACCGACTCCATAGATAAGGTCTTAACGGATGCCCATGTAAATTTTAGGTTAAACTCACCTCAGAATTCCGGATCACCAAAAAAGATGGTGGGCTATAGCACCCGAAAATCGGCAAAATGGGGGATTTGACTGCTCTAGGCTCGTTTGACCTTTAAAATGAGTTGTTTTTTCCGTGGTGACAAACTAGTTCCGTAGATAAGGTCTTAACAGACGTCCGTGTAAATTTTTGGCAAAAATTAACTTGGAATTTTGGATCACCAAAAAAGATGGTGGACTGAAGCACAAGAAAATTGGCAAAATGGGAGGTTTTCCTGCTCTGGGTTCGTTTGACCTTGAAAATGGGTCGTTTTGGCCATAGTGACCAACCAACTCCATAGATAAGGTCATAACGGACATCCTCGTTATTTTTTTGCAAAAATCATCTCGGATTTCCGGATCACCAAAAAATATGCTGGACTGTAGCACAGGAAAATTTGCTAAATGGGGGGTTTGCCTACATTGGGGCTCGTTTAACCTTGAAAATTTGTCATTTTTGCCGTAGTGACCAATTGGCTCCGTAAATAAGGTCTTAACGGACGTTCATGTTAATATTTTGCAAATATAATCTCAAAATACCGAATAACCAAAAGAGATGGTGGACTATAGCACACAAAAATCGATAAGATGATGGGTTTGCCTACTCTGGGCTCGTTTGACCTTGAAAATGGTCGTTTTGGCTGTGGTGACCAATCGGATCCATAGATAAGGTCTTAACGGACGTTCGCATAAATTTTTGGCAAAACTCATCCTGAAATTCCAGATAACCAAAATAATTGTCGACTAGCGCACGAAAATCGGCAAAATAAGATGTTTGCCTACTTTGGGGCTCGTTTGACCTTAAAAATGGGCCATTTTGCCGTTTTGAAAAACTGACTCCATAGATAAGGTTTTAGCGAACGTCCGTGTGTATTTTTTACAAAAATGATCTCAGAATTCAGGATCACCAAAAAAGATGGTGGACTATAGCGCATGAAAATAAGAAAACTGGGGGGTTTGACTTCTCTAGGATTGTTTGACCTTGAAAATGAGCCATTTTGGTCGTGGTGACCAACCGTCTCAATAAGTAAGTTCTTAACAGAGGTTCGTGTAAATTTTTGGCAAACAATCATCTCAAAATTCCATATCACCAAAAAAGATAGTGGACTATAGCACACGAATTTCGGCAAAATAGGGTGAGGGGAGGGTTTGCCTGTTATGGGGCTCATATGAGCTTCAAAATGAGCCGTTTTAGCCGTGGTGACCAAATGTCTCCAAAAATAAGGTCTTAACTGACGTCCGTGTAAATGTTTGCCAAAAATCATCTCGAAATTCCAGATCACTAAAAAAGACGGTGCTCTATTGCACACGAAAATCAGCAAAATAGGGGGTTTGCCTTCTCTCGGGATCGACCTTGAAAATTGGTTGTTTTGGCCTTGCTGACCCACCGGCTCCATAGATAAGGTCTTAACGGAGTTCCATGTTAATTTTTGGCAAAAATCATCTCGCATTGCCGGATCTCCAAAAAAGATGGTGGACAATAGCACATGAAAATGGCAAAATGGCGGGTTTGCCTGCTCTGGGGCTCGTTGACCTTGAAAATGGGTTGTTTTGGGTGTGCTGACCAATCGGTTCTATAGATAAGGTATTAACGGACTTCCGTGTAAATGTTTGGAAAACACTATCTCAGAATTACGAATTCCCAAAAAAGATGATGGACTATAGCACACAAAAATCGGCAACATGGGGGGTTTGCCTTCTCTGGGCTTTTTTGACCTTGAAAATGGACCGTTTTGGCCATGATGACCAACCAGCTCCGTAGATAAGGTCTTAACAGCCGTCCGTGTAAATCAAAAATCATCTCAGAATTTTGGATCAACAAAAAAAGATGGTGGACTATAGCACACGAAAATTCGGAAAATGGGGGGTTTGCCTGCTCTGGGCTCGTTTGACCTTGAAAATGAGTCGTTTTGGCCGTGGTGACAAACCAGCTCCATAGATAAGGTCTTAACGGATGTCCGTGTAAATTTTTGGCAAATATCATCTAAGAATTCTGGATCACCATAAAAGATGGTGGACTATTGCACCCAAAAATCGGAAAATGGGGGTTTTGCCTGCTATGGGGCTAGTTTGACCTTGAATATGGACCGTGTTGGTCGTGGTGACCAACCATCTCCATAGGTAACGTTTTGACAGAGGTTCATGTAAATTTTTGGCAAAAATCATCTCAGAATTTCGGATCACCAAAAAAGATGGTGCACTATAACATACGAAAATCAACAAAATGGTTTGAGGTGGTTTTTTGCTTGCTCTGGGCTCGTTTGACCATGAAAATGGGTCATTTTGGCTGTGTTGATCAACCATCTCCACTGATAAGGTCTTAATGTACATCCGTGTAAATGTTTTGCAAAAATCATCTCGGCATTCGAGATCACCTAAAAATATGGTGGACTATTGCACACGAAAATCGACAAAATTGGGGGTTTGCCTACTCTGGGGCGCGTTCGACCTTGAAAATGGGTCATTTTGGTCGTGGTGACCAACCGGATCCATAGATAATGTCTTAAAATAGTTTCGTATAAATGTTTGGCAAAAATCATCTGAAATTTTTTATCACCAAAAAAGTTGATGGATAATAGCATACGAAAATCGACAAAATGGCGGGTTTTCCTGCTCTGTGCTCGTTTGAACTTGAAATTGGGTTGTTTTGGTCGTGGTCACCAAGCAGCTCCATAGATAAGGTCTTAACAGAATTCCATTTAATTTTTGGCAAAAATCATCTCGGAGTTCTGGATCACCATAAAAGATATTGGACTATAGCATACGAAAATCGGCTAAATTAGTGTTTGTCTGCTCTGGGCTTGTTTGACCTTGAAAATGGACCATTTTGGCCATGGTGACCAACCAGTTCAATAGATAAGGTCTTAACAGACGTCCGTGTAAATTTTTGGCAAAAATCATCTCAAAAATTCGGATTAACAAAAAAAGATGGTGGACTATAGCACACGAAAATTGGGGAAATAGGGGGTTTTCCTGCTTTGGGCTCGTTTGACCTGTAAAATGAGCCATTTTGGTCGTGGTGAAAAACCGGCTCCATAGATAAGGTCTTAAAGGACGTCCGTGTAAATTTTTGGCAAATATCATCTAACAATTCTTGATCATCATAAAAGATGGTGGACTATTACACACAAAAATTGGCAAAAATGGGGGGTTTGCCTGCTATGGGGCTAGTTTGACCTAGAATATTGACCGTTTTGGTTGTGGTGACCAACCGTCTCCATAGGTAACGTTTGAACAGAGGTCCATGTAAATTTTTGGCAAAAATCATCTCAGAATTCCGGATCACCAAAAAAGATGGTGCACTATAACACACGAAAATCGGCAAAATTGTTGGGGGGGGAGGGGGGATGCCTGCTCTGGGCTCGTTTGACCATGAAAATGGGCCGTTTTGGCCGTGTTGACCAACCATCTCCAAAAATAAGGTTTTAAAGGACGTCCGTGTAAATGTTTTGCAAAAATCATCTCGGCATTCCAAATCACCTAAAAAGATGGTGTACTATTGCACACGAAAATCGACAAAATTAGGGGTTTGCCTACTCTGGGGCTCGTTCGACCTTGAAAATGGGTTATTTTGGTCATGGCGACCAACCGGATCCATAGATAAGGTCTTAACAGAGTTTTTTATAATTTTTTGGCAAAAATCATCTGCATTTTTTATCACCAAAAAGGACGATGGACAATAGCATACGAAAATCGACAAAATGGCGAGTTTGCCTTCTCTGTGCTCGTTTGACCTTGAAAGTGGGTTGTTTTGGTCTTGGTCACCAACCAGATCCATAGATAAGGTCTTAACAAACTTCCATTTAATTTTTGGCAAAAATCATCTCGGAATTCTGGTCACTACAAAAGATAGTGGACTATAGCACACGAAAATTGGCTAAGTGGGGGTTTGTCTGCTCTGGGCTTGTTTGACCATGAAAATGGGCCGTTTTAACCGTGGTAACCACCCACTCCATATATAAGGTCTTAATCAACGTCCATGTAAATATTTGGAAATTATCTTGCGATTCCGGATCACGAAAAAATATGGTGGACTATAGCACACAAAAATTAGCAAAATGAGGGGTTTACCTGCTTTGGGCTCAATTGACCTTGAAAATGGGTCGTTTTGGTCGTAGTGACTAACCAGGTCAATATATAAGGTCATAACGGACATTCGTGAAAATTATTGGCAAAAATCATCTCGGAATTCTAGATCACCAAAAAAGATGATAGATTATAGTGCACAAAAATCGGTAAAATGGGGGTTTGCCTGCTCTTAGGCTTGTTTGACCTTTAAAATGGGCCATTTTGGCCGTGGTTACCTACCGGCTGCATAGATAAGGTCCTAAGGAACGTTTGTGCAAATTTTTGGTAAAAATCATCTTGGAATTTGGATCACCAAAAAAGATGGTGGACTATAGCATACGAAAATTGATAAAATGGGAGGTTTGCCTGCTCTAGGCTTTTTTGATCTTGAAAATGGGTCCGTTTTGGCCGTGGTGACCAACCGGCTCCATGGATAAGGTCTTAAAGGATGTCCGTTTAAATTTTTGGCAAAAATCATCTCAGAATTCTTAATCACCAAAAAAGATGGTGGAATATAGAACATGAAAATCGGCTAAATAGGGGGTTTGCCTGCTTCAGGCTCGTTTGACCTTGTAAATGGGCCGTTTTGGCTGTGGTGACCTACCAGTTCCATAGATAAGGTCTTAACGGATGTTCCTATAAATTTTTGGCAAAAATCATCTCAGAATTTTGGATCACCAAAAAAGATGGTGGACTATAGCACATGAAAATCGGTATAATAGGGGATTTGTTTGGTTTGGGCTCGTTTGATCTTGAAAATGGGATAGGGCTCATTTGACCTTTAAAATGAGTTGTTTTAGCCATGCTTACCAACCAGCTCCATCGATAAGGTCTTAATAGACATCCGTGTAATTTTTGTCAAAAATCATCTTGAAATTCCGAATCACCAAAAAAGGTGGTGGACTATAACTCACAAAAATTGGCAAAATGGGGAGTTTGTCAGCAATGGGCTTGTTTGATCTTGAAAATGGGATGTTTCGGCCGTGGTGACCAACAGGCTCCATAGAAAAGGTATTAAAGGACGTCCGTGTAAACTTTTTGAAAGATCAGTTCGGTATTTTAGATCACCAAAAAAGATGGTGGACTATAGCACACGAAAATTGGCAAAATGGGAGGGGGGAGGTTTGCCTTGTTTTGGCATCGTTTGACATTGAATGTGGGCCGTTTTGGCCGTGGTGATCAACCGAATCCATAGATAAGTTCTTAACGGACATCTATGTAATTTGTGGCAAAAATCATCTCAGAATTCTGCATCATCAAAAAATATGGTGGACTATAACACACGAAAATTGGCAAAATGTGGGATTTGCATGCTTTAGGCTTGTTAGACCTTTAAAATGAGCCGTTTTGGCCATGGTGACCAACCGGCTCCATAGTTAAGGACTTAACGAATGTCCGTGTAAATTTATGGTAAAAATCATCTTGCAATCCGGATCAGCAAAAAAATGGTGGACTATATCATACAAAAATTGGCAAAATAGGGGGTTTGCCTACTCTTGGCTCGTTTGACCTTTTAAATAGGCCATTTTGGCCGTAGTGACCAACCGGCTCCATAGATAAGGTCTTAAAGAACGTCCGTGTACATTTTTGGCAAAAATTATCTCGGAATTCCAGATCACCAAAAAAATGTTGTAGTATAGCACATTAAAATCGGTAAAATGGGGGGTTTGCCTGCTCAAAGGCTCGTTTGACCTTGAAAATGGGTCGTTTTGCCGTGGTGACCATCCAGATCCCTAGATATGGTTTTAA
Source organism: Solanum sitiens (assembly GCA_016801875.1). NCBI lineage: Eukaryota > Viridiplantae > Streptophyta > Magnoliopsida > Solanales > Solanaceae > Solanum > Solanum sitiens. The sequence goes on from JABWTJ010000091.1 coordinate 1,418,883, forward strand.
TAGACGTCAGTGTAAATTTTTGGTAAAAATGATCTCGGAATTCTAAATCACCAAAAAAAGATGGTGGACTATAGCACATGAAAATTGACAAAAATAGGGGGTTTGCCTTCTCTGAGGCTCGTTTGACCTTGAAAATGGGCAGTTTTGGCTGTGATGACCAACCGAATCCAAAAATAAGGTCTTAATGTACGTTCGTGTATATTTTTAGCAAAATTCATCTCGGAATTCTGGATCACCAAAAAAGATGGTGGACTAGCACACGAAAATCGACAAAATGGGGGGTTGCCTGCTCTGGGGCTCGTTTGACCTTTAAAATGGGCTATTTTGGCCGTGGTGACCAACCAACGCCATCGATAAGGTCTTAATAGACGTCTGCGTAAACTTTTGTGAAAAAGCATCCCAAAGTTCTGAATCACCAAAAAAATGGTGGACTATAGCACACAAAAATCGGTAAAATAGGGCGTTTGCCTGCTCTAGGCTCGTTTGACCTTGAAAATAGGCTGTTTTGGCCATAGTGACCAACCGGATTCATAGATAATGTCTTAACAAACTTCCTTGTAAATTATTTGAAAAACTCATCTCGGATTATCACCATAAATGGTCGACTATAGCACACGAAAATTGGCAAAAAGGGGGATTTGCCTACTCTGGGCTCGTTTGACCTTATAAAGGGGTCGTTTTCTTCATGGTAACCAACCTTCTCCATAGATAAGGTTTTATCAGATGTTCATGTAAATTTTTAGAAAATATCATCTCGAAATACCGGATAACCAAAAGAGATAGTGGACTATAGTACATAAAAATCTGTCAGATGGTGGGTTTTCCCTGCTCTGGGCTTGTTTAACCTTGAAAATAGGGTGTTTTGGTTGTGGTGATCAACCGGCACCATAGATAAGATCTTAACGTACAACTGTGTAAATTTTGGGCAAAAATCATCTCGGAATTCTAGATCAACAAAAAATATGATGGATTATAGCACACGAAAATCGACAAATTGGGTGGTTTGGTTGCTCTAGGCTCATTTGACCTTGAAAATGGGTTGTTTGGCCGTGTTGACCAACCGACTCCATAGATAAGGTCATAACAAAATTCCGTGTATGTTTTTTTCAAAAATCATTTTGGAATTTCGGATCACCAAACAATATGGTGGACTATAGGCACACGAAAATCAGCCAAATGTGGGGTTTGCCTGCTCTGGCTCGTTTGACCTTGAAAATGGGCCATTTTAGCGTTGGTGACCAATCGGTCCCATCGATAAGGTTTTAATGGACTTCTGTGTAAATTTTTTGCAAAAATCATCTAGGAAATTTGTATCACAAAAAAAATGGTGGACTATAGCACACGAAAATTGGTAAATTGGGGGTTTTGCCTACTTTGGGGCTCGTTTGACCTTTAAAATTGACTGTTTTTACCGTGGTGACTAATCGCCTCCATTGATAAGGTATAAACGGACATTTGTGTAAATTTTTGGCAAATTATCTCAGAATTTTGGATCATAAAAAAATGGTGGACTATAGCACACAAAAATCGGCAAAATGGAGGATTTGGCTGCTCTAGGCTCGTTTGACCTTTAAAATGGGTCGTTTTAGACTTCGTGAACAACCGACTCCATAGATAAGGTCTTAACGGATGTCCGCATAAATATTTTACAAAATCATCTTGGAATTTCGGATCACCAAAAAAAATGGTGGACTATATCAATTGAAAATAGGCAAAATGGGGGTTTGCCTGCTTTGTGGCTCGTTTGACCTTTAAAATGGGTCATTTTGGCCGTGGTAACCAACCGGTTAAATATATAAGGTCTTAACGGACGTCCGTATAAAGTTTTAGCAAAAATCATATCAGAATTCTTGATCACCAAAAAAGATGGTGGACTATAGCACACGAATATCGGCAAAATGGGGGATTTACCAGCTTTGGGGCTTGTTTGACCATAAAAATGGGTCATTTTGCTCGTGCAGACCAACTGACTCCACAAATAAAGTCTTAGCAGACGTCCATGTAAATTTTTGGCAAAAATAATTTAGGAAATCCGGATCAACAAAAAAGATGGTGGACTATAGCACTGAAAAAATAGCAAAATGGGGAGTTTGCCAGAAATTGGCTCGTCTGACCTTGAAAATGGGCCTTTTTGGCCGTGGTGATCAATCGACTCCATAAATAAGGTCTTAACAGACGTTTGCATGGGGTAAAAATCATTTAAGAATTTCGGATCACAAAAAAAGGTAGTGGACTATAACACACAAAAATTAGCAACATGGGGACGTTGTCAGCAATCAGCTTGTTTGACCTTGAAAATGGGTCGTTTTGGCTGTGGTGACCAAGTTGCTCCATTGATGAGGTAGACGTCCGTGTAAAGTTTTTGAAAAGATCAATTTGGAATTTTGGATCACCTAAAAATATGGTGGAATATAGCACACAAAAATTGGCAAAATAGGGGATTTGCATGTTTTGGGCTTGTTAGACCTTTAAAATGAGCCATTTTGGCCATGGTGACCAACCGGCTCCATAGTTAAGGACTTAACGGATGTTCGTGTAAATTTATGGTAAAAATCATCTCAGAATCTGGATCACAAAAAAAATGGTGGACTATAGGACATGAAAATCGACAAAATGAAGGTTTGCGTGCTCTTGGCTAGTTTGACCTTGAAAATAGGCCGTTTTGGTCATGGTGACCAACCGGCTCCATAGATAAGGTCTTAACGGACATCTCTTTAAATTTTTGGCAAAATTTATCTTTTATTTCCGAATTACCAAAAAAGATGATGAATTATATCACACTAAAATTGGCAAAAAGGGGGGGTTTGCCTACTCTAGGGCTCGTTTGATCTTAAAAATGGGCCGTTTTTACCGCGGTGACCAACCGGCTCCATAGATAAGGTTTTAATGGATGTTCGTGTAAATATTTCATAAATATCATCTCGAAATACCAGATAACCAAAAGAGATGGTGGACTATAGCACATGAAAATCGGTAAGATAATGGGTTTGCCTACTCTAGGCTCGTTTGACCTTGAAAATGGTCTGTTTTGTTCGTGGTGACCAAACGACTCCATATATAAGGTCTTAAGGTATGTCCTTTAAAATTTTTGGTAAAAATCATCTCAGCATTTCGGATCAACAAAAAAGTTGGTGGACTATAGAACATGAAAATCGGCAAAATAGGGGGTTTGCCTGCTATGGACTGATCATGGATCGTTTGACCTTGAAAATGGGTTATTTTGGTCGTGTTGACTAACCGACTCCACAGAGAAGGTCTTAACGGAAGTCTGTGTATGTTTTGTGCAAAAATCATTTTGGAATTCCGGATCACCAAAAAAGAAGATGGACTATAGCACACGAAAATCGGCCAAATGGGGGGTTTGCCTGCTCTAGGCTCGTTTGAACTTTAAAATGGGTCGTTATGGCCGTGGTGACCAACCGTCTCCATAGATAAGGTCTTAACTTACTTCCATGTAAATTTTTGGATAAAATAATCTCGTAATTACGGATCAACAAAAAAGATGGTGGACTATAAGCACACGAAAATCGGTAAAATAAGGGGTTTGCCTGCTCTAGGGCTTGTTTGACCTTAAAAATAGCCCGTTTTGACCATGGTGACCAATCGACTCCATTGATAAGGTCTTAACGGACGTCTGTGTAAATTTTTGTTAAAAATATCTCAGAGTTCCGGATCACCAAAAAAGATGGTGGACTATAGCATACAAAAATTGACAAAATGGGGGGTTTGGCTGCTCTGGGCTCGTTTGACCTTTAAAATGGGCCGTTTTGTCCATGGTGAACAACTGACTCTATAGATAAGGTATTAATAGACGTCCGTGTTAATTTTTGGCAAAATCATCTCGGAATTCTGGATCATAAAAAAAGATGGTGGACTATAGCACACGAAAATCGGCAAAATGGGGCTTGTTAGACATTCAAAAATTGTCATTTTGCCTGTGTTGACCAACCGACTCCATATATAAGGTCTTAACGGACGTCCATGTAAATATTTGGCAAAAATCATCTCCGAATTCTGGATCACCAAAAAAGATGGTGGACTATAGCACACGAAATCGGCAAAATGGGGGGTTTTCCTTCTCTAAGCTCGTTTGACCTTGCAAATGGGTTGTTTTGGCCATGGTGACCAACCGACTCCATATATATGGTATTAAGTTACATTCATGTAATTATTAACAAAATTCATCTCGGAATTCCGGATCACCAAAAATGATGCTGGACTATAGCACACGAAAATCGACAAAATGAGAGGTTTGCCTGCTCTAAGACTTGTTTGACCTTGAAAATGACTCGTTTTGTCCTTGGTGAACTACCAATTCTATAGATAAGTTCTTAATGTACGTCCATATAAATGTTTTTGCAAAATTCATTTCGGAATTCCGGATCACCTTAAAAGATGGTGGACTATAGCACACGAAAATCAGCAAAAGGGTTTTGCCTGCTCTGGGCTCGTTTGATCTTTAAAATGGGTCATTTTGGTCGTGTTCACCAACCGGTTCTATAGATAAGGTCTTAATGAACTTTGTAAATGTTTAGAAAATATCATCTATGAATTCTTGATCAACAAAAAAAGATGGTCGACTATAAAACACGAAAATCAACAAAATGGGAGGCATACCTGCTTTGGAGCTTTTTTGACCTTGAAAATGGGTTGTTTTGGTCGTGGAGACCAACCGGCTCCACAAATAAGGTCTAAACGGACGTCCCTATAAATTTTTGGCAAAAATCATTTAGGAATTCTGGTTCACCAAAAAAGATGGTGCACTATAGTACACAAAAATTGGCAAATGGGGAGATTGCCGGCAATGGGCTTGTTTGACCTTGAAAATGGTCGTTTTGGCCGTGGTGATAAACCGGATCCATATATAAGGTCCTAATTAACTTCCGTGTAGATTTTTGGCAAAAAGAATCTCCGTATTCCGGATCACCAGAAAAGATCGCGGACTATATCACATGAAAAATGGTAAATAAGGGTTTGCCTACTCTGGAGATTGTTTGACCTTGAAAATGGGTCATTTTGGCCATGGTGACTAACCGGCTCCATATATAAGGTATTAAAGAACGTCCGTGTAAATTTTTGGAAAAGATCAACTCAGAATTCAAGATCACCAAAAACAAATGGTGGACTATAGCACATAAAAATCGGTAAAATTGAGGGCTTGCCTCGTGTGGATATAGTTTGACACTAAATATGGGCCGCTTTGGCCGTAGTGACAAACCGGATCCAAATATAAGGTTTAACGAACGTCCGTTTAAAATTTTGGCAAAAATCATCTCAGAATTCTGAATCACCAAAAAATATGGTGGACTATACAACACGAAAATCGGCAAAATGGGGGGTTTGCTTGCTCTGGGACTCGTTTGACATTATAAATGGGCCGTTTTGGCCGTGGTGACCAACCGGATCCTTAGATAAGGTCTTAACAAACTTTCTTGTAAATTTTTGGCAAAAATTATTTCGGAATTCCGGATACCCAAAAAAGATGGTGGATTATACTACACAAAAAATTGGCAAAAATGGGGAGTTTGCTTGCTCTGCGGCTCGTTTAACCTTGAATATGGGCCGTTTTAGCCGTGGTGACTAATTAGATCCATTGATAAGGTATTAATAGACATCCATGAATATTTCTGGCAAAAATCATCTCGAAATTTTGGATCACTGGTGGACTATAACACAAAAATCGGCAAAATGGGAGTTTTGCCTACTCTGGGATCGTTTGACCTTGAAAATGGGTTATTTGGGTAATAGTGACCAACCGTCTCCATTGATAAGGTCTTAATGTACATCCTTGTAAATATTTTGCAAAAATCATCTCGAATTTCCGGATCACCAAAGAAAATTATGGACTATAGCACACGAAAATCGGCAAAATGAGGGGTTTGTCTGCTCTGGGATCGTTTTACCTTGAAAATAGGCCATTTTCGTCATGGTAACCAGCCGGCTCCATAGATAAGGTTTTAACGGACGTTCATGTAGATTTTTGGCAATTATCTTGCAAATATGGATCTTCAAAAAAGATGGTGGATTATAGAACACAAAAATCGGTAAGATGATGGGTTTGCCTGCTCTGGGCTCATTTGACCTTGAAAATGGGTTATTTTTTACATGGTAGCCGATCGACTCCATAGATAAGGTCTTAACGTACGTACGTGTAAATTTTTGGCAAAAATTATCTCGGAATTCTGGATCAGCAAAAAAGAAGGTGGACTATAGCACACGAAAATCGGCAAAGTGGGGGTTTTCCCTTGTCTAGGCTTTTTTGACCTTGAAAATGGTTTGTTATGGCTGTGTTAACCAAGTAGCTCCATAGATAAGTCTTAATGGACGTTTGTGTATATTTTTTACAAAAATCATTTCAGAATTCCGGATCACCAAAAAAGATGGGGGACTATAGTACACGAAAATCGGCAAAATGGTGGTTTTGCATGCTTTGGGCACATTTGACCTTAAAAATTGGTCGTTTTGGCCGTGGTGACCCACCTACTCCATAGGTAAGGTCTTAACGGACTTCCATGTATTTTTTTGGTAAAAATCATCTCGAAATTATGGATCACCAAAAATGATGGTGGACTATTGTACACGAAAATCGGTAAAATAGGGGTTTGCCTGCTCTGGGGCTCGTTTAACCTTGAAAATTGGCCGTTTTAGCTGTGGTGACCAACCGTCTCCATATATAAGGTCTTAACACACTTTCGTGTAAACTTTTGGATAACATAATCTTAGAATTCCGGATCACCAAAAAAGAGGGTGGACAATAGCACACGAAAATTGGCAAAATTGGGGGTTTGCCTACTCTAGGGATCGTTTGACCTTAAAAAAGGGCTATTTTAGCCATGGTTACAAACGAGCTCCATCGATGAGGTCTTAGCAGACATTCGTGTAAATTTACACGAAAGATGAATGCTTCAGTAAGTTTCTCTCTCTCCCTTAAACAAGTACACATTAATCTACCTTTGGTTGACATTTTGCAGGGTATCCCAAAGTATGCTAAATATGTGAAGGACATTGTGGAGAGCAAGAGGAGGCTCACGGAGTATGAAACTGTTGCACTTACTGAGGAGTGCAGATCAAGGATCCAAAATTGACAACCCAAAAAGTTAAAGGATCCGGGTAGTTTTAATGTGCAAATTACTATTAATAGACTGCCCAAAAAGTTAAAGGATCCAGGTAGTTTTACTGTGAAAATTACTATTGCCCAGAAGATTTGCTAGTGCAAGTAGGTTCATTGATTTTTCGTGTAGATTTTGTGGTTTTAGACTTTGAACCCGATTCTAAAGTCCCATTCATCTTGGGAAGACCTCTCTTGGCCACGGGTAGGGCATTGATTGATGTAGTAGCATGTCAACTAACCATGATGGCACATGACAAGGTGGAAGTATTTGATGCCTACCGCGCTTTAATATTGCCTTCTATTTATGATGAGTTCTCGTCTATTACTGTGGTTGATCACATAGTAGAATCAAACGTGCTTATTCCTTAAGATCCGTTAGAGAAAGTGATAGGGGGTCATAAGTTAGAGGGATATAATAAAGCTCAATAGATTGAATCATGCTTAAATTTAGCTTTAGTAGACACTCGTAGGACTCAAGTAGAGTCATTAGATTGTGAGTTAGGCCCTCCATAAAAACCATCGATAGTAGAAGCCCCTAAGTTGGAAATAAAGATTCTACCGGCTCACCTAAGGTATGCGTATTTGGGTACTAATGAAACATTGCATGTTATACTTTTTGTAGATTTGTCTGATTTACAGGTTGAGGTTGCATTAAGGATATTGAAGCGAAGGAAGAAAGCAATGGGTTGGCAGATGGCTAATATTCATGGGGTTAGTCCGGCGTTGTGCATGCACATAATTTACATGGAAGAGGATCACAAACCCAAAGAATAACAACAACGCCGTCTCAATCCCGTGATGAAATAAGTGGTAAGGAACGAAGTTATAAAGTGGTTAGATGCTGGGATTGTATACCTGATCTCTGATAGAAAGTGGGTAAGTCCGGTACAATGTGTTCCCAATAAGTGAGGTATGATTGTGGTAATTAATGAAAAGAATGAATTGATTCCTACTAGAACAGTGATCGGGTTGCGTATTTGTATGGATACTTGGAAAGATCATTATCTTGTTCCATTCATTAATCAGATGCTTGACTGACTAGCAGGGCATTAGTACTATTGCTTCTTAGATGCGTATGCCGGGTACAATCATATCTTAATTGCACCTGAAGATCAGGAAAAAACCACATTCACCTATCCATATGGTACATATGCTTTCAAACGCATGCCGTTTGGACTTTTCAATGCATCAATGACTTTTCAAAGGTGTATGGTGGCCATTTTTCATGACATGGTGGAAGATTTTGTGGAGGTATTCATGGATGATTTTTCAGTCTTAGAGAAATCCATTGAGGTATGTCTTCGGAATCTTGATAAGGTGCTTACTAGATGTGAAGACACCAACTTAGTATTAAATTTGGAGAAGAGTCATTTCTTTGTTAGAGAGGGGATAGTATTGGGACACAAGGTTTATAAATCTGGTTTGGAGGTAGATAGGCCAAAGTAAAAGTCATTGAGAAATTACCCCTCCTATTCTGTAAAAGGGGTGCATAGTTTCTTGGCCATGCAAGTTTTTACCGGTGATTCATCAAGGATTCTTCCAAGATTTCACATCCCATGTGCAGCCTTTCGGAGAAGGAGTGCATTGTGTTTGAGAGCTTTTGAGATGTTGAAGCGGAGCTTAATTGAGGCTCCTATTCTAATTGCACTTGATTGGGAAGTACCATTTGAAATCATGTACGATGCTAGTAATGTAGCAGTGGGTGCGATGTTAGGAAAGAGAAAGAATAGGGTGATCCACTCCATTTATTATGCAATAAAGACCCTTGACTCTACACAAGAAAATTACACAGTGACTGAGAAGGAGATGCTAGATCTAGTGTTCGCCTTCGACTAGTTCAGATCGTATTTTGTAGGCACCAAAGTAATTGTCTTCACTGGCCATGCATCTATCAGGTGCCTATTCAATAAGAAGGAGGATAAACCAAGGCTGATTCGTTAGAGTCTTCTCGAAGAATTTGACCTTGATATCAAAGATAGGAAAGGTACAGAAAATCAGACAGCGGACCACTTATCAAGGTTGGAGGACTTCTCACATGTGAATGAAGGTGAGTAAGTCTGGGAAGAGTTTCCGGATGAGAAATTGATGGCTTTGGATATCTCTTAAGTGCCATGGTATGCGGTCATTGTGAACTTATTAGTGAGTGCAGACTATCCGCCGATGCAACCACCCAACAAAAGAAAAAACTAAATCATGATGCCAAGTTCTACATATGGGATGAACCATTCTTGTTCAAACAAGGTGTTGACCGGGTAGGGAGAAGGTGCATTCCGGAAATCGAGGTTCACAAAGTTCTTGAGAGTTGTCATGCAATCCCATATGGAGGTAACCATGGAGGAAAGCGCACTGCTCATAAAGTACTACAATCTGGTGTCTTTTGGCCCTCATTGTTTAAAGATTCTATTGATTTTGTGAAGTGTTGTGATAGGTGCCAAAGATTGGGTACCATCTCAAAAAGACATGAGATACCCATCAACAATATTTTATAGGTGGAAATTTTTTATGTGTGAGGTATTGACTTTATGGAACCATTCCCACCATCAAATGGAAACCTCTATATACTTGTAGCGGTTGATTATGTGAGCGAATGGGAAGAGGCGATCGCTCTTACTTCTAATGACTCAAGGGTGGTGATAAATTTCATCAAGAGGCACATCTTAACTCGTTTTGGCACTCCAAGAGCAATAATAAGTGATGGAGGTAAGCATTTCATTAATCATATTGTTAAGAACCTTCTTGCTAAGTATGGTATTCACCATAAAGTTGCTACATCTTACCAAGCTCAACCAAGTGGCCAAGTGGAGGTGTCGAATCGAGAGGTCAAACAGATTTTGCAAAAAATAGTGAATGCACAAAGGAATGACTAGCATGAGAAGTTAGATGATGCTTTGTGGGTGTACAAGAAAACATACAAGACACATATAGGGACTTCTCCCTACCATAATGTATTTGGAAAATAATGTCACCTTGCGGCAGAATTGGAGCATCAAGCTTATTGGCTATAAAGAAGTTAAATTTGGACCTAGATTTAGCTAACAAAAATAGATTGAATTAGCTGCATGAACTTGAGGAGTTTCGGCTCCATGTCTATGAGAATTCCAAGATATATAAAGAAAAGACAAATAGTTGTCACGACAAGCATATAGTGGCTTGTATCTTCAATCCGGGAGATAAGGTATTACTCTTTAAATCACGCCTAAGGTTATTCATTAGATAACTCAAATCGAAGTGGTATGGTCCTTTCGAAGTAGTGAGAATGACACAACATGGTGCAGTTGAACTGCAAGGTTAGACTGGCCCCACGTTCTTAGTCAATGGGCAAAAAGTGAAATACTATTTTGGTAATGATTCGGATCTTGATAGGGAGGCGCTTGATCTAAATGATGAATGATCCAAGTTAAGTCATGCTGCGACGTTAAATCAAGCCCTACATGGGAGGCAACCCACGAATACTATGTAATAATTAGGTAGTTTTTTTTTCAATTTTTTTTTTATAACTTAGTTTAGATTTTTAGATTCTAGGTTAGCTTTAGTAAATTATCGAGTTTTCATTGCTTGTAACTTATAAATAAATTGTGTGTGCAGGTTGGCGCATTGAAAGCCATGCCGTGCTAGCACAGGATCGACAAAGGCTATGATCACACTCGGTACGGGCGCGCGTGCAACTATCGCGCCTTGACTGTGCAGGCTGATGCACTGGCAGGCGCGCCACGACAGCATAGGATGGACAGAGGAGCTATACGGGCGCGCCGGGCCTCCATCACCCCAAAGCCCAACTTTTAAAAAATGTCAGGTTAAACCCGGATTTTTCCTGACCCACCTCAAATAAAAAAAAATAAAAAATCCCCTATTCATCCCCCATTCCCACGATTTCACCCCCAAAAACCACCAAAACCTCTCCTCTTCTTCTGCCCCCATTAAACCCCATTAACCTCCATTAACACCTCCAACCACCCCTCTCTCTCTCTCACCCCCAATAAATCCCACCCTTCTCCACTTTCTTTTCTTCTCCATTCCAAAATCTTTATCATCCCTCTCACCCAATACTCCATCTGACCCTCCCCCTCCCCAAATTCTCACTTTTTCTTTCTTTTTCTTTTCTTAACAGGGTTTAATGGCACCTAAAGTGAAGAATGTGACGGTTTGAAGAGAAGTCAAAAAGGTGAACTTCCAGGGCCATGACCGGGAACCGATGCAAAAAATTGGTAAGAAGGCAATAGAGAGGTATTGCTGGGAATGGTTCGAGTGTCAACGGGAAGAGAAATACATAGGGGACAAATATGCGAATGAGGTAAGGCTACAATCTCAATTTTTGACTATATATAGAACTGTGAATAAGTTAGAATTGCGGTTTATGTTTGATAATCCCGGAGATTGTAATTTGACTTTGTTTCACAAATTTTATGCAAATTGGTTAACTAAAATTAAGTATAAGAATTTGCCTGTGTGGGGGAAAGTTTTAAAATTTTATGCCCGAGTTCTTAATGAGGTGCTGGGACCCCTAATTGTGATACTAATTTGTTTAATGATTTGAAGGATAAATTTTCGTATAGGGATATCCGACACACTTTGTGTTGGGTTGAGTCTAATACTCGGTGGGAGAGGAGTAAGGACACGGGAGGCACAATACCCTACATTTTGCAAATTTTAATCAAGTGGCTAGAGTGTGGTTGAGGATAGTGTGTAACACTTGACTGATGTGATTCGGGATAGGGTGATGTTAGTTTACATGTTGATGAAAGGAATGCCCGTTAATGTGGGGGTTATTTTGAGACATAAAATGATGAAGTTTCAGAATAATTTGAGGTGGAGATTATGTTATGGGGTTTAGTTCCGTTTTCTGAGGAGTCATGAGATTGAGGAGGAGGATTTGAAAATGACTGTTGCTCGGCATCCGGAGTTGACGTGGAAGTTGGTGGATGTCCCTCGAACAAAGGCACTAGACACATCACATATGCCTGTCTTGTCGGCTCCCGACAAGCAAGCTCGCAATGACAATATTATGGCACACGTGTTCGGTATGACTGAGTTGCAGTTGCGAATTGGAGGCCGCCCAGTCACTGATGATGCAATGGAGGCTTTGGCAGAGCGCTATCCATTGGTAGATAGTGTAGCCTATCTGTACAAGACATGTCCGGCCTTTACCGAGCGTGTGAATGATGATGAGACCACTGCTGATGAGGCAATGGATGATGAGAAGCACAACAATGCTTTGGATGAGATGAATGCCTTAACGATGCTCGACCGCGGAGACGACGAGTCTTAGAGGCCCCAAGGAGTATTCCTACCCTTTTACATTGTTTTACTTGTCCCTGATGACAATGCTTATCTTTATAAGTGTGGGGTAGGGGTATTCTCTGTGTATAGAGATGTTTACCGCTTTATTGAGTCTAGTTTTAGTCTTTAGTTGTATTTGTTATTTTTTGCTTTTGGGTTCCTCAGAGTTTTTTTCGGTACTTTTACTAAGGATTGTCCCTTTGAACCGTATAGGATTAGTGTAGTGCTTTATAGAGTCCTAGAGTTGTGTTAGGAGTGACAATTCCCAATGATAGATGGATGGAAACCGTCTTAAGGGAAAATCAGCATAGAGGCGTAGGATAGACAAAACCAACCTTGGTCTTTTGAAGTTATGTCCCAATAAGTTAGCCAGACCTCATGGGTAGTTATACTTGGAAAAATGCAATGACTTGTTGACCTTGTAATTAGCATATGTTCTTAAGTTTGACTCAAATGTTGAAATAGGGGCTTAATTGTGTAGTAATATTGTAATGCAACTATCTGAACATGTTATTTGGTATATCCATATATGTGTCATAATGCCATGTGTGGTGAGATTTGATTGGTGTTTTCTTAACTTGATATATAGAACTTTCCTTGTGTGTTTTGAATGAGTAGCTTATATGACTTAAGGAATGTGATTGAGGTGTTTCTTTGAAATAGCCAATTCTTTACTCTACTTGTATGTCTACCATGAAATTTCCCCCTTGTGAAGCCCCATTGAGCCTTTAGCCTGGTTCATTTGATAAGCCACATGATAAGCAGAAACCCATTGTTTGATACTAAGTCTTTTGATCCTCTTAAGGTCCTTAATTCACTATGTTAAGAATAAGGGTTGAAAAATAAGGTAGAATGATCTAAGGGTGAATTGCTACATTTTGTTAAAAAGAAAACCCTAATTTGGCCCTGGTCCTTAGTGACAATGTGCACCTCGACTCAAAACAAGGGTGGCTAATTTAGGACTATGGTCAAAACATTGGCCCTGATCCTTTCACGGATAATGTGCACCTTACTCGGATGAAAAGTCTGGAGTTTGGGTGGCTAGTGCAAAAGCATTAAAAATGGAAAAGAAATAAAAGGGCAAATATGGAGCAATGAAGGGGTATTTAGTCATGAAGTGTGTACTAGAAGAAAAGAATAGTATGAAGGATGGTGTTCGCTAAATGATAACATGTGCATTACGGAGAAGTAGTCACTATAATGAATTCCAAAAATTCCCTCCATTACCTGAAGCCAACACTATAACCAAATGAAAGTCCTCTTGATTCCTTGAGAAGTACGATGTGAAAGTTGAATTACACTATAGGCAAACATATGACTTGTTGAGAAAAGTAAGAACTTTACTTTACTTAGTTTATTAGCTTGATTTTGTGGTTGTTTTCTATGTTTATGCACTTACACACTTGATTAGTGATTTCAGGAACTCTCGGAGAAAGTTGATTTGGAACGAAGAAAAAAGGAACAAAGACAGACGTGCAAATGTCTAAGTATGGAAACACCTAGGCGAGGCGCACTGGCAGGTGTGCCGCGCCAAGGCCCTATACGCAGAGCCATTGTTGAGGCTCCCTGCTAGGCACGCCGCGCCAAGGCCTTACACGCAGAACCATTGTTGAGGCGCACTGGCAGGCGCGCCGCGGCAAGGCTAGACGCTCAGAGGATGTTCCCAGGTGCGATGGTGGTGCATCTCACCATGCAGTACCAGATGTTCTAGGTGCGATGAAGGCGCGCCACCCCAGCCTAATTCCGTCTTTTCCAAGTTTTAAACATCAACTAGGAGTTATAATTTGAGTAGGATTTGTTCTTATCTTTATCTACTACTATAAAAAAAATCCTAGGGCTGCCATTATCAGGGTTCGACTTTTGTGTAGTGTGAAGGGAAAGAATCAAGATTGTAATCCTCTTAGCTCCTCTATTTTTCGGGTTTGTTATGAACAATTATCTTCTTTTTTTATTACTAATTGCATGAGTAGCTAAACGCCCTAGTTCTGGGGCTGTAGCTATGAATCGATTGTTGAATATTTGAGGTTTCATGAATTAATCTTCTGTTGTCAATTCAAATTACTTTTATATTCTTGTTTTACTATTTTATGATTGCCCAACATAAGATAAACCTAGTGTCTAATCTTGAATTGACCATAGGAGAGATTATATAGACCAGGGAATATGGAGAGCTCGGTTCTCCCATTAAATTGAGGAGATTAATGTTCCGGAGTGACGCCTGGAAGATGAACTCCTTGTTTGGTTATAAAATAGGATGAAATATAAATGCTCGCCAGTTAGTCTATTTATCCCCTCTCAACGATGTAGTTAGATAGCTAGCTGGGGTAGCCGACGAGAGGTGTGTAACCCGGATCATATATCAACTTTATAAACCAGTAATTTTACAATTGAAGTTAGTTTGAAGCAGATAATATGATGCATGACATTTATTATATGCTGCAGCCTTGGAATTGTTTTTTATCTTGCTTGAAACATTATATCAAAGTCGTTCATTATTGTTTACTTTAATTTAGTGCATGCTAGTCGTAGTTAACCATAAATCATCATCTTTTGAAGTAGTTACTTTTCTCTTTAATTGTGGAATTAAGTGTGAATATAAGTTGATCATAGGTCCTTTGGGAACAATAACTCATTTCTAACAAAAATTATATTACTTGCAAGACCACGTACACTTGCGTGTGTACTGGGGAGCAACATTTAGAATCAAAGGAAGTGAAGATACACATTAAATAAGCTCAAACAGGAAAACTGACGGAAAAAAGTAGGGGCAGGCAACCCTGGAACGGGGCACCAACCCCTAACTTCAGAGACAACATATGGGGCACTACAGGGGCGTTGCCCCAGCCACATGGGCGCATCTGGGGCGCGTCGCGCCAGCCTCTCCCCGGGCCAAGTTTGACGTATTTCATCTCTTATTTTCTGATCCTAAATAACTTTTAATCAATTTTTTTTCTCAAGTTTTCCTTAGATTAAAATACCAAACTAAGTACACACTAATCCACTCAAAACAATCACTTTCATCTCAAGAAATTATCAAAACCACAACCAAACAAGAATTAGAATGAACTTCAAGAACACCTATCAAGAACTTAAATAATTTAACTTTTGACAGTGAAATTACACTGAAAATAACATGTTTGGTGTGTGGGTGAATAAACCAACACTATAGAAGCTTACAAACCTCTTAGAGATTAAAACCATGGCGAAATTCCACAACAAGACACAAGAATATCGACGAACGCTTGATCCTCTCTTCTTTTCTCTTATTCTCTGTTCTTGAACTCTCAACTAAAACGCTAGGCATATATTAGGATTATAAAACTAAACATGATAGGAATAGACCTCTAAAATATTACTATAAATGAATTGAATCTGAGTGGGTAAGGAAAAGACCAAATACCCCTCACTATTTTCGACTAACTTTCCTTAACTGGACAACCTAACTTCAAAAGGTCATATCTCACTCATCCAAACTTGAAACTTAGCAAACTTGGTGGGTTGGAAAGATAATTCAAAGATCTTTTTAAAGGTACCTCTAGAACACCTACATCAGTCTGTGGTAGGAGTAATGGTCGTTTGAAGTTGACCCAAAAATCATATTTAGCTTAACTCTCAAAATTTCAGACTTTTGTTATTTCCAATTTAGTTCTTTTAGAACTCAAGGTGCTACATCTTGTGACCTGACCTTAACACTAAAGAAAATTTAAATTTCTTGGAAAAGACTTAGTCACTACGAATGATGGTTCAAGTGTTAGCTCAAAAACATTTCGGGGTGTTACAATTGTATATATTTAATATTCTTTAAGTTGTTCTCTTTTATCTATTTTAGCCCTTTGAAACCTTCAAATAGTATTTAATTTAAAACTTTAAGATGTATTTTGGTATTCCTCTATTTTTATCTATATAAATTCATTTTTTTTTTGTTTCATGAAACTCACATACCAAATTATCCTTTTCATTTTATAGTTAAAGTAATGAAGCCAGTAACATCTAAAGTATATGATTTATGTACCTTAGCCTGATTATATATCACTTTACAAAAATAAAATGATTTTTCTATTTGATTCATGCTTTAGTTTGACTCGATCGAGAAGACTTTTGAATTTTGATTGGACATGAGAGAAGGTGTCGACAAAAACTTGGAAAATTATGTACCGATTTTGTATTTCTTTTTTCATTTATATAATGTTATGATTAGAGTCTTAACAAGGATGTGTATCCTATTTTTTTCCTCTATGTTTATTTTTTTATCTTTGTCTATTAGTCTTCTTTAATTTAATTTTCTATCAATTATCATCATAACATTTATTTGAGATTTTTGCATTTTAGGACTCATTACACACATATTTTCATATAATTTTAATAGTCCTAACGAATTTACAACATATTGCATGAGACACATGTGCATTGCACGTGTCTAGAAACTAGTATTAATGATCATTTTGCCCTTACAACAAATTAAAATATAATTAAATTTTTAATTAAATAATAATATTGAACTACATTTTCTTTAAATTAATTTGAAAGTCGAAAAGACTTTATGACTTAATTAGGAAATTTGAAGGGGTGCATGAAAAATGAAATGAGTATTATCAGTTATGTGTGAAATTTTGAAGGGTCGCATCACAATTAATAGGCTTGTATCCTCCATTGTACGAAATTCAAATTGATACATCACAACCATGATAAACATACACTCATATTTAATTGAAATAGTACACTTGTAATAAGGAGATATTATTTAACTAGCGAAATTGAAAAGAAACTATTCCTATCTCAAAAGCTACTAAGTTGGAGGAGGAAGAATCTAATGTAATTAACCTGACCGTGGTACCAAGAGTGGTAAGCATATGAGAATTTTGCAATAATGTTGATGTTTTGTACAATATTTTTAACTATAAATTAAGATTTTTCTCCCTAACATTTTTTTACATTTATTTCTATCAAATTTTTAAGTAAATTATGTTGTCATTATTAGCAAAATAAAATGATTTTTTTGTGAATCGTTATGAGGTATATATTTTTTTTGGTTACTGGTCTAGATTGCCAAATAACAATTAACTTTAGAATATAAAGGTTGCTCGTTATTATTTAAGTTTGTTTGTAGCTTACATATGCAAATTATTTTAAAATTTTTACGAAACAAATATAGTTTAATCGACTTATAAAATAGAAATATGTTTGAATAAACAATAGAGTAAAGTAGTTGATATATGGCTTATGTTCATTTTTCTCTGTTAGTTTGTAAAAAGAAAATCATCTATTTCTTACTATAATGAAAATATATGTCAATGCAAATAAGATTATTATTGTTTTAATGAGCGTCACCATGTGTATTGATAATATTTCAATCATGGTCATAGATATTCAAATTTATTTAAACTATGAATTAAGATTTTTCTTTCTTAACATATTTTTACATTTATTTTTATCAAATTTGTAAGTAAAAATATAATGTAATTATTAACAAAATTAAATGATTTTTTTTTTGAATTTCTATGAGTTGTAAACTTTTCTGTTACTATCTTGATGGCCAAAATAACAATTTACTTTAGTAAATAATGGTTGTTCGTTTTTGTTAAAGTTATATGCTGACTTTTTTCAATTTGTACCAAAAGAAATTAGGAACACAATTAAATTATTTTAGTACTTAGAGCCAAAGGTAGAAATTCAAATAAGGCATCAACGCAAAAACCAAAATTTTGAAAAGGTATTTGAGGGTTTTCATGGGACAAGAACTTTTTCTTTATTGAACCATATGAATAGGATCACATTAATTATTTTCATAACTCAAATATAGAACATTAAAATATTCATATGAATTATTAAACTTATATACTCAATGATATGGATATACGCGCAAAGTGTGTGCCCAGAAACTAGTTTTATATATACCTAAACGGATAACATCAATACTCATTTTTTTAATAAAAAAAAAATTAGTGAGAGTTCAGTTATTTTGACTTTTAGTTTGTGATCTTACTTGATTATTCTAGAATTCAAGTCATGGACAATATGGATATTCATAGTAGGGAAATTTTCATATATTGCAAAGAGAAAAAACTTAATTAGCTTTCATAGCTACAGTTTACCTAATTGTTGTAACACTCCGAAAGTCTAAGACGTAATCTAGAGCCTAACATATGTCTAAGGGTTAGGACATTGTTTTAAGGTCAAATATAATCAGTAAAAGTCGTCTAGGAAGTTTTAGAATCAAAGTGTCAATGTCCATGACGTCCGGGAACTAGTTCAAGAGGTGCTACTGTACCTTAGCCTATTTGATTAGGTTTTAGGAGTTGGAATTTGATGGAATTAGGTAGTAAGGTGTCTAATACGTATTAAAGTCGGTTTAGGATTGAAACGTCCGGGTATGACTCCCAATGGACCAACCAAAGGGTCCTTGAGGAGGACCCAAATGAGCCCGTTTTAGAATGGAAGGGGGTAAATTCTATTCCTAGAGGTCGTATCATTTCTTGTTTGAAATTCTGTAAGATGATCTCTAATGGGTGTTTATACCATATTGTAAGATTCAAAGATTTAGACTCCAAAATTCCTCCCATTGAGTCGGTCCCTGTAGTGAGGGAATTTCCAGAGGTCTTTCCTAATGATATTCCCGGTATTCCTCCCAAATGGGAATTTGATTTTGGTATCGACTTGCTACCGGATACAAATCCCATTTCAATTCCTCCTTATCGGATGCCTCCGGCCGAATTGAAAGAGTTGAAGTCTCAACTCAAAGATTTACTAGACAAGGGCTTTATTCGGCCTAGTATTTCTCCATAGGGTGCTCCGGTATTGTTCGTGAAAAAGAAGGATGGATCACATAGAATGTGTATCGATTACCGTCAACTCAACAAAGTCACAATTAACAACAAGTATCCTCTCCCTCGGATTGATGATTTATTTGATCAACTCCAAGGTGTGAGTTACTTTTCCAAGATTGACTTGAGATCGGGATATCACCAACTTGGACTAGATATGGTCATTACGAGTTCCTATTCATGTCTTTTGGATTGACTAATGCCCCTACGGCATTTACGGATCTCGTGAATAGGGTGTTCCAAAACTATCTTGATGCATTCGTGATTGTCTTTATTGATGATATATTGGTGTATTCAAAGAGTGAGGGTGATCATATGGGGCATTTGAAGGTTGTTTTGCAAGTGCTTAGGGAACACCAACTATTTGCCAAGTATAGCAAATGTGAATTTTGGTTGAGGTCGGTGACGTTTCTTGGTCATATTATCTATAGTGAGGGTGTTGAGGTTGATCCAAGGAAAACGGAGGCGGTGAAAAATTGGCTTACATCATTGACTCCAACCGACATTAGGAGTTTCTTGGGTCTAGAGGGTTATTATAGGAGGTTTGTGGATGGTTTTGCATCCATTGCTTCTCCCTTGACTACCTTGACCCAAAAGAATGTGAAATATGAGTGGTCGGAAGCATGTGAAAGAAGCTTCCAATTTTTGAAAGATAGGCTTACTTTCGCTCCGTTATTGACCCTACCGGAGGGTACTAAGGGTTTTGTAGTTTATTGTGATGCATCCCGAGTGGACTTGGGGTGTGTTCTTATGCAACATGGGAAAGTACTAGCCTATGCCTCTAGACAACTTAAGGTGCATGAGAAGAATTATCCAACTCTTGATCTTGAGTTAGCGACCGTGGTGTTTGCTTTGAAAATATGGAGGCATTACTTGTATGGTGTTCATGTGGATGTGTATACGGTCGATAAAAGTCTTCAATACGTATTCACCCAAAAGGAGTTGAATCTCCGGCAAAGAAGGTGGTTGGAATTATTAAAGGACTACGACATGATTGTTCTCTATCACCCCGGCATGACTAATGTGGTGGCTGACGCTCTATGTCATTTGTCCACGGGAAGTGTTTCCCATGTGGAAGAAGTCAAGACAAAACTTGTGAGGGATGTTCATAGGTTGACTCGTTTAAGGGTTACAATTGAAGATTCTCCAAATGGTGGTATTGTGGTATATCATAACTCTGAGTCGCCTTTGGTGGTTTAGGTGAAGTCTAAGAAACACCTTGATCCATTATTGATGGAGTTTAAAGAATCGGTTCTTGGAAAGATGAATGAGTCATTCTCCCAAGGGGGGATGGTGTTCTTAAATACCAAGAGAGATTGTGTGTGCCTAATGTCGATGATTTGAGAAATCGGGTTCTTGAGGAAGCTCATGGATCCCGTAACCAATTCATCTGGGTTCTACAAAGATGTATCATGACCTTAGGTAAGTGTTTTGGTGGGAAGGCTTAAAATGGGACATAGCGGAATTTGTTGCAAAATGTCCAAATTGCCAATAAGTGAAAGCCGAACACTAAAAGTCTGGTGGTTTACTACAAGAAATCCAAGTTCCCACTTGGAAGTGGGAAGACATTAATATGGAATTTTGTGGTAGGTTTGCCTCGAACACAAAAGAAACATGACTCTATATGGGTGGTTGTGGATAGGTTGACCAAATCTGCTCATTTTATTCCCATCAAGTCCACATACTCGGCGGATGATTATGTGAGGATATTTATAGATGAGATTGTGTCGCCATGGTATTCTGTTATCCATCATATCGGATAGGGGTGCAAAATTCACATCTAGGTTTTGGAGGTCATTCCAAAATGGGTTGGGTACCAAGGTAAAGCTAAGCACCGCTTTTAATCCCCAAACGGATGGTCAAGTGAAGGGTAGTATTCAAACCCTTGATTATACGCTTAGAGCTTGTATAATTGACTTCAAGGGAAATTGGGATAAACACTTGCCTTTGTTTGAGTTTTCTTACAACAATAGTTACCATTCATCTATATCTATGGCTTCTTTTGAGGCCTTGTATGGTAGGAGATGTAGATCTCCAATTGGATGATTTGAAGTGGGAGAGTCTTCACTTTTGGGTCCCGAATTGGTTTATAAGACTTTGGACAAGGTTCATATAATAAGGAATCGCTTGAAAACAGCCTACATCCGGCAAAAGTCTTATACCGACCATAGGAGAAGATACTTAGAGTTTGAAGAAGGTGATAAAGTTTAGCTAAAAATTTCACCTATGAAAGGGTGGTGAGATTTGGCAAGAAAGGAAAGTTGATTCCTCGTTATGTGGGTCCTTATGAAATTTGGCAAAGGGTTGGCAAGGTTGCATATGAGTTGAGGTTACCTAGTGAATTGGCTTTGGTTCATCCGATGTTCCATGTTTCCATGCTTAAGAAGTGTATCGGTGATCCCTGGTCCATTCTTCCTATTGAGGGTTTAGGTGTACAAGAGAACCTCTCTTATGAGGAGGTTCCGGTTGAAATCCTTGATAGACAAGTTACGATGTTAAGGAACAAGGAGGTGGCTTCAGTAAAGATGTAATGGAAGAACCACCTAATTTAGGGTCCAACATGGGAGGCTGAGGCCGACATGAAGTCCCGTTACCCTAATCTATTTGACAACTAAGGTTAGTTGTTCCTATTTATAGTGAAAATAATGAGTTTATTTGAAGTTGCCTTGATTTTTGGAAAAATAGTGAATTTTATGCTTTTTTACAGGGAATTAAAGTGATTTATGCCTATTGAAATAAAAGTTTTCAAGAAAATGCTCTTTTACTTAATTTGAACTTATGTGGTGTATTTTGGTATATTGTGCCTTCATGAGTTGTATTGAGCATGTTGATATGTGTTGAAGAAAACTTTGGCATAAGTACATAATCATGTAATGAATGTTGAACTCTTATGAGTTGAGAATGATGTTTTGAGTTGCATGGTGTATAAGGTCATGTGGTTATGTCGATTTGAATTGTAACTCATGTTTTGATATGTTGTTGTTGGTTGGGCTGCCAGTCTTGAGTCTATTCCTTCCTTTCTAAGAATTGTAGTGTCATTCAGGGACGAATGTTCCTCGGGGGATAATGTAACACTCCGAAAGTCTAAGACGTAATCTAGATCCTAACATGAGTGTCTAAGGGTTAGCACTGTTTTAAGTCAAATATAACAAGAATTAGTCGTCTAGGAAGTTTTAGAATCAAAGCGTCAAGAAACGTCCATGACGTCCGGAAACTAGTTCAAGAGGTGCTAGTGTGCCTTAGCCTATATGACTAGGTTTTAGGAGTTATAATTCGATGGAATTAGGTAGTAAGGTTTCTAATACATAGTAAAGTCAGTTTATGGTTCAAACGTTTGGGTACGACTCCCAAAGGACCAACCAAAGGGTCCTTGAGGAGGACCCTTCTTGTTTGGCTAAAAGCTGTCAAAAGACAGTGCCATCGACGGTTGCCAACCAACGGGGAGTAGGCAAATTGACGGGGCGTCGATGGCCACCATCGATGGTACCTTAGTCAATTTCGTGAGGGTTTATTTTGGCAAATCTCTGACCAAAAAGACGGATGTGCAGCACGAAAGGGACACTGGCCGTCGACTGACCTACGGACAGTAGGTCGTGGTCTTGTAGGTCAGATCAATGTTTTGGCTGCCATGTTTAAATTAGTCCAATTAATTAATTAGGTGGTTATTTAATTTGTTAGGGGTTAAGGGAGGTATAATTAAGTTAATTAATATCTTATATAAAGCCCATTAAACTAATTAAACTAACCCAAGCCTCATATTTTCCAAAACCCAATTGCTCTTCCTTCTCTCTTCTTTCTCTCTCCCAAATAGAAGAACTCCATTGAAGGGCTAGGTCAAGGTATAAGGGCATCAAGGAGGAGGATTTGCTCCATCATTCTCCATCAATTAACAAGGTATGGGATTCCTTTCCCCAAAGGGTTCCTCCAAATTGATTTCAAAAATATGAGTTTCAAGTGGGTTTTCTTCTATTATGAATTTGATCATCTAAATTGCCTCGTTTATGATTTCTTTTGTTGATTATGATTACATTATGATGTATTATGATTCAATTATGTTGTTTCTTGATTAATTAACCTATGTTGTTAAGTAGATGATGAACCTGACCCAAATCCCTAACCCTAGGCTATGAACTAGTGATGAATTGTTGTGTAGTGATTCAATTGACTTCATTATTGTGTTGATTACTATGGTGTGATGATACTACACCCATTGTTGGGTTGAATTGGATGGTTTATGGTAAAACCTTGATGATGTCTTGTGAAGGAGATTGGGGTAAGTCTTGTGATCTCAATCCTTTACTTCAATTATGATTACTCGTGTTTAGTGATGAAGTTATATTGAAGTATACCTTATGATAAGATTGACTAGGGTTGGTATGATTTTGAATTGGAATGTCTTGAATTATGACTTGAGAGTTGTTGTCTAAGATGTAATGATATAAGGATGGTGATGACTTACCTATGTGCCTTATTAAAATGTGATTATGTAAATGTGCTAACCTCACATGTGTGAATTGTAATGAAAGGAAAATACTCATGCAATTCCTATTGAGCTATGATGATGATTATATAAGGGGTAGACCCTATTACCTAAACTAAACTTTGATAAAAATGGATGACTTAAAGACATTTCATAAAGGGACTCTAGCTTAGCACCGAGTAAGATTGAACATGAGGGGTGGCACCTTCCCTAGGTGGGGAGGTAGGGTTCACCATAGTACTCATGAGGTGGATAGCCTCATGTCCCAAAAAGGGCATAGAGTGATATTTCCAATAAGGCCTCCAAGTTCCATAAACTATGTTGCCTCCATAGGAATACTAGCTTGTGGATCCACCTATATGCTATGTTCATGTTTGGTACTACTTTGGCAGGTAGACCACCTTCCATCTGTGTAAGGTTTTACGACACCAGATTCCACTCTTAACTATTGTGGTCTATGTCGGGTAGGGCAAGTTTTCTCAAAATTAAAATGAAGTAATGAAGTAAGCACTACTAGGGTGACTTAAGAGGTTTGACTTAGCCTAGGTAGGGGTATGTGACTCTACCTATGCCTTGCACTAGTTTACCTTGAGGGAAGCCTTAGGAGGTTGTTATTGTGTTCTATAATTTATATGTTACGTATATGTTGATTTTACATGTTATTGACTCTATATGATGTTAGTTTCACTTATGAGCATATTGTCGTTCTATATTGCCAAAGTATGATAATGGTTACTCTTGATGTTATGATATGTGAAGTTAAATAATTCTTATGGTACCTTTTCTGGTTTACTTGATTGAGTGAGGTTATGGGGCTTTGCTTGGTCATTGCACTTGTAGACTTGATAAGGGGTTGTGGGTAAGGGTCTAGTATGTGTTGAAATGTTACGAAGTTCTTGTATATGTCTTGTGGTTATAATATGATGATTGAAGTTATTTGGCTGTACATATGTTGACTTGACTTAGTATTGTTGGACTTGTGTGGAATATGTCATTGCCTTGATGATTATATGTTTTAATGTTTGAGCTAGTTCCTTAAAGTGCATAAATGGGATTTTTACAGTAAGTTGCATGTTTTCAACAAATTGTCCCTTTTCTAGCATGCTTTCTATGTTGTGTGTGCATTATTTCCATACTTAGTACAAGTGACGTGCTAACCCCTATTTTCTCCCTTTTCCCCAACATTTTAGGTTCCGGACGTTGACAAGGTTGAGGCCATTGAAGAAGACTTGGATCCTCATTCTCTAAGTTGGATAGGTCCTCACTACTTTGAGGACAATGCCACTTTCTAGCATTGGATGTTGATTAGTCTTAAAGACACTTTGTTCATTCTCTTTCATTTGAGTACTATGATTGTATAGCCTATATGTGTCTTTTATATTATTGATGTATGGGATATGCCCAATTGTTATACTGTTGTTTAGATGGTTATGATATGAACATCCGTTTTAAGACTATATTGTATATTATATATATGTGTGCCATAAAAGTAGCAGACTATGTAATCTTCTTATACGAAGGGTCTATGTATACTCGATATGAATATATTATGTATAAGAGAGAGGTCTAAGTAAACCTTATGAAGTAGTATAGATGAAAAGTTTTAATTTTCCGCATTTTTAACCTATGAATGTAATGATGAATGCTAAGAGGCTAGTCTTAGTCCTCTCCGAGGATGAAGACGCCGGTTACGTCTAGGAGGTGCTCCCCGGATCTGACAATTGAACTTTATAGGTATAATTTTATTTGTTATGGGACCAAGAAGTTATATAGATTCATTTGGCAATTCCACCAATAATTTTGTATCTTCACTCATCAAAGAGAACGGGAATAACCTCAACTTCGTGGACGCATGTGAGATGTTATTAAACACAAACGGTCTACACACCTCCACAAAATTTCAAAGGTGTTCATGGAGGTCCTAATGAGTTAAACCTCCCAAACATTCCTCTTAGTTGGAGCAATTGTAGTTACAATCCGGTTACATGAAACACTGTCCTCCCGGTTATGGGAGTTATCCGGATGGCTCCCGTAGTTTGAACAATATTAACGTGCATATCATTCAAATCACCCATGTCATTTTGATTGTAGTTACTATCATTTTCATTATCATGGTCACTCATTGTATTAGACCTGCAAATCAACCAACAACAACCCAAGACAACAATTTACTACAACTAAGCAAATTTACAACCTAATTTCTCAAATAGAATTCTCAACCACCAGTATCCGGTCGCGGCGCTATTTTTGTAACACTGATATGTACTCTCTAAAACTAATTAAATGAGACATTGTTCGTAATCATTAAAAATACCTAACTAAGAGTCGAGATTGGGACATTTTTCACTCTTAAGTAAATCTACCACTCATCATGTCTTTAATGAGGTGTTACAAGGTGGTTATTATCACAGCATGTACTCATAAGTTGCTTGAAGTTATTGGATCTTGAGAAATCTCGTGTGGCAGGGCATGACGTTTTTCTCTTTTTAAGCAACGAGGTTTTCATGTAAGCCATTGCATTCTTTACTTTAAGCATTTACTGTTTTTGCTATTATTAATACAATCAAGGGACCTTATCTCTTAGATCGTGGTGGATTCATAAAAGTCAACAAATATAAAGTCTGTTATTTCATGGAGAATCAGGTGGACTTTTTTAAGATAAAAGTTTACGCCCTCGGTGAAAGCCTTTTATTTCTTCCAAGATCTATACATAGAACAAACAGAGGGGGACGATATCCTAAACCTCTGTTAATAAGCATTAATATACAGCCTTGAAAAAAGGTTATATACAACAAAAGCTAAAGAAAGACAGATCATAGATACTTAGATAGTGACTCAGAATCCATTTATTTTTTTTTGCATGTCTTAAGGAGGGCATCCTAATGACATAAATGGTGTACATACCAGATGCATCTTTTGGAAAATCTTTAGGATAAAAAATCAAGACGTACTTTCTATATAAATAATATTTAGCTAGTACGTCTGCCACTTGATTCGCCTCTATGAAGCAATGTCGACCTATCACATTGGCCTGCAAATTCATTCTTCTAGTCTCCATAATAGTATCCCGTAGTTTCCAGGCCATTTGAGATTAATCCTTAATCATATTGGCAATAACAAGGGAATCACATTCTAAAATAAAGTCTGGATAGCCATTTTTCACGCACAATTTTGCTCCAAAATAGGCTGCTTTGGCCTCACATATATTGCTCGTACCTCTCCATCATAGCCCTGAATTCAGCACCACCTTAATCAATCAGAAAACATAAATATTTCCATGTACACCAGTGGTATCTTGGTTCCCCATCACCAGTTATCCAATAGAATCTACACAGTTATCTTTCAACCTGTTTAAGGACTGATATTGTAAGACATGCTTAATCAATATTGCTCGTCCCCCAATGGAGAGGAGCTTTTTTGTCCATCTTGTAGTTCCTTTGATAATTTTAGATACCATATCACTGAAAATGGAAATCAAAGTTTTTCCGATGTACAAGGGGCAACACAAATATGTTATAAGAAATTGTTATGTGTATAATCAATAATCCCTTTTATTCTATCTATCTCATTCGTAAGAGTCCTTGCAAGAATCAAGAAACAATTTATTTCCTCATTAATCTTCGGGCCACAACCTGAAGAAAAAAAAGGATAATATCGTCAGCATAAGATAAATGATTATCTTGAGGGTCTTGTCTTATCATTATAAAATCTTTAAAAAGTTGATTAATATTCAAATGGTTTAACATTTTAGAAAGAATTTAAGCTCTCTTAATGAAAAAAACATTTTCTACATCCATTAATAAGGACAGGAGTACAATATATTACTAATGGATCTCCTCATAAGACTAATCCATCTTTCAGAAAAAACAAATCTTCTTAGAATATCAAGAAGAAATTGCCAATTAACTCAATCATATCATATGCTTTAGACATATCCCATTTTATGAACACATTGCCTACGTTATTCTTCTTTTAATACCATGAATAATTTCTTGCTCCAAAAGAATATTTTCAGTAATCAATGTACCATGTACAAAACCAGATTGGTTTTCAAAAATTATCATAGGAAGAATGTGGTCCAGTACATTATTTATGATCTTGGAAATAATCTTATTAGTAAAGTTACTAAGGCCTATTGGCCTTAGATCAGAAAATGAATTAGGATTATTAACATTAGGAATAAGTATTAGACATGAAGTAGAATACAACTTAGTCAACTCAGCCCCATTGAAATAACTTCGAACAAAATCAACCACTTCCTTTAAATAATGCTCCAACAGGTGATAACACTCAAATTACCCTCAAAATAAGTTAAAAGAGTAAGATATTGTTAGCAATAAAAATACCCAAGAAGCGTCGGGGTCGAATCCCACAAGAAACAGTTTGTCGGAAATTGAAAAGACGTGATTTTGGTAACAAAATGATGGATTTGGGCAAAGCTATTATCAAACAAAGGATACATGGGAATTAAAAATTTTGGAATTCAATCCACTCTCAAACGATCCATTGCAATTCAACACCTAAACTAATCATAGATAGTATTGATCATTATCAATCAACACTAATTTCCTTTCGGTCGCAAAGTATTACATCACAAAATCTTCTTTTGGTCACAACCATAGTTCAATGACAAAACAATCTAATACATTAGTCAGGACCCCAATTTCTAGGAAGTTTAGCATTCAATAAAGTAGACCCAAATCTTCTCCTTTCGGTCTCAGGACTCAAAGCTGAAATGTGATTATTAATCTATTCACCGACTTCATAAATTCTCTTTCAAGCAACCCACAAAGTCCTAAAGTAGATTCGTGTGTGCAATCTCAAATCATAGATTAAAACATGGTAAATAGATTAAACCTATGTCATGAATTTAAGCATGGAATCAAGTAATCACAAAAGCAATAGAATGAAAATCAAATACCCAAATAGTTTTGTCTGTTTCTAGAACAGAACACCAATTCATATACACAATTACACCTATAATTCTAACAATATATAACAAGGAATGAAGAAGAGAACAAGATATTTTACTATTAAGCACCCATTCTTCAAGCCCAAATATGAATTGTGAGGCAACTTACCTTCAAAATCTTTACCCAAAAATATGAACCACAATATTCTCTCTACTCTAAGCTAAAGTTTTTCAAAGCTGAAAATGTATGAAAAAAGACCCTCCCTAAAAATGGTTGTGAGGAACTGCTTATATTCTCTCTACTCTAAGTTTCTGTCAGTTCCACTTTCTTCCAATTGACCTTTTTGCCTAGTTTTCACTTGTTTTCTTCAAATGTCTTCTAAATCAACTCTCCATTTATTTTCCTCCAAACATAACGAAAACCACATTAAAAGCACCAATTTTAAACTAAAGCAAGACAATATAACTAAGAAAAGAGCATCAAATGAGTGAAAATCCTTCATTAACACGTTCAAAAGATAATTCCCCCAAATCCATCCAGACAAGGAGAACTATTAGGATCCATCCCAAGAATTGTCTTATGAATATCCTCTTCATCAGGAGTTTTTGTAAGATCATCAGTATAAGTTGCTTAATGAATTATATACCTAGGGGGTTGGTTTGTCCATCTGATTTAGTAAGATTATTCTCAAACTTATGTATAGCCTCATCAGATATTTGTTGGTCACTCTGTTCCAAATTACCTAGCTGTGAAGCAGTTCTCATCTAACAAAAAGTGCAGAAGTTCAATATGTCATTTGAGGTTCATGTGGTGATACTAAAAGCATGGAAGCCATGTCAAAGCATAGATAAAACAGCTATACTTGCCTCAAATAGTCAAAATTCTTCTTGGGCAACCCTGAATTTGTTATTGAGAACAAGATGAGAAGACTTAGAACATTAATAAGTGGTTCCTGCTTATGTACATAAAGAATCTGCATTTACCCAGTGAGGAAAGAGTAAGCAAATAGAACATGAAAACATTCACCTCGAAAGAAAAGGAAAAGGGTAAAGCCAGACCCCTTCCCCTCTCTTGCATTTCCAGCTCATGATATATATCGCTTTTTTCTGATCATCCTTTCCTCCAATGGACAATCATTACTTGAAAAGCATGGAGACGACAAAATCAAAATTTCAAGGAATTCAATAGTAAAAATATATTTCTTATGAATTCTGTAGGTGGCATTTCTCTCTAAGTGGTTATTTTATGCACTGAGAGTAGCATTTGTTGATAAAAATTTATCCTTTTCTCTCTAGGTTGATTTTATGTGGACTAGCCAAGAGTGATCTGCAGCTGTATATGCTTGTTTTCCTACTGATTGAATAATAATCATGTTTCTTTACCACATAATAAAAAGAAAAAATTGGAGAAAGGAGTAATGGAGCACACCCTTGCTCATAAACACACAATAAACTACTACATGGCATCATATCATGCAAAGGATTTTTCTTGCCAACAAAAGCTGGACTTGCATTTACAATTCTCCAACATTTGAAGCCAAGCACTTGGTGCAACAGAGACTTCTGAGTACCGTTGAATATTTAAGAGAGAGCTGAAAGGTATATGGTCTAAAACTACCAAAGTCATCAATCATTAGAATGAAAAGTTTCATTTTACTCACATATCATAGCTTTTAGCCTCGACAAGAGTTTGCTCCATATCAATTCGGGCAAGGAATGAAGGTTTTGATGTAAAGGTAGTTAAATGATGACCAACATTTATGTGTCTCTGGAACAGAAAGACAATAATGTTGTAACATTATTAAAACCTTTATGATCGTTATAGAATCAAACATTAGAAATAACTCTTACTGTCATTTCCGGCAATGAGTTAAGCTTTTTAACATAATCCTTCAATTCGGAGACTGGTTTTGCATATAAAATAAAATGTAACACAAAAGTCAATTATTGAACTAGCAAAGCTAAGACATGCACATCTACGATTATTGACTAACCGTGGTCTGCATTTCTGTGTAATCTTGTTTCATGGAAGTTGCTTTTTGACGTAGAACCTGCAATCACACGGCAAATGACAATTAAAGAAATAGAAGACTCAGGAAAGAACATGAGCAACTGAATCTTATGATAGGACATGAAAGATTAATATGTATGTTGAAGTCACCTAGACTATTGTTACAAAAAATTATAGAGAAAATAAATCAACCTGGACGTCAACTTGAATTAAGGGGAACCTCTATTTTCTTTCCTTCTTGCTGGACACCCATAGTAGATGAATCTAGTTCCACAGCACCATTATTGATACCAAGAAACTGCAAGAAGCCTATTACAGATAGATTTTATAATATTCACAGCATATATAGTTTGTTTATTGCTCTAGAAGCTGCAGACACATTATACAACCATGAACAGCTGCCTAGACATTATTCTAACAACACAGATCCATAGCAATTCTAAGAATACCAGTTTTACCTCATCCAACAGCCCTCCATATGTTAACTGCGAACACATTGGAGTGATCACAACTGCACAATACCAGGAAAGTCTTTGAGCAATAGTGACAAATGGATATAAAGGAAACACGAATATTGCTCCACACAACTCAAGACACACTAACCAAACCAAGTAACTATAGTATTTCCATAACCATGAAGGTTGAAGAAGTACGAATAAAACCAAAGCAGTAGAGAACTTAATTAATTGATCATATGGAAAAGATACATGGAATAAGACTATACCAAGTAGCAAGATTAGACCTGCGGAACTATTAACTCTTTGAATACGAGGCAATTAATTAAAGAGCAAGTTGAAAGAGTATGATAAAATGAACTTCATCTTTCCAGCATATTCTCTCACCTTTGTTTTTCTGTCAAAACACACTCTCTCTCTCACACACACACACGCACATATCTTATACAATAGAATGACAACTACCTATTCTAGAAAGGGAAGCAACAACAATTTGTTCAAAACATAATATGATAAACTAGCATGAACCTTCAACATAATCCAATAATTATGTCTCATCTTTAGCAAATAACCATGAGGTCACACAACAATCTTATGTGTTTTATAACTACATTATATGAAATATAATGAGAGAGGAGACAGGGAAGGGCTGAATGGAAGAAAGAAGGCATGCTTCCTCTCTGTCCAAAAGTATGACAGTATTTATTTCAAGCACACCCATCTGCTATAAAAGAGCAAATTGATTTTAATTTGTGACAATGTATGGTGCCCACTTTATTTGTTGTAAGTATGGTTTATTCTAGTGGATTTAAGATTTTGAGTTACTTCAGATGTGTTCACTGGTTCTTCCGATTTAAAATGTCAGCCACAAGAACTGATGCTTTCCCTTTGGCCCTCACATTTGGAATAAGTCCAAAGGAAAACTATATTTCGTAATAATAAAAAACTGTTAGAAAATATTTATGCTATACCTACTTTTCTAGAAAAAAAAAAAAGAAAGAATGAAGCCTATTCATATAGTATTTAGTTCTATCGAGTAAACATAAAAAGCACCTCAAGTTTGTGGATATCTTTTGCTATGTGCCACACGGAGGTAGTGTCACCATCAACTAGGTGCTCCTGTCATATAAATGAAACTAGGAAATTGTCCGCGCTTCGAGCGGCTCCGTGATTTTCAAATTTGGTTGAATTTTTTTTTTGTTTTAGTGTAGTTAAATAAGTGTTAAAAATTGATATTTTCAGTTACACCTATGTAATGCTGCAGTGTAATAGGTTTGTTGTTCTGGAGTTTTGAAATGTTATTGCTTGAATGAGTTATTCACATCTTGATGAGTAGGCGTAGGTAGCATATAACTTTAAGAGACAAAATGTGGATCGACATATGGCACATCAACAACACAACTTTTATAGACATGTACATTTATAATAAGGAAAGTTTTTTTTGGCAATAGATAAAATCGAATCCCCTACCATAACAGACATCAACACCATATGATATACAAATTAGCCATTGTTAGACATGTAAAGTTTCACAACTAACAAAATAGACACTACTTGATCAAACTAATAATATTAAGGTCCCATAGAAAAAGCCTCTACCTTGCAGTTTTTATGGTGTCTTTGTCACTCTGTTGGTTGTCGTCTATGAATAAGTTTTTTCTCTTCTTAGACTTTCTCGAATAAAATCTTCTGTTTGAAATGGAAGCCTCCTCTCCATTAGGAATTTCTTTTTAGTATTCTGTGTTTTATCCTCCCGCATTATAGTCTATTGGTTCAGGTGAATCTTCCACTTTTTCTTTTCCCTGTACATAAAAATAATTAATGATGATGTATGTAAAACGGATTGTCCAGAAGAGGAATGATGTACCTATAAAGAGAATATGTATTAGAAGCTTAATAACTGTGTAGCACTTTACCTTTTTGTCTTTGTTTATGGGGTTTTACATTCTAATTCTTCATCCAACACATAAACTTTTGTGACTGTATAATTTTCCGACCCCTCTTTCAAATTGAAATTGCTCAATTTTAGTTTGAAGACCAAGTCCATCCCGCATAGACTGCAAATTTGGGACTGTACATCAGTCTCACTTTTGGACAATCGGTCAACCAACTTGTGAGCAGCAGTATCAAGAATTGTTTCTCTGCAACCCCGTAAAACAGGATCAAAGCAGTCTTTCCACCATTGTCCTTGACCTTAATGTGTATCTTAAACCTGTGCATGCTTAAAACATCGTTAGTGTTCCTTTGAATATAAGTTGTGGCTACAATGTTACTCGCTTTCTTACCTACCATATGTAAAAATGAAGGTGTGTGTGTGTGTGTGTGTATATATATATATATATATATGTATATTAGAGTAGCATGTCGATTCAATGCCTTGTGCTTATGGTGTGAAGGGCTTATTATAGTACTTACCCCTATGTCGGTACTCCAGTCAGAATCTACTAACTCTGCAATAGTCATCCGATTTTCAAACATAGCTTCTGCAATGAAAACGTTACTTGCATTTGCACTCTCAATAGTATGGACATTAACTGACTTCTTTGAGAACTTATGAAGCAATGAGGTGATGTTGTCCATTTTAACATAACATAAATTTTGATTGCTGCGATGGTGGCAAAAGTCAGTTCACCTATTATGAAAAAACTAAACTTATATGTCAGAATGTCCTATATACGTGACTGTTACAAGTTTCTAGTATGTTGAGAAGAAGTAGTTTCCTCTGAATTCTTTAGAGTTGTAGCAGTAACGATCACAATGTATGGTCTGAAGTGGATGGGATATACGTAGGGGTAAAATATTTTGCCATGATCCTCCCACAAAGTTTTTCTTGCATTGATTGTCATGTCCTCACTAAAAGAGAATTATATGCTGGTTCTTTGGGATGAATGAATTTGAATGTAATGTAGATGAGATAAGAATATTACGAATCATTAAGAATGTGTATGTAACGTTTCTTCCACTTTGAACTCATACTCTCTAGATTACCGATTCCATATAAGCATCCAACCAAATCTACATGTTAAGGAGGCAAATTATTTATTGTATACATTGGAGACCGTGTGTAACATAAATGACAATAATCGACATGCCTTATAGGACGATGATGTTGTTGACCCCAAGAGAATCATCACTGATTGGATACCATTTGCAGGGATTTGAACAATATCATCCTGTAGTTTTTGGATGATAGTTATCCGCAAGAATGTTATTTTAATGTTCGAATGCACTAATTTGTATCCAAATATTTCTAAAACTTTGAAGTTTATGATAATGATTGCACAACCTTTGCTCAACTTATGTTGGAACTTGTTAATTTGATTCTTCCAGATTACCGTGTGCATCAAAGTTCCATGTTAGAAGTAAATGTGCAAGAAAGTTTGAAATAAGCAATTTCACAATGCTGTATAAATTGAATATAAACTAAAGTTGAATTGAAAATTCACAATTTTGTATAAATTGAATATGAACGATGCAGTACTTTTTCGAAAGCGGAGTAAATATTGCTTGTTTTCAATTGTTAAAAGGCGTCGTTCCGCATATAAGTTGTGTCGCTGTTGACACAGTTAGATTGTAGGGGCCGAAACAATGCCAGAGTGTTTGTGTTGTTTGGGTTGAAGTGTTGTTTAATGTAGGAGTTCTTAAAGGGAAGGGTATTTTTGGGAATATATTAAATTAAACGGGTTTTTTGGATGATGGTGGCGCCACGTAGGAGGCACGATGGTTTTTCTTTATGTATATAGATATATGACTATTTTTACATATGCTAATCTTTAAAAAGGGTAAAATAATTTTTTTGGGATCAAACTGTGAGAAACAGACGTAATTTGTTAGTAACATCAAGTTCAAGGGATAATACATCCTCATCCACCGGAATCAGATAAAGGGGATACTCGCCTATAGTTAACAAGTTATGAATTTTTTCTTCCTCAGTATCTGTCAGGATTGCGTATAATTGTTCATGAGAAATGCATACCAAACTAAATAGATAAGAAGTTTATCTTGGGTGTTAACAAAAAGGCCAACCTTGTCACATACAACTGCTCGACGAGGGAGAAATAAACAAAATACTCCCTTTGAATCCTTTTAGAAATATCATTATGGGTGTGTGAGCAAATGAACTTCATCAAGTCAAGAGGGGCTCGGACTAAATAGACTACTTTTGTGCAATCAGTTTGAACTGGTTCCACATTAAGATACCAAAATTCAGCCCCATGCTCCTGTTTATAGGTGTGAAAAACACCGAAAAGAAAAAAGTGTGCAAAAGAAGCTAGTTCATGGAATCAACATGTTTTCCACGTAATGTCACAGCAAACTCATTGAACTCTTTTCCTTAGTCAAGTGTAGAATTTTATAATTCATACAACGTTCTTTCTCTAGCATCAATTCATCGTCTTAATCATAACCCAAAACACAAAGGGTTGTGATGCTGCACTTTAGATTCTGCTATGTGCAGGATATGGAAAGGCCAGACAAAGCCGGCCTGCATTTATCCAAGAGGTTGTTTCACATAGATGCAAATAATAAAAATAAAGGAGATATATATCCACTCGTCTAGGCTTTGGTAAGGCAAAGTTACCATATATATGTGCTAGTGAGAGATAATATGTACCCGTGGATTAGTCGAGGCATGCAAGTTGGCTCGGACCATAAAATTAATTAAATAAATATATTTTAACTCAACAAACTAGGAACACTATTGGAATTCTTTTGTTTTCCGAAAATCAGTATTTGACTAGACATAAAAATTATAATTTAATCTATCCCACCATTGTTCTAGAGACACACAAAATATTAAAATTTCAAAAAAGTACAACTAAGCCATTGTACTGAGTTTGCAAAATTTGTTGATTTTGAGGTGTTCTCCAATAACAAAAGAAGTTCCCTTTTTTTAAAAAAATAAACATTTCATTACTCAATTTTCAAAAACTCAAAAACAATGGAAATATTCAACCCAATAGAAATTTGCAATAACCTCAAAAAAAGGAAGTGCGAAAACTCAAAATTTCAACTCAAACTCAGTAAAGTAAATAATTCATTATAAAGATCAAGAGATAGAATTACCTTGAGGAGTGAGCTCTGTACAATAAGCGAGAGTGAACCTCCAATCTTAGGATCAATCACCAAACACTTTTTCCCTCGAATCTGCAACTCCAACTAAATATTCAATTAATGTTTCCACTTTTTCATTTAAATTTACAGAAAAAACAGCAGATAAGACGAATGAAACTCACGTTCTTCAAAATCGTGATGAGATCTTTCTGTGATTGATCACTGTAAAGTCAATTTTGAGAGAACTAGATCAAATTGGAGACAAAAATTGTGCATAAACATTGAAGTACATTACTATTATGCATATGTAATTATACCTTAAAGATTTCAGATTTTTCGGAGCATTATCCAAATTCGGAACTTGGCGCCATTTTCGATCGATATCTCGAGCATTCGTTGTTCAATGATTTGAGTTCTTCTTTTTTAGTAGGGACTTAATGGAAATATAGTCCAATTTTAATATGGGCCTGTTGGACCTTCAAATGGGCTTTATACTAATACCCAATTAGATTCACGGTTTACTTTTTCTACCCGACATTGTTATACTACAACAACAAAAAGATCTAACTCTCAAAATCCGTCCTCAATTCGAATTGCAAGTTGCAACTCGCCTTCGCACCTGAGATATATAGGACCAAACTCTTATTGGTAATTGAATTACTACATGGAGCGTCGTTATTGTTGTCAAATTCAGTCTAATTCCACCTACCTTAAAATAATAAAATAGAGAGATTGTTTTTGATAGACTCCCAACTAAAGATAATTATATAAGTATAATATATACTTTATATTGGGCAAATTAACAATGTCTTACACAAAAAATACTTTACTTAAAAAAATAAACCCCTCATTACTGAAAATAGTCATTCAACCCTTCTTTTTTCTCCAAAATTTGAGCAGGCAACAACATACTGAATTTCTCTTATTCTTCTTAGTTATGATGTTGTACACTTAATAGACATTTATCAATAGGAATTATAGAAAAGGGGCTTTGAGTTTGCTGACTAACTTCATTCACATTAGATTATTTGTTGTTTCTCATTCATCTGGAAAGTTGTAAAGTAGCAAGTGTCCACATTTTCTTCAAGTATAAACCTATATTTTGCTGCCAATGCAAACAACAATAATATATCGCTCTTGCACTTTCTCTTTTTATTTTCATTATTCATTGTACATCTCTCTTCTAGTTGCATCTCAAGAAGCAGCTGATTGCAATTCTTCACCTTAGCACATCTACAAAAAAATGTTTACTTTTTGCTAAGACTTAACAGAAGGATGAAATTCAATATACTCTTAGAAATAAAAAAAAATGAAGGAAAAAAGAAATTGAAAGAAATTGTTCTTGAATTCAATAGGTGGAGTACTTATTATGCTATTAGTAGAAACATTACCATTGACTTCTTACTTTTTACCTACTGCAAATAACCTCATAAAAGTTTTAGTAATAGATATGACTTGAAAAAACAAAAGTTAAATCTTGTGGCATGAATATGACTTTAAGAAACTGAGGTGAAAACTTCTCATCTTTCTTTCTTGATTGATGAGAATAAATCATTTGGTATATTAACAAAATGTACTTGAGGCGAATGTATTACAACCAAACTATCTAATGTTAAAAGTTACCAAAAGGCTAACTGATTTGGTGTATAATATCAACCACTTGATGTCCTTACGACACTTGGTTATGACTATCTTATACCCCTTTTTCTTTTCACATGATTTTATTTAATATACCTGATTTTGTAGCATTATAAACTATATTTTAAGAAGTGAACATCCTTCTTAGTAGTAGGATCTGAGGGAAGAATAAAGAATGTTATGTATTACAATCAACTACCGTGGATTCATACCTATAGGTTGAAAGCAGAAAAATAAACAAAAGCTTACCTCTGATTCATGAGTCCTTTACCTTTAGGGACAATCTCATCTAAGTGCTTAATATGATAAACTGCATAATACTAAATTTGACCAATCTCATCATCATCCACTGGAGTAAGAATATCCAGTTTCATCATAGTCATGTTAGTTTCTTATATTGATTCTGATGAAGCATCATTAGTAAGAACCCATATATGTTGCTTATACCATTATGTGATCTCTTACACCCTTCAAGAACTCAGTCTTTACATAAATTATTGGTTATAAACAGGATATTTAGGACAATTATATAGTACTATATTAGAACTGCAGTTCCTCACTTTATTTTGAATGCTAATCCCGATTAAAAAAAACAAAATCTTCTTCTACACTTTCTATTGTCTTTTTTTCTTTTGGACACCTCATTAGAAAAAATAAGATACACAAAAGAAGTTATTTATAAGAAGATTAAGAAAAAAATTGTTATTTAGTAGATGACCATTCCCCACGGGAGGTAGGACATGATGTAGGAACCAAATAGTAGAAGAAAAAATTTAGATGTCAAAAATGAAAGTTGGTATAATATAACACAATCCTATCCCACCAACAAATAGCCACAACAAAACTTTTATTAATAGCAGAGAAAACATGATTTGGTTGTAACAGAATTTCAAGATCACATAATTGTAATCTAACTTTAATATTCTTGTGAGTTTTTTCTTCAAAATGTCAATAGACCAGGGCAATCTCTTAGGTACTGTCGACTCACTGTTCATATGGGCGGGAAGCTTTTTAAAAATGTAATGAAGAACTGAAATCAATGAGCAGTCTTACCAAAATCGTAAAGACCACAATATATATTGATGCTGTTAGACCCGCTAAGGTAGCAATTATTGTGTTTAAGAACACAAAAGAGAATGAGCTAGCCACATTACAGTAGAATAATCTTGAACATCTCAAAATTCTGGATCACCAAAAAATATGGTGGACTATAGCACACGAAAATTGGCAAAATGAGGGGTTTGCCTTCTCTGGGCATCGTTTGACCTTGAAAATGGGTCGTTGTGGCCGTGGTAACCGACCAGCTCCGTCGATAAGGTCGCTCAGGGCTACTCACAACAAGAAGGTATTGACTACGAGGAAACCTTTGCACTTGTGGAAAGGTTAGAATCTATTCAAATTTTACTCTCTTATGCCTCTTTCAAGCATTTTACACTATTTCAAATGGATGTTAAAAGTGTGTTTCTAAACGATTTAGAAGAAGTTTTCGTCAAATAACCACCGGTTTTGAAAATCCTTCTTGTCATGATTTTGTTTACAAACTTTCCAAGGCTCTTTGCAGACTTAAACAAGTTCCAAAAGCTGGTATGAAAGATTGAGTTCTTTCTTAGAGCAAAATAATTTTCAAAGGGGGAAATTTTACACAACTCTCTTCATTCAAAGATCTGGTTTATGCATTCTTATAGTTCAAATATATGTTGATGATATTATTTTTGGAAGTTCTAATCCTTCTTTGTACGAGAATTTTGCAAATCTAATGAAAGGAGAATTCGTAATGAGTTTTATGGGAGAACTCACATTCATTCTCTGACTTCAAATTAACCATTAAACTAATGGAACATTCATTAGTCAAGCAAAGTACACCAAGGAATTAATTAAGAAGTTTGGACTCAAAAAGGTCAAAGATTTTGGTACCCCAATGAGTTAGTCCACGTGCCTTGAAATTGATGCATCTGGAAAAGACGTGGATAAAAAGATATATAGAGAGATAGTTGGCTCATTACTATATATTACAGCCATTCGACCCGATATAATGTATAGTGTATGCAAGTGTGCACGATTTCAAGCTGCTCCGAAGGAATCATATCTCACGGCATAAAACAAATCATTCGCTACCTCACTGAAACCACAGAGCTGGGACTATGGTATGCTAATTCTACTCATTTTGATTTAATTGGTTATTCAGATGCTGACTTTTTAGGTGACAAAAACGACCAAAAAAGCACTAGTGGAACATGCCAAATCTTGGGACACTCTCTGGTCTCATGGCATAGCAATAAAAAAACAAGGTTCGGTTGCCTTATCCACCATGGAATCCGAATACTTAGCGGCTGGAAGTTGTGGTACTCAAATTTTATGGATGATGCATCAATTACTTGATTATGATCTTTTCTATGAAACTGTACCAATTATCTGTGATAATACTTCCGTCTTTCAAAATATATTGTGCATCATTCTAGGGCTAAGCATATCCACATAAATCATCATTTTATTTGTGATCATGTTGAAAATTGGTGATTTTTCACTCGAATTTCTAGACTCTAAAAATCAATTAGCTGATATTTTTACTAAACCTCTTCTTGAGGAAAGATTTTGCTCTCTCTGAGATCGCCTTGGCATTAAATGTGTTGACTAATCCGTTGTACTTTACTGTTTATTTATTTTATGTCCTTATGCAATTAATGTGTTTTCTCATTTTTTTGTTCAGTAATAATGACCTGCTGCCGCCTCTTCCGCTTCCCTTTCTTCCTGTCAAATCCCCTTCCCTTTCTCATTTGATCCCCTTCCTTTTCTCTCATATTTTTTCTTTTTATTTATTCTTTCCTTCTCTTTTTCTACTCTTCAAGTTGTTTACCCCCTATCTTATAAATGCAACTTATGATTTTCATACTTTTTCTAGTATGGGGTATGTGCAAGTTGGTGAAAAGTGGGTAAAAAAGGACCCAGTCAAAGCTCGGGCAGATTCTCCAAAACCCTCAAAAATCTCGGCGGATTCTTCCGCTCTTTTATTGCAGGACAATGAGGAGGTCAAAACTAGACTATGAGTTGTAGAACGAAACTTGGAGACCCTTCATGATGCTGTGGAAAAGGTATTTCATTTACATAAAGACTCTCACACTTATATCGGTAAGTTGCGCATTGCCATGACAACGATCAAGCATGAAGGTATCTCAACGGTAAATCACTTAATCCGACATGTTGACTCTCATAAAAGTGGAGTCAGCTCCTCCAACAATGAGCTTGCTGTTACAGTTCAAACCTCATACTCCAGTCTTTCGCGAAATGTGGAACGTTCTTACAACAACTTCTGTGAGAAAGTGATTAACTCCCTCAAGTACTTTTGGGGTGGTCATTAACTCTACTGGCTGAACTTTACTTTTTTCACTAACTTTCAATAGGGGCATGTACCTCTCTATCTCATGGACTACTGTTTTTTCTCTGTCTAACTCTTAGACTACTCTGGTATATGTTGTCTTTGCTTTAATCTAGTATGCTTTTCGCTATTCTTTTATATTATGACAAAGGGGGAGAAACAAATCTAACTTTCTTACTACTCCGTGAGACAGGGGGAGATAAGACAGGGAGAGCTGCATGCATGAACTAAGACATGAAACCTCAGGGAAGTACAATTAACTTTTTCAGTAAAATTGACTGTCAAGATTACTATTAAAATTGTGATCAATCTTGTCATTATCAAAAAGGGGGAGATGTTAACTCCTTAGATTTAGTTGATTTTGAAAATAGACACTTAACGCGTTGATCTTATTTTTCGTAGGTCACAAATTCAAAAAGGAAATCATCAGCGCAAATGACTTCTAGAAGGAAAATAATATTTGCCTGAAGCTGCAGAAAAGCATTGGAAAGGCAAACCTAAAATCTAAGGGGAAAAACAAGGAAAGGAATATATGGTTGATCGACACATAAAGAAAGTCTAAATGAAGAAGAACACTCGCACACTTGGCAGAGATTACAACCGAATCATCAAGAAATGAAAGAGCCATGAATCAAGCCACAAGATAACAAGTATGTCGATCATACAAGGAAAAGATCAAACCAGCAAAAGGAAAGCAGAAGAAGAGATTTATTTCATGGATACAGATAAACTATATCGCCTCAGTTAAGGACTTCCTAAATTGATCCTTGTTTGAGATAAATCCCTTGGGTTTTTCCTTACAAGAGCACAGATCATCATCTACATAAACCGACCCAGATTTGTAGTGTGAAATACGCAACTTCACTTGAGCTCATCAAATAGTTTTCTTTTGTCTTTCATAAAGCTTTGGAAAAGAGAAAAGAAAGAATCTGAGTGTAGGTATACAAGTTTAGGCAGTGTCAAGGTAGAAATGTGATTTGCATATTAGAAAGGATAAAGTTTCAAATTGATGTAACATGAAGATCTCTTCAAATCTCTTAACGAAAACCCTTGAAACCAAGGGGTCTGGACTAGGCACCGCATTGGTGATCCGAACCAGGATAAAACCTTTTGTGTCAATTATTACTGCGACTTTCTATTATTGT
Source organism: Solanum sitiens (assembly GCA_016801875.1). Taxonomy (NCBI): domain Eukaryota; kingdom Viridiplantae; phylum Streptophyta; class Magnoliopsida; order Solanales; family Solanaceae; genus Solanum; species Solanum sitiens. The sequence continues at coordinate 1,461,158 of JABWTJ010000091.1, forward strand.
TTATCTTCCTACTAACCTGCATGTGAGTCGACTATCGATTATTGGTAGTTCACTAAGTGAATTTTAAGATTACCCCCCCCCCCCCGAATATCATAATAAACTTAAAAAGAAATAAGGGCTTTAGCTATATTGAAACCTAGTTTTGTGGGTGATTCCTCTAGCACAAGGATAGCTCTACACTCATTAAGAGTGGGCTGTTAATTAGACCTTTTTTTTGCCAGCGATGGATATACATGCATATGCACCCACACATATGTATATTGGTCCGCCTCTAATAACAAGATAAAGTTACTTCATGAGTGAAAATCATTAGTGCAAGTTTTAGTGTAACGACCGGAGTCTAGACCATAGCCAAAACCGGCGTCGTTGACCTCTCAGAGGTCGCAGACAAGCCTACATACGTCATCGTTACATCATCTAGGTTAATTTTAGCGAAGAAATTTGAACTTTTTGTTTACTTAAACTTCATAGTGAGAAACATTTAGCTCGTCTAAGACTATCTACATAAACTCTTAAGCGTTCACAACAACCATCTAAATCAAGATAATCAAATGAAAGATATAGTCATAAATATAGAGTTGCCAAAATGGCACCAATACAACGTCTGAAAGTAAATATGAAAGAAACGCTAGTGGAACATACTCCACTAGCTCATGCCTACGTCTACGCTAGAGTAAACCAGTAAGCATCCTCGAAAGCATGAGGGCCTACCAAATCCGGATGAAAGCTCCATGTTCGGATAACTTCTGCGTCGACTCGTAAGCTCTAACGTCCAGCTGTACCTGCACCTAAAAGTAGATAAATGTATGGGATTAGTACACGCTTGTACTAAGTATGGGTATATGCAAGCACACACCACAGACATGCATGATTTAGAATAGCTCTCTCCTAACAATATGAGTTATGGAAAGTCAAGTCAGTGGACTTGCCAAAATCGGATTAGGAAAGTCATGCCATGAGAGTAACATGCATCATCATACGTATCATATTGCACACAGCACATAACATATTGCATATAGCATATAACATATTGCATATAGCACATATAATATTTCATTTCATTCGCATATGCCATGAGACCTTGGAATCATGGACTTAACATTAGGACTTCCCAAAATGAGGGCTCAACATATGGGACCTCAACTAAGGAGCCTTCTTTAGCAAACACAGAGTCTGCTTCATTCATTCATACGTACTTCATTTTATTTCATTCATAGGCTAGTGTAAACACCAGCTATACCTAGAATGTAGTTTAAGACTCTCATTGGGTTCACTGTGCAATGACTAAGAATGACCTAGTGTCATTACATAAGTCTAGTTCACCTCTTGATTATCCTACCCAAACATCTTTGGTATCGTTCATTTCATTGTGGGCATTACATGAGGCTGGCCTCATTCTTTCTTTGGGAACTTTAAATTTAACCGAAATAGATCATGTGAGCTCCAGGAAATCTTGTGTCTACCCCACACCGAAAAGAGGTGGAATCACCGGCCAAAGTGAAACAAAAACATGCTAGCGTGTATGGGGAATTGAACCCTGCTAGATCCCTATGTTGGCTGCATAGGTTCAAAGACTAGGAGATATAAGGAGACCCATACCCGTATGGACGGACACTCTCATCTCATGAGAATTACACAAACCTCTGCCTTCCCGAAAGAAGGAATCGCCACTCATAGCTAGCCTATCGGTGCTCAGTATAAAGTTCCATTACATTCATCTCATACATCATAGAAGCTGGCTTCTAGCATGAGGACATCATTGCTCATTAGATGATTTCTCATCTCATCATTAGTATTAAGTATGCATTAACTTTAATACTTTCATTAGAGTGTTCATAGAGACTGTTCTCTTCATTAACTTTACACTCTCATAGGTGAGTACGTTTTGGTAACATTTACTTAGGCTCATTTGAGATTGCTTTCATATTTCACATTAGCCTCTTATCATGTTGTCACCACATTAATTAGTCTTAGCACATTTGCCGTTAATAATTACTCACCCTTTTTACGTGAATGTTCATTTCATCATATGCCAATGCACTTGGCCTTTTAGTGTGTTTCACACTCTTACTTAACCCTTCTGGGGTCTCATCATTCATCACATAACATCTTAGGTTCACTTTCTTTATAAACGTATGCTGGGCTTATGAGTCCACACACACAAGCTATGAGGCTTCATTCATAGTTCATTTAAGTGATTTATATTGCCCAAAATTATGTGGTACAAGACTTATTCATCTTGTAAGTATGCCAAGGTCTCAATTTGATTCCTTTAGGTAGCATTCATTAAATATTTAATCACGTAAGACTTATGTGTCAATACGGAATTGGGCAAGGGAACCCGATTTCGAATCCCTTGAGCAACACTTAATCTTATATTAAACTTGATAATTGCATTTTTCAGATTTGGGGGACCCTAGTTCGATCCCCATCACTCCCATAATATTTCCTTTCTTTTCCTCCTCTCTTTCTCGTTTAAGGCAAGGAGGTTGTGGGATCAATCCCCCACAAGCTCATTCTTTTTCTCTTAATTTATCTATTAACTTTCTCACCTATCCAAGAGGTTGTGGGTTCAATCCCCACTCACCACATTTATTTTTCCTCCTTTATTTTTCTCCTAACTCTCTCATCTATTCAAGAGGTTGTGGGTTCAATCCCCACTCACCACATCTATTTTTCCTCCTTTATTTTTCTCCTAACTCTCTCATCTATTCAAGAGGTTGTGGGTTCAATCCACACTCACCACATCTATTTTTCTCCTTTATTTTTCTACTAACTCTCTCATGTGCCAAGAGGTTGTGGGTTCGAATCCCCACAGCCTCACCTTATTTTAATTTACATTTTCTCCTAACCTTCTCATTCTGCCAAGAGGTTGTGGGTTCGAATCTGACATACCTCATTTTTATTATTTCTTTATTTCATTCTTCTCCTCTCTCCTTCATCCGTCCAAGAGGTTGTGGGTTCGAACCCCACACGCCTCACTTCATTTTCTTTCATTTTCCCCCTAACTTTTCACTTGAGCTTTACCCCATTTCGAATCCCCCTTACCATATTTTATTATTTAATTTTTTATGACATGTATATGGTGATGTCTTGGGTTCAATCCCCACTGACCTCAAGCATTTAAAAAAATATTTTAGAACGTGATTTTTTTACAGTAAGCTGCCCAAAAACAAATTTCCAGAATGCTGGAAATTTGTTCACCCTCTTTGCATTCCATTTTCTCAACTTTTAGATGTTATATTTAGGATAAATTTTTGTGTAACATCTAGTGCATCTTTAGGTGAGTTTTCATGGTTATTTTTGAGAATTTAATTACCTTTTTGCAGTCCATTTTCTCACCCTCTTTCATGTTAAACATCAAGACATTTCGAGTAGTTTTTAGGGAGATCTTTAGGTGCATTTTCAAGGTTACTTTCAATCAAGAATTATCATTCAATTCAGAAACTTTGAACTCATATAAACATCACGTTTTTAACATATTCATATACGTAAAATAAACATTTTAACATGTAAAAATCCAGGCTTCAAACCATGGCTAACTCACGGCACACACATGCACAATCAAGTTAACGTAATTCACTTTTTTCGGAACACATCTTTCATTTCTCACATAATTTCCGAATTCACATTCAAACACGTAATCACAATCAGCCCTAAGATCATCTACCAGAAGTCATACCAATGCATACATGAATCTTTCAAAGGATCAAATGACAGGGGCATGCAACGGGGACAACCTTAGTTTTTTTTACTGGAATTAAGCTGAACTTAGGGGTCTCTATGGAAAGGGACCAAGAGGGAAGAAAACCCATACCTTAATGTCATTCAAAACTTGTTTCAATGCTGCCAATTCCCACGACACCATTGCCTCACCACCAAAATCCCAAACACAATCCGTAAGAATGTTGTTGATTTTCGTTTTTAGCTTAGCTTTTCGTTTGAGTTTTTGTGTGTAAGTTATTCAAGAGTGAAGAACTATTATTTTCAGTTCTTTTACTGATAAAAAAGGTGAGAATGAGAGTGAGAGACGTGAGAATGAGTGGATTAGGATTAGGAGAGTTAGGTGGAGACTTAGTCAAACTAGGACTCCTCATTATTTATTAATTTTATTATTATTATTTTTTAATTAAAAATCTGATTTTTCCTTACTTAAATCAGCAAATTAAATATTAATTAATTTAACTAATTCACTAAATACAATTAAATCAATTAAATCATTGCTTCCACCAAGGCTCGAACCCGGGTGCAGCAAGATTTTGCTTAAAGGGTCAATCTCGGCCATATCAAAATTTCCCCTTAACCATATTAATTAATTAATTTATTAATTATTTAGGGTAATTACAATACTACCCTTAGCCTGGAAAATACCATTTTACCCCTAGACCCTCCAAACCTAAGATTACCTCTTTTAAGTCAAGTAAGACTCATCCGGGTGAATCTCTCCAATTCGGTCGCCCTACATGGTTGGTTCTCACCTTGCCTAGATCAACTAACTCATCAAGCTGGATGGATAGGCTAGTGCATAGGTTCTGAGGTCTGGTTCTACGCGCATCAATCCATGTGAACCCGGTCTAATCGTAGGCGTTCTAGATACATTAAGCATTAGTTAGCATAGCCATTTTAGGGTTGTTACATTCAGGCTCTGATACGACATGTAAAAGCATAAATATTTATGCGAATAGAGAAACTAATATATAGCATACCAGGATTTTGAATGAGCTTATCTGAGGAAGAAAACGAAATCAATTTCCCTTGGCCCTATCTTACGCTACATTAACTTTCGTGATTGAATCGAGTTGAGGTATTAACCTAGATGAACGTAAAAGGACCAATTTATAGGATTACACTGGAAATGTTATTGTTTTTGCTGCCCAACATATAATCTAATGAAATGATGAAATCTATTTAATTATTAAAATAAAGTAAAAATTATATGGTTCAACTAATTTATGATATGTAATTATCATATTAGTAATATTAGTAGTGAATGCTTAAAATAATTACTATTTATATATAGCTTATCGTTTAATTTCATACAAAAATAGTAAATACGCACAACTATCTACAATTTGTAACATTAGGCATTTCGAGGCTAATCTTCATTTGCTCAGATAAATCGCGACTGATCCAAAAGAGGATAACTATTGGGTAGTTTTTGATTAGTTTTTCATGTATAAGTGTATTTGTTTCATTCATTTTTCTTCTATTTTAATCTCACGTATTGTTACGGACGCTAATTGAGCGAATTACATCAACTTTTTTCAATCATATTGTGTCAAGATAACAAACGGTTCAAGATCCAATTCAAACTGAATTTGATTGGATCAATATGAATTGAGACGAAATGGGGCAGATAATGAGTCAGAACCCAACTCAACTCAATTTTCGCTAAGTTTAGTTATTTTATTTGTTCTTTTATAATATTAGTACACAATAACAATACTAATAAAAATATTTTATGAGTATATATATAAAGAATTCATACTATTACAAAACCTCCAACTTTTTCATGGTCTGCTAAAAAAATTGTAATTCAACATGTGAAAATTAAATGCCTCACAATGTACAAAGCCATTTATATTGAGGAATTTGAAATTTATATATAAACACAGAAAAAACATTTATTTATATAAAAAAAAATTAAGAAAATTCAAATGAATATACATTCGCCCCTTCTTGATTCGACCTTACATAAAAGTGGCTAAAATGTAGGAATTTTGTTTCTATAATACTAAACAAATGATATCTCTTGGTATTTTCTAGATCTCTTATATATAAAAATGATGATTTCTTATAAAATAAAAGTCATAAAATCAGAAAATTGAATTTGTAACTGACATGTCACGCCCCAGGCCTACACCTTGGGCGGGACTGGATGACCATTGCTGGTCTCGAGCTAACCGTTGACCTGACTTACTTAACTCAGCGGAAGACTCAACTCAACTCAATCAAAAAATAGAGCATGGTTAAAAGCAGTACTTAATATGGTAGTCTGGCCAATATGACACTTAAGTCTCAACACTTCAACATATGAAATTACAAAGTAAATGACACTCCAAAACTAAATTACTAAGTGTATATGAAGCCTCTAAATTGACTAAGATAGATGTTGGGACAAATCTCACATCCTAATGAACAGAACTAGAAAAGCAATTAAAATGATGTCTTGTAAAATGCAAGGAGGCTCACCACTAACTCTGGAACTCAAACTGGATCAACGAAGCGCTGCGTGTTGATCCTGGTTACCTATGTCTGCATCATAAGACGATGCAGGCCAACTGGCATCAGTACATTAATGTACGAGTATGCGAGTTGGAATTCTAAATAGAACTATAAAAGCTTGAAATGAATTAAGGATGAACTTACCTTGGCTCTGCTTGACTCATAAGAAAACAGCTCAATATAAAGCAATAAGAACATATGCAATATATATATATATATATATATACTGATAAATTAGTGTAAACACTTAGTTTATTAAAGATAAAACAATACTAAACTCAACTTTACTTATATATGCAAGTAATATAATTTTCTGTGGGAGATTCTCTAACCGACAACCATCACTTGAGCCTAAGTAATCATACAACGTTTTACATCATGCTGCCGAGGACCATCCTACACCTTGCCATCCGTATAGGACCTTACTTAACTTAGTGGATCCACTAACTTAACTTATGTGATCATCTAAACAATCTGACCTATTAATACCCATGATGGCTACATGGTTTACACGGAGACTTGAGTTAATATGAACTTTCATCCTCACATCGGTGCTTAATACTACTCCCAAAATATACTTTAGCACATGCTTTTAACATAACTTCCTTCCTTTGGGTTGAGATAATTTGCTCAACCTTTTTTAGGTTTAAAAATCCCTCTTGGAATCAATGTTCCCCTTTTCTTACTCAAAACTCTTTTGGAACCCTTATTTTACTTGTAACTTAAATGTGACACATTTATAAACCTTTTGGGAATACTTAGTTCCCTTATATCTTTTTGAGAGATGAACTCAACTCTTACTCTTTACTTCACCTAAACTTAAGTCTTAGGAAATACTTATTTCCCTTATAGCTTTTTGAGAATTTAACTCAACTCTTTACTCTTTGCTCAACTTGTAACTTGAGCCTTAAAATAAAGTTAAAGTGATTGTTTAAGTCTCTTTGAAAACTTTAAGAACTTGCCTTTACTTACTTCTTAACTTTTAAACTTGACTCTTAACATCTTTGACCTTGATCTTAGCTTCCCTTAAATTGGATTATGGATTCAAGGATCATCATATCATTTTTATGGATGATTTCATGATGTTTATATGTACTTTAGACTATTGGAATCAACTAGGAATGATAGGTATATCACTTAGGAACTAGTACGAATAGATAGGGAAAGAACGGGGTCTCCAGGTGACCTTGGCGCTCTGAGAGGCGCGGAGAGCCAGAGCCTGTTCGTCAGACTCTGGTCTGAGGTGCTCTAGATGGTGTGGCGCGCCAGGACCTGTTAGACAAAGCCTTCCCTGAGGGGCTCTGGCAGGCGCGGCGCCCCAGGGGTTTTCAGACGAAACCTCTGACTTTTATTTTCTGTTTTTCATCTCTAAACCTCCTAAACTTCTATGGATCCTACTCCAAACTCTTAGGATCACTAAATACATCATTACCCAATAGATTAGACCCAAAAACAATCAAGAAATATGAATCAAATCTACTAGAGATAAACTACAATTCAACCAACAAGAATTTCACTATTTTTCGTCAAGAACTCCCATGTTCATCATTCAATAAACTCTAACTTGCTGAATTGGATCAAATCGGGGTTTTGGTGAAAGGACCCAACACAGAATGATCTACATACCTTAAAAGGATCACCCACAACGAAATCCACGCAACTATTCTTGGCATTCTTTCTTCTCTTTCTCCTTTCTCCTCTTGTCTTCTCTTTTCTCCCAAGCCCTAAGCGTATTCAATATTCTCAAAACTGACTTAAGGCTTAATTTTTCCCTTGATAAACTCTTAAAAATAATTAGGAAATAGTAGGGTGAAAAGACTACTTTACCCTTACTAAAATCCGGATTGAATTATCCTCAATCCAACAACCCAACTTCCGAATGGTATATCTCACTCATACGATATAAAAAATTCACAAATGCAGTGGAGATAGAAAGATATTTGCATGGGATTTCCAACCATATAAAGAACTCACACTAATTCCTCCTGAGATGAAAGTTATGGCGTTTGAGATATGACCAAAAACTCACTTTTAAAATCTGGAAATTTTCCACATTTCTCTTTTTATTTCCAGAAACAATTTTTCCTTTATTTACTAGATTATTCTTAGTTATTTGAAGTTAATATGACCTATACAATCAAATTTAACAATTTTGAGGTATTAAATATCACATGTAAAAAATAATTAAGTGGACTAAATTAAACAAGTCAAAGTAAATTTTCAGTGACTAAATATATCTACCAATTTCTCTAAATAAATAATCACATTATTTTTACTCTCTTTTTTCCTTATTTTATGTGATATTTACTTATTTAGGTTATTTCGAAAAGAAAGTCTTTTTATAGTCCTATATTAATTGTTCACTTTATTATAGATAATTCTTCCAATCATTTTGATCTCATTTATCCTTAAAATTATTCCTTTTTCAATTTTGTAAATTAATCATGTTTGTAAACCTTCAGAACAAATTCTTAAAGTGCAAATTAATGAAATTTATCATTTTTATTTATGATTTCTTATAATGAGAAGAATAAATAACTAAATTAAAATAAAAATGACATATTTTAACTCTGGATTTTAAAAAAACAATTTAAAATCACATAAACCTCTAAGATTTCTATTACATGTCACATTTCAATTTCCTTTTAATTTTTTTTACGTCCAATTAAACCGTGTCATGTAAATTGATACGGACAAGACAATACAACTAAGGAACCTCCATTACTAATTTCCCCCACCCACTCACCCCACTCCATATTACATTTCTGTAAAATTTAATTGAAGAAGAAAACCTCTCCCCTTCTTCAGTTCCCTCTTTCACTCCGGGGTGTTGAATTTGAAGACTTCAAAATCATACAAATTTGTGTTCAGTAGCTGAAGGACAACGTGTGCTCAAAAGGGTATTTGATACTTTTCTAAAATATTTTTTGGATGTTTACAGTATCAGTAATAATATTAGATCTTGATAAGCTTAAACTATCATTCCTTCTTCTGTTTAAAAAATCAAATCTTTCTCATTTGGGTGTTGTCAATTTTATGAAATAGAAGCCCTATCTTCCTCTTTGTACTTTTTTTTGGGGTAGATGTTGGTTTTGTTGGGATTTTGGAATGTAGAAAAAACCCTATTTTCCTTTCTTTTTTTTGGGTGTTTTTTAGATGTTGGTTTTAATGCAATGACATTTCTTTTAAGTCGAGGGGCTATCGAAAATCAACTCTCAAACCCCACAAACAAATTTAGGTGTAAAATGTTGTCTACATGCTATCCTTTCTAGACCTCTGAAAAGTAAAAAACTTACTTTCTGTCTGGCTAGTAGAATTTTCTTGTCTGCTAAGGAATTAGTCTAAGTTAAACCAAGATGTATATATGTTGGACATGATCCTTCCTCACCTATGAAGAATAAACTCGAAAAGCATCACTCAATTTGGGATTCGTGAGTTGATGTTTATTTCGAAGTTATGTTATGTGTTGAATTACCTTAGGCGAGATTAAAAATTTGAGTTGAAACTTACTTTCTGTCTGGTTAGTAGAGATTTCTTGCTTGTTAAAGGATTAGTGCAAGTTAGAACGAGAAGTATGTTGGACATGTTCCTTCCTTAGGAAGAAGCATCACCCAATTTGGGATTCTTGAGTTGATGTTAATATCGAAGTTATGTTGCGTGTTAAATTCTCTTAGGCAAGCTTGAAGTATTGAATGGAAATTTAATTTTTGTATGGTTAGTAGAAATTTCTTGTTTGCTAAGGGATTACTAATAGTACATCATAAAACTTAACTGTGTCCTCAGGTGATTAAATGTGATATCCGAGAAGCTTGCCGGAATCTCATCAACAACTTCCCGGGGCACATGTTCGAAATAATCCCCATCACTAAGGATACATAATCATTCTTCTTGTAGCACAAATTTTTAGGGTCATATATCCCAAAAAAGGTTAATTGAAATAGTACTATTAGTTGCACTAGAGTTAAATTTACAGTCAAACAATTGTACTAAAATTTAATACAAATACTATTTTTATATATACTACCAAACAACTTCTTTAATGTTGAAGGAAGTGTCAAGTGTTATCTATTGATTTATAATATTGCGATAAATACATGTCCTTCATAAAATGTTTTGATGTAAGCACTCAGTACTATAAATTTCTAGTACAATAAGTATAATACCACTAATTTAAACTTCTAAGTTCTCTTCAAATTCTATACAAAAATACTTTATATGTGGTTAATTTCACCTAAGCCAGACAATTTTACATCAAGAGTTGCAAATTAAAGAAATCAATGCAAATGTCATCAACAAATTATACACCTTTTCTTTTATTGTTAAAGTTGTGATATGTTTGTTTGTTGTTCGTGTAGCGTATACTCTGACCTTACCAATCGTATTCTTTTTCAATCTCTACAAATTATCATGCCTCTAGATGAACAAAGACTATGTTTACCTTCCCTTGATCGAATTAGCAGTCTTGTCATTCATTTAATCGATGAAATTCTAAATAGGTTGTATTTTCGAGATGTTGTAAAAAATAGTACACTTTCTAAGGATTGACAATATACTTGCCATAGAATACCACAGGTTAAATTTGATCAAACGGTCTAGGAAACACCAGAGGACTTCACATCCCCTACTATTGGATTTGTTCCTATTCTCGACTGTATCCTCAGGTTTCATATAGGAATAACGTTGAAAGTTACCCTCGACATTACTAGTCTAAGAGTATGTCCTATCGTTTGATATATTTTCTCGACACAAATTGTGATTCTTCTACGAGTTTTTTTTTTCACAAATAAGGAAGGATCATGCCCAATATAAATACTTCTCGGTCTAACATGGACTAATGGATAAAGGTAAGTTTCCACTTTACGATTTAAGATTTCCCAAAGAAATTTAATACACAAAATAACTTTGAAATAATTCAATTAAAGAATACAAAATTGGGTGATGCTTCTTCGAGTTTCTTCTTCACAGATGAGGAAGGATTCTATCCAACATAATACTTCTCGATCTAACTTGGACTAATCCCTTAATAGGAAAGAAGTTCCTACTAACCAGAAAATATGTTCCCAAAGAGAATTAAACACACAACATAACGTCGAAATAAACAACCAAAGACTCAAATCATATAGCATTTAAGAACAAACATGAAATGTAAAATCCATCTTTGTTCCCAAACAGAGTATTTAAAACATTCATCCAGGTTCACAATCCTATGTTTCCAAGCATATAAAATCTTTATAGTACCTTAAAGCAAAGGCAAAACACAACCTTACTACTTCAACCAAACATTTCGTTTCTGTTTGCACTTCCAAAACAATTTAGCCAAAGATTAAGAAGGATTGTGATAATGATACAAGTTAACAAGACACAAAACTTCTGCTTTAGATGATGACCGTTGAAACTTTGTTATCTCAGCGAGTACTTTGAGAGATTTGTTAGTTTCAATTTTACTAGGCTTGATTTCCATTTTTACCAGTGCTGGAGACTATGCCAATAAAACCTCGATAAACTGCATTACACCCACTTGTAATAGTATATCATAAAATTTAACTGTCCTCAGATGATTAAATGTGATGTCCGAGAAGCTTGTAGAAATCTCATCAACAACCTCCTGCGGCACAGGTTCGAAATAATCCCCATCATTAAGGATACACCCCTAAGATAAGTCAATAAAGAACCATCAATTCATTACATACAAATATAAAAACATGGAAAAGATAGAGAGAAAAATAAACATTAGCCACAACCTTAATTTCAATTTCTGCCAAATTTGTAGAGCTCCGTATCATGCAAAGAGCAAATGAAAGCTCAAAAAACTCTCCAAGTGTAATCCAAGATATGAATAGGCGTTTCAGATAGTTAAGAGTTGATGGACGCCTTGTTGGTATAAATTAAGTTGATCCAATATCGACCTACGAATAAAATGATAAAAATCAGGATGCCAAAAAGAAAAGTACATGTATGAAAATACAAGTAAAATGAAGCAACATTACCTCAAAATGATCCCAGATGAAATACTCAAGAGCAGGAATAGACGAAAAAATATTTTCAAATCATCTTTTTCCTCTAGAACTAATTCTTTAGGCTCATATAGAACATTGGAAAGAAGAGGAACATTTTCTAGATATATCAACTGTATATCGCCATGAAAGACAAATGACCTTAACTTAGGAGCATTAATACTCATGAGGTACGGATTGTCTATGTCTTTTAGCACCAAATCCTCAAGCAACAGTCAATTAGAGATCAAAATTTCAAAAATTTTAATTTTAGGCTAATCAACTTATTAAATCCCTGAAGAAGCATGGAAGATGTATTTCACATTCCATGAGATACAAATGCCTCAATGCTGAACAATAAAAAAAGAAGTAAGGGATCTTGTATGGTGGATAAGTAGATGGAAGTTTAAGGAAGAAATGTTGAATGAAATTTGTGTCGAGCAAATGTATCAAACGATCAACATTAGGACATACTTTTAGACTAGTAATATCAAGGGTAACTTTCAATGTTGTTCCTATATGAAAACTGAAGAAACTATCGAGAGTGGGAATAAATCCAATGTAGGGGATGTCAAGTCCTCTGGTGTTTCCTAGAACGTTTGATCAAATTTAACCTCTGGAATTCTACGTCAAGTATATTGCCAATCCATATAAAGTGTACTAGTTCTTACAACATCTCGAAAAGACAACCTATTTAGAATGTCATCGATTAAATGAATGGCAAGGTTGCTTAGTCGATCAGAAGAAGGTAAATGTAGTCTTTGTTCATCTGGAGGCATGATAATCTGTAGAAAATAAACAACAATACCATTGGTAAGGTCAAGGTATACGCTACACGAACAACAAACAAATGCTCTTCACCTTATTCAATTAACATGTCACAACTCTAACAATAAAAGAAACGGTGCATAATTTGTAGATGGCATTTGCTTTGATTTCTTTAATTTGCAACTCTTGATGTAAAATTGTCTGGCTTAGGTTAAATCAAACACATATAAAGTATTTTTGTATAGAATTTGAAGAGAACTTAGAAGTTTAAATCAGTGATGTTATACTTATTGTACTAGAAATTATAGTATTGAGTGCTTATATCAAAACATTATATGAATGACATGTGTTTATCGTAACATTATAAAACAATAGATAACACTTGACACTTTCTTCAACACTAAAGCAGTCATTTGGTAGTATATATAAAAATAGCATATGTATTAAATTTTAGTACAATGATTGACTGTAAATTTAACTCCGGTACAACTAATACTAGTATTACAGTTAAACTTTTTTGGGATATATGACCCCTAACATTTGTGCTACAAGAAGCTGAAAATATTAATTTAGTGAACTACACACTTAATTTCAATATCTTGGTGAAAGAGAGTAAAAAAATATGGCATAAATTTTAATTTATGTATAAGCTATTAATAAGAACACCAAAATCATGTGAAATAATATTATTTTGTTAATTCAAATATTCATATCCAAACCCATAACTGAACGTAAAACCATCAAGACTTGAATGAGAAATCAGATTCCTATAAATTAAAAAAAATGTTGATAATTGAACAAGGTGATATTCATTAATCAAGACTAAGCCATAAGTCCATATATGCCTTTAATCTATGTTTTCTCAAGATAGCATATTAGAATTTGGCAAATATTTTACTTTTTCTTAATAGTGTAATTATTTGAAAAACTATACTTTTTCTTAATAGTGTAATTATTTGAAAAACTACAATCTTAAGAGGAAACAAGTTTGAAATAACTTAATTTTGTTGCTACCATTACACAATGAATCAGAGTATACTATAGTTCTTTTTTTTTACAAAAAATATTACTGTTGTTATTGTTGTTTTAATTAGGGTTTCTTCAGAGGGTGGTTCAATTTCTTTAAAGATGAGGCATATGCCTTAGACCCCCGAAATCGAAAGACCTAATTTTTTATTATAAATAAAATTATCTTAAGCTTTTCGTAGCAAAAACAAAGAATGTTTTAATTTGTTTGAAACTCTTTTTTATGGATCAATTTTTAAATTTAACTTCCACATGGTATGTTAAGACGACAAGATTAAAAAAATATTTTGGTGTATATATATCTTTAGTTTAAGATCATAAAAAATAAAACTATTTTTATCAAAAAGAAAAAATAACTTGAATCTCACATTAAAAAAAAGCAATTAAAATTTAGGCCTCCAACTTATTTTTGGCTTTAGGCCACTAATTAGCTTGAGCCGCCACTGTGTTTATTTATCAATTTCTGTACTAACTAATGGTAAAATGCTCAATTAAGAAAGGACATATATTGAATACTGATTAAAAAAAATTTCTTCATATTTTTTACTTGTCATTTGCTTTCAACACTCTCTACGCCATCTCAACATCAAAAAAGGTGTATTTATTACATTTCAAAATAGTTCTAGGAGGTATTAAGATGTGTAAAGAAAATGTATGTTCTTAAGATTTCGACCATAGTTCTAGGGAGTACTTATGCCTTTTTTCAAAAAAATAAAATAAAATAAATATTTAAAAACTTGACAATGTTTTTCCATAAATTGTTTTTTGGAATTCGTGTGTTTTAGGACTAAATAAGATTCATTCTTTCTTTTAGTTAGATTCCTAACATGATATATTAAATTATCAAAAAAAATATTGCTGTAGTTTATTAAATGCCCATTTTAACAATTTTTTCTTTCTTCAATCTTAATGGTGGTTGGCTAAAATTTTATGTCGTAATAGAACATAAATATTTGTATCTATAACAAGCAAAAACGAACCTAAGAATTGAAGACTTCAGGTGCACCAATAAACTTAAAAAGAAATAAGGGCTTTAGCTAGATTCAATCCATAGTTATGTGGGTGATTCATCGCTAGCTTGTACCAGCAGAAAAAAGATAACTCTAAACTCGTTAAGAGTGTGTAGTTAATTATATCTTTTTTTTTGTCAGAGATATGTGTATATGCACCCACACATATGAATGTGAGTCCGCCTCTCATAACAAGATAAAGTTATGCGAAAATCATTAGTTCTAGATTCAGGCGCTGATACGAAGTGTAAAAACATAAATATTTATGCTAATAAATAAATTAACATTATTACATACTGAGATTTTGAACGAGCGTATCTGATACAGAAAATGAAATCAATTTTTCCTTTGCACTATCTTACGCTACTGTAACTTTTGTGATTGAATCGAGTGGAGGTATTAATCCTAATAAACATAAAAGGACCAATTTATAGGATTACACGGAAAATGTTGTTGTTTTTGTTGCCCATCAAGTAATCTGAATAAATGATGAAATCTATTTAATTATTAAAATAAAATAAATTATATGGTATAACTAATTTATGATATGTAATCATCATATTAGTAATATTAGTAGTGAATGCTTAAAATAATTACTATTTATAGCTAATCTTTTTATTTCATTGAAAAATAGTAAATAGACACGACTATCTTCAATTTGGATGTAACTATAGTGTCGACAAAATGAGCCCATATTTTGTTGACTTGCCCAAACCACCCATATTTTAATGGGTTGGGTGAGTGATCTTTCACATGGTAAAATATGGGTTGATACCCATATTTGACCCATAAAAATATGGGTAAAATATGATTAGCCAAATGAGTTCAACTTCTAACTTTTATTCACTCAAAATTCATGATATCACTAAAAACAGTGTAACTTCTCTTCGTTATTCTATAGAACAAACTATTCTTCTCTCTAATTAAAAAGGTAAAAGTCTTTGACCATCCACAAATATATAAATTAAATGTACATTTCTTGTTTATTATAATTACATTTTGTTTATTTATTTAATTTTATATTGGCATTGTTTAAAGTGCATTAAGCATGTTTTAGTCATAAATGTAAATATTCATTTACTTTGAGATTAAAAATATTTTCATCTTGTTATTACATAAATTTATTTTATATTGAAAGGATATTTTTTTATGATACAATAAAGCTAAATGAAGCATGCTTAACAGTTTCATCTAAAAAAAGACTAAAACATCTTCTCCATATTGAATTCTTAAAATAAAATACTATTTATTTATGAAAATATGTGTAAACTAGTATTTTACCCGACCCATTTATTACCCAACCCATTTTTACCCATATCAAATATGAGTAGATTGAATAATTACCCATTTTATGTTTACCCATTTTTAACCTGCCCACATTTGACCCAACCCGTCTATTTTCCACCTCTAGTTGTAACATTAGGCATTTCTAGGCTAATCGTCATTTGCTCTGTTAAATGGCGACTCATCCAAAAGAGGATAACTATTTGGTAGTTTTTTATTAGTTTTTCTTGTATAAGTGCATTTGTTTCATTGTTTTTTCTTCTATTTTATCTCAGGCATTGTTAGGGACGATAATTGAGCGAATTGGATCAATTTTAGGTCAATCAAAATAGGTCAAGACAACAAATGGATCAAGATCCAATCCAAGTTTAATTTGATTGGATCAATATGAATTAAGCCAAAACGGGATAGATAATGAGTCAAGACCCAACTCAACTCAATTTTGGCTAAGTTTATTATTTTATTAGTTCTTTTAAAATATTTTAGTACACAATAACATTATTGATAAAAATATTTTATGGATATATACGAAGAATTCATACTACTACAGAACCTCCTACTTTTGTAACATCTCGTAAACCGAAATAGCTAGGATTATAACAAGAAACTAAGAATATTTATTTTTGGAAAGAATAGGAAAACAAATCTGAAAAATTTCCCAAGTGTAAAAGTAAGTCTTTGGTCATTTTCAAGCGGCCAAAACTTCTAGATCATGATGAGTTAGGGCCAGTTCTTTTTATGGTTGGAAATCCCTTGAAGATATCTTTCCAACTCTGCTGAGTTTGCGTATATTTGATATTTTATGAGGGAGATATGCCTATGGAAGTTGGGCTATTGGATTGAGGAAAGTCCAATCTGGATTTTAGTAAGGGTAAAGTGGTCTTTTCACCCTATTATTTCCTAATTTGTTTTAAAGGTTTATTAGGGGTAAAACTAAGCCTTAAGTCAGTTTGGAAAATTGAAGTACACTTAGGGCTTGGAAGAAAAGAGAAGAGAAGAAGGAGAAAGGAGAAAAAGGTCAAGAATACATCAAGAACGCTAAGGTTTCGCGAGTGGAATTCGTCGGGGGTGATTTCTATCGAGGTATGTGAGATCGTTCTGTGTTGGGTTAGTTCACCCACACACCAACATGTTTAATTCAGCGAGTTTTGAATAAATTGAATGATGAATGTTGAAGTTCTTGATGAACAATTGTTGAATTCTTGTTAGTTGAGTTGTAGTATGGCTTTAGTTGTTTTGATTCGTGTTTTGGAGCTGTTTTACGAGTCTAAACTAGTGGGTATTAAGAACTTTAGTGATCCTAAGTGTTTAGGGAAAGATATATGGAAGTTTAGAAGGTTCAGAGTTGAAATCAGAGAAGAAAAGTGAGAAATCCCATCTGATAGACCCTAGGGCGCTGCACCTGCCAAAGCCCCTCAGGGCAGGCTCTGTTTGATAGGACCTAGCGTGCCGCACCCGCTAGAGCGCCTCAAAACGTAGTGTTCGTTAGGCTCTGGCGCTCCGCACCTCTAAGATCGCCAAGGTCACTCGGAGACCCCATTTTTTCCCTATCTTTTCGTACTAGTTTCTAAGTGATGTATCCATATTTCTTGGTTGATTCTAACACTCTAAAGTACATCTAAACATCATGAAATCATCCATAAACATGATATCATGATCTTTGAATCCATAATCTAATTCAAGGAAAGTTAATATCAAAGTCAAAGAAGTTAAGAGTCAAGTCTAAAAGTTAAGAAGCAAGTCAAAGTGAGTTCCTAAAGTTCCCAAGAGTCTTCAACAAACATTTTAAACTTTTTTTTAAGTCTCAAGTTACAAGTGAAGCAAGAGTAAAGAGTTAAGTTCTTTCTCAAAAGTTTTAAGGGGACTAAGTAATCCCTAAAAGTTACAAATGTTTTCACATTTAAACAAGTAAAGAGACTTCGGGCTAGTTTTCAGATAGAAGTAATAGCTTATGAAATGAATCAGGCAGGGAAACTACGATTTATAAGAGAGCTATTGAAGCTAAGTTTTGATCACTAATATCAAACCACAGAATCAGTATGTTTTAAAAACATAAGATCCAGTATATTTGTGGGAGTAGTATAGAGCACCGATGTGGAGATGCGAGTTCATATTAATTCAAGTTCTATGAAAACCATGTAGCCATAATGGGTAGAAAAGGTTCATACTTTTCAGATGAACCCTTTTCATAGTATACTAGTGGATCCATTAGGCAGTTCATATCCTATACAGTGGCAAGGTTAGGATGGCCGGGTAGCGTGGTTCGAGTAACGTTGTATCATCACTATAGCTCTTAAGTGATGTTTGTCGGTTAGAGAATCTCCCACGAAAGTTATTGTATTTTCTTATACATCAGATATATCTACTTTTTTACATACATCATAGAGATTATTTGTGTCCTTGTAGATATTCACAATTTTCAGCATGTTTTTAGTTAGTTTTCTTTATTTTTCACAATACTTTAAATTGCATTATATTGAAATGAGTAGTTATTCATGAGTTGAACAGAGCCAAGGTAAGTGTCCCGTCATACTTCTTTTCCAGCTTAAGTGTTGTTTAGCATTCGAACTCGCATACTCGTACATTCAATATACCGATACCAGTTGTCCTTCATCGTATCATGATGCAAACGCAGGTAACTAGGATCATCATTCTGCACACCGTTGATCCAGTGAGTATCTCAGAGGGCAGTTAGTTAGCCTCCCTTCATTCCGGAGGACATCTTTAGCTTTTAGTTAATTGCTTTAATATTAAGTTGTTAGGATGATTGGTGGTCCTATCCCAACATCCATATTTTAATTTAGAGGCTTCATAGATAGACAATATTAGTGTTCATTGGTCTTTCATTTTATTTGTAAAGACTTGAAGTTGTCATTTTAGCTAAGTATTATTTTAAAAGATATTCTTGGATTATATCTGTAACGACCCTCAAAATCAAATAGGTCAAACTAGAGCTCCACATGTGTTTCATGATTTAATAATGTGTTAAAATAGTGTATTTTACCATTAGAAGTCAGTTTGTGAAGTTTGGAAGTCAAACGTCAAAGGACGACCAAGACATTTGGAAACTAGCCTTGTGTGTGCTAGTGTGCCCTTGTATGTTGTATATGTTTATGTATGTTGTATGGAGTTTAAAATAAGTGGGGATAACCCTAGGACCTAGAGAGACATATTTAGGTTTAAAACGTCCAAGTACGACTCCCCGAGGACCACCATAAGGGTCCCTAAGGAGGAGCCAAACATTGCCCAAGCAAGCTGCCCAAGGCAACAAAGTTTTGCACATAGGTGAAACATGTGCGCGTCGCGGACCTGGTCCAGTTTAGGAAAAAAGTTTTGGTCTGCATCACCGACACATCGCTCACCCCACTGTCCAAAATTAATTTCCAATAACTTGTGGGAACAACTCCGCGACGCGGACTTGTTCCCCGACGATAATTCCGTAAATGAAAGTTAAGTTGACTTGTCTAAAAAGGTCCTTTTAGTGTAGTTTTTTTTTTGGTATTTTATATACAAATTTTAGGTCATTATACACTCATTTCCCCATAAAAAATCTCAAACCCTCAATTAGAAATCAAATTATCAAAACCCTCAAAAGTTCTTCTCTCCCAAAAGTTCTCTCAAACTCCATTGGAGCTAGAACTCAAGGTTGAGCTAGGGTTCAAGGTTTTGGACGTTTTCTTCACCAAATATAGTGGGTTTCTTCATATTATGGTATGTTAATACATCCATGACTCTTCTTCCATTCAAGGAGCCCATTCAAAGACTTTTCAAAAAGGGTTTTCAAACTCCAAACTCTTCTATTTTTTACTCTAAGCATGAGTCTTGCATGAAAACGTTTTAATGAGTGTAATATGATATTATTCAATTTTAGTTGATGATTTTAAGGTCAAAAAGTCAATAAACCCATGTTCATTCAATTTCTCAAATTTTGGCTTATGAAGTGGGTTTAATGTTCATGATTAGATAATATTAGAACTATGATTTTTTTTATGTTATATTTTGATTACCTACTGCCTTAAAATGCTTTATTATGATAAATTGTTGTTGATATTGAGAAGAGGTGGTAAAGGCTTGGATGAAGGGTGAGTTGTTCTAATCTTGCTTAGTTCTTGTTATGAAATGATCTTGAGTGGTATGGTCCACCTTCGGTGACGGTGTTTACTTGAAGTATGTGAATATATATGTTTATTTTGATTGATAGACTTGAAGGCATAGCATGTGAAGTGAGGTGATGATTGTTATGTTTATGCAAGATGTGCTTTAGGAAGTTGAAAATGTGTATCTTGAAGACGCTAGGTCTAAATGATGTATATATATGAGAGACATGATAGTGTGTGAAGTATGATGAATGTGGGTATGAGCATGTTTGGAAGTCAAGTTATGAATATGGTGATTATGTGAAAGGTGTGCTCACATGTACACACACTATGAATGAAAGAATGAAGTTAATGAATGTATGTGGGGATTTGTAGGGTAGACACTCTTCGTGAGTAGAGATGGAGCGTCTAGGCCTCCAACTTATTTTTTGCTTTAGACCACTAATTAGCTAGAGCCCTCACTATGTTTATCTATCAATTTGTGCACTAAATAATGGTAAAGTGTTCAATTAAGAAAGGACATATGTTGAATGCTGATTAATTTGTTTTTTTCGGATTTTTTACTTGTCATTTGCTTTCAAGACTCTCTACGTCACCTCAACACCAAAAAAGGTGTATTTATTACATCTCAAAATAGTTCTAGGAGGTATTAGGACATGTAAAGAAAATGTGTGTTCTTAGGATTTTGACCATAGTTCAAGGGAGTACTTATGCCTTTTTTTCAAAAGAATAAAATAAAAATAAATATTTCAAAACTTGACAATGTTTATCCATAATTGTTTTTTTTGGAATTCGTGGGTTCTAGGACTTAATAAGAATCATTCTCTTTCTTTTAGTTAGATTCCTATCATGATCTATTAAATCAATTAAAAAAATTGTTGTAGTTTATTAAATGCCCATTTTAACAAAAAAAAAATCTGCAATCTTAATGGTGGTTGGCTAAAATCTTATGTCGTAATAGAACATAAAAATTTCTGTCTATAATAAGCAAAATAGGGGGTTTGGCTGCTCTGGGGATCGTTTGACCTTGAAAGTGGATCGTTTTGTCCGTGGTGACAAACCGGCTCAATAGATAAGGTCTTCACGGGCGTCTGTGTAAATATTTACAAAAATCATCTCAGAATTCCGGATCACCAAAAAAGATGGTAGGCTATATTAGACGAAAATTGAGAAAATGGGGGGTTTGCCTGCTTTGGGCTCGTTTGACGTTGAAAATGGGCCATTTTGTCAGTGGTGACCAACCAACTCCATATATCAGGTCGTAACGGATGTTCGTGTAGATATTTGGCAAAAATCATCTCGGAATTCTGGATCACCAAAAAGATGGTGGACTATAGCACACAAAAATTGGCAAAATGGGGGGTTGGCCTGCTCTGAGCTCGTTTGACCTTGAAAATGAGTCGTTTTGGCTGTAGTGACCTACCAGATCCACAGATAAGGTCTTAACAGACGTTCATGTAAATTTTGGTAAAAATCATCTCGAAATTCCGGATCACCAAAAAAGATGGTAGACTATAGCATACGAAAATCAGCAAAATCGGCGGTTTGCCTGTTCTGGCTTTTTTGACCTTGAAAATGGGCCGTTTAGGACGTTGTGACCAACCGGCTCCATAGAAAAGTTCTTAACAAAGGTCTGTGTAAATATTTGGAAAATATCATCTTGAAATTCAGGATTACCAAAAAAAATGGTGGACTATAACACAAAAATTGGCAAAATGGGGGGTTTGCCTGCTCTAGAGCTAGTTTGACCTTGAAAATGGGTCGTTTTGTCCATGGTGACCAATTGGCTCCATATATAAATACTTAATGGACGTTTGTGTAAATTTTTGGCAAAACTAATCTCGAAATTTTGGATCACCGAAACAGATGATAGACATTAGTACACGAAATTTGGCAAAATAGGGGGTTTGCCTGCTCTGTGCTCGTTTGATCTTAAAAATTGGCTATTTTGGTCGTGGTGACCAACCGGATCAATAAATAAGGTCTTAAAATATGTCCGAATAAATTTTTGGAAAAAATCATCTCGGAATTCCGAATCACCAAAAAAAATGGGGGACTATAACACACAAAAATAGGCAAAATGGGGGGTTTGCCTTCTCTAGGCTCGTTTGACCTTTAAAATGGGTCGTTACCGTGGTGACCAACCGGCTCCATAGATAAAGTCTTAACAGACGTCCGCGTAAATTTTTGTCAAAAATCATATTGGAATTCCGGATCACCAAAAAAATTGGGTGACTATTATAACACACGAAAATAGGCAAAATGGGGGGTTTGCCAGCTCTAGGGTCGTTTGACCTTGAAAATGGGCCGTTTTGGCAATAGGGACAACCGACTCCATCGATAAGGTCTTAACGGACGTCCATGAAATTTTTTGGCAAAAATTATCTCGGATTTTCGGATCACCAAAAAATATGGTGGACTGACTATAGCACACGAAAATCATTAAAATGGGGGGTTTGCTTACTCTAGGGCTCTTTTGACCTTGAAGATGGACCATTTTGGTCGTGGTTACCAAATGGCTCCATAGATAAGGTCTTAAAGGACGTCCGTGTAAATTTTTGGAAAAAATCATCTCGGAATTCCGGATTACCAAAAAAGATGGTGGATTATGCATAGGAAAATTGGCAAAATTGGGGGTTTGCCTGCTCTGGAGCTCGTTTGACTTACATAATGGGTCATATTGGCCGTGGTGACCAACCAGCTCCATAGATAAGGTCTGAATGACTTCTGTGTAAATTTTTGGCAAAAATATCTAGGAATTTCGGATCAGCCAAAAAGATGGTAGATTATAACACACGATAATCAATAAAATGGGGGGTTTGCCTACTCTAGGGCTCGTTTGACCTTCAAAATGGGTCATTTGAGCCATGATGACCAACCGACTCCATATATTAGGTCTTAACAGACGTCCGTGTAAATATTTGGCAAAAATTATATTGAAATTCTGGATTAAAAAAAAATGGTTGACTATAGCACACGAAAATTGGTAAAATAGGGGATTTGCCTGCTTTGGGGCTCTTTGACCTTGAAAATGGGTGTTTTGGCCGTGGTGGTCATCCGGATCCATAGATAAGGTCTTACTTGACGTCCGTTTAAATATATGGCAAAAATTATCATAGAAATTTGGATCACCAAAAAAGGTGTTGGACTATAGCACACGAAAATCGGCAAAATGGGGGTTTGCCTTCTCTGGGCTTGTTTGACCTTGAAAATAGGTCGTTTTGGCCGTGGTAACCAATCGGCTTCATATATAATGTCTTAAGATACGTCCATGTAAATTTTTGGCATAATTCATCTCAGAATTCTGCATCACCAATAAAGATGGTGGACACGAAAATCGGCAACATCGAGGGTTTGCTTGATATGGGCTCATTTGACCTTAAAAATGGGCCATTTTGGCCGTGTTGACCAACCGACTCCATAAATAAGGTTTTAACAGACTTCCGTGTAAATGTTTTGCAAAAATCATATCAAAATTCTGGATCACTAAAAAATGGTGGACTATAGCACACGAAAATCGATAATATGAGTGATTTGCCTGCTCTATGGCTCGTTTGACCTTGAAAATGGGTCATTTTAGCCGTGGTGACCAACCGACTCCACACAGATAAGGTCTTAATAGACATCAGTGTAAATATTTGGCAAAAAACATCTCGGAATTCCGGATCACCAAAATAGATTGTGGACTATAGCACATAAAAATTGGCAAAATCGAGGGTTTACCTGCTCTTGGGGGGCTCATTTGACCTTTAAAATGGGTCATTTTGGCTGTGGTGTGATGTATCATGGTTTCACGGTACTTTCAATGCTTTTTCCTTAAGATTGATGTGTGTCTAGAGCCTTTTTGTAGTAATTTTAATATGTTTTATCTTTGTTTTGCAGGAAAGTTGTCCAAAACTAAAATGCAGAAGACAGTGAAGAATTAGTGCAAAAGTGACTCACAAAGCCATCGACGGATGACGGACCGTAGGTGAACCAACGGACCGTGTTGTTGGTCCGTCGATTGGATCAGAGAAGATGCAAAGTGAAGGCTGAAAAAAGATGCTAAGTGTGGACCGACGGAGGCCGTCGACGGTCCGTCGTTTCTGTGGGGGTCATCGATTGAAGACGCATTTTGGACAAACTTTCCTTATTTGAACTCCTTTTAATTTAGGACTATGTTTTCTTATAAATACGGTGTAAAACCTCATTTTTGGGGTTGGATTATTTTACTATTTTCATATTTTTGTTCTTGGAGATTTGACTTTGCAACTTGGGCAATAATTCAAATTTTCGGATTTGTTTTTTTAAGATAATTGTGTGATTTCAAGTTGAATTTCTTGATTTTCTTCGAATTTGTCAAAGTAAGTTCATGATTTATTATTTATAAATTATGAATTGTGTTCTTTTAAGCATGGATAACTAAATCCACAACTAGGGTTGTGGGAACCATGGGTGCTTAACAAAATAAACCTAGCTAAATAACAATTCTCAAATAAGTTATTACATGCATCGATAATTCTGTCATTTAGAAGTCTCTTTAACGAGTGCACGCGTTGGAACTCGCCTTATTGCTACTTGCCAGACCAAGGGGTTAGTTAATAGGAAAAGAATTATCGACATGGATTTAGAGGATACTATCTAATAGGTTAGATTCGATTGGTGCTAAGTAATAACTAAGCCAAACATCGAATATGATGCTTAATATGAAGTAAAGGTAAGGGTTTGTAACTTAGACAGACGTAGCCGGATCAAGGTACGAGGTGATAATTCTCTAATTGTCGGACCAAGGATTTAGAGATACATAACTTATAACTTTGCATGCAAAACATTAGGGAAGAATTATTATAGCTAGGATTATGGTGTTATGAACCTATGGGGAACACTTACACCCTAGTTTCTCTCGCAACTTGATAAACACCAATAATTCGCTCTTGCTACTTGTTTGATTTCACAACTTTACAATAATTTTGTTTCACAAAACCCCCCCTTTAATTACTAGTTTTCAAAAAGGACTTGACTAAATAGAAATAATCGTACATTGAAGTTAAGCCTAAACTATTTTCCTCGTGGGATTGGCCCAAACCTAATAGTTGGGTTCTTTACTTCATATGACCACTTATAATTCTTTAGGGAAGTGTAATTTGAGCGTATCATATTTTGGCGCCGCTGCCGGTGAAAGTGGCTTTTAGATTAACTTTAATAGCAATTACTGAATTTTAATCAAAAATTTCCCAATTTTACATTTTTCTTTTGTTTTCGGTTGTCTCAGGTCTAGCTCTAGTGTATGCCAAGTACATGGAGACGAGGATAAACAATGCTTCCATTCGATCCTTAAATTAACCGGACACTCCGTAGAATGAATGATCAACAGAATCTCGCAAATCTAGGTGATGGGATCAACCGTCACCTTCCTCCGCCGGTTGATATTCACAAACAAGTGATTGTGGAGAACCCTGGTGATGGAGCTTTGAGGAGGCAACCTCCCATCCCACGCCCTCAAGAGTTATATAGGGGCAACATTAACATCACTGACTCTGATGGGCCTCTTGTCCTACCTCCTCTACCACAGGGTCACACATTCGTGGTAACTAGTAGCTTAATGCAGATGCTCACCGCTAGAGGTTTGTTTTTGGGGTTACCATCTGAGGATCCACATGCTCACATCGCGAAACAAAGTTCGGTGTGTAAGAGTTGTGTAGGGAGGCCACACTTGGACATGGATGTCATCGGGTTAATAGTATTCCCTCTCTCACTGACAGGAGAGGCCGCAATATGTTTCACTGAGTTTCCCTATAATTCAATTTATACTTTGGACCAGTTGAGGGATGTGTTCGTAGCATGTTGCTACCTGGTCTCTAAAAAGCTCAACCACAAAGATAGAGTGAACAACTTTGTGGCATTGCCTAAGGAGTTGGTGAGTAGCTCTTGGGATAGATTCACCACATTCGTGATAAGTGTCCCAAACCACCACATTGATGATGAGTCGTTGAAAGAATACTTCTATCGGGGGCAAGATGATAATAATAAAGTAGTGCTTAATACCATTGCCAGTGGTTCTTATGGTGAGTGCACATATGCAGAGATCGCGGAAAAGTTGGAGAAAGTCTCTCGCAACAATAAGGTTGGGAGCACTAGGAAGTTGGACACTGGGAGAAACACCTTTGCAGTGGAAGCTACACATAACTCGGCCGCAGATGAGATTTGTGAAGAGATGGATCAAATGAGAACTAAGCTCGGGTTGGTATTGAAACATGTCACTGGAGGTGCAGAGAAAGTAAATGCGGTGAATTATTTGACTAAACCACCACCGCCAACAGATGACTACTACTATGAAGAGGATTCTTATGCAGTAAATGAGCAGACGGGGTTTCCGACCGAACACCCAAGGCTCCAATCAAGAGAATTTGCGCCAAGGTCAAGGAAATCAAGGTCGGAACTATGGGAATTACAACAGAGAGGGCCATTATGTTTGAGATGGAAACTACAAACGCGACAACAACTTCAACCGGGGTAACTATGGTAAAAGAAATGATCAAAGTGGGCCCTATGTTCCGCCTCAAAATTGACAAGTTGCTCCTAGTGATGGTGGAGGTAGTATGGTGCGAGTTGAAGATATGTTGCAAAAGATGATGAGGAGGTTTGACGCTAGTGATGAGCATTCCAAGGAGTTGAGAGGTGATTTGGATAATATCGAGCAAAAGGTGGATGCACAAGCAGTCTCGAGCCAGCATCTTAAGTTGCAAATGGCACAATTGTCTACTACTGCTAACCCACTTCAATCGGGCACTCTTCCCAGCAATACCATTCAAAATCCAAAACATGATGGGCATTTTATGGCAATCACTACTCGATGGGGTAAGCAAATCATTGATCCACCTATGCTGTCTGTTGTAGAAGATGAGGTAAGAAAAGATGATGAGGTAGTGGAAGCTAATGGTGAGTTGGCAAACAAAGCAGTGAAAGAAACAAAGGTATCTCAAAAGGTAATCCCCATTCCTAGACCACCACCACCATTCCCTCAGAGATTGGTGAAGAAGACTGAGGATGGTAAATACCGGCGTTTTATCACTATGTTGAAACAACTTCCCATCAATGTCCCTTTGATAGAAGGTCTAGAACAAATGCTCGGTTATGCCAAGTTTATGCAAGATATGGTTACAAAGAAGAGATCGGTAAGTTTTGAGGAGGATGATCGAATGCAACATTGTAGTGCTATTGCTACAAGGTCTCTTGTGCAAAAGAAAGAAGATCCGGGCGCTTTCACTATTCCATGTACCATTGGTTTGTTACACTTTCATAAAGAACTATGTGATCTAGGTGCAAGCATAAATTGCATGCCTCTCTCCATTTATAAGAAATCGGGTTTGGGTAACCCAAAGCCCACTGCGATGCGGTTACTGATTGCGGATAGAATAGTAAAGAGGCCTATTGGGAGTCGTTTATATTTCTGGCTGATTTTGTGATCCTTGAATGTGAGGTGGATTTTGAGGTGCCTATTATTCTTGGGAGGCCATTCCTTGCTACAGTTCGCGCCTTGGTTGATATGAAGAAAGCGCAGATGAAGTTTCGGTTAAATAATAAAGAAGCAACCTTCAACATTTGTAGGTCCATGACGTAGAGTGGTGAGCTCCAAACTGTATCTGCTATATCTTACAGGGTTGAGAGCACATCTGAGGTGCAAATTGAAGAGCGTCTTGGTGTTTAGGCACTAGCGGCAGTGATCATGAATTTTGAGAGTGATCGTATTGAAGAGTATGAGTCTTTGATTACGGCACTTGAACGAGGTGAATATCAATTCAAACCAAAGAAATTGGAGTTAGATATGAAGCATCGCGAGTCTTCACCCACAAAACCATCTATTGAGGAGGCTCCAAAATTAGAGCTTAAGCGTCTACCACCTCATCTGAGGTATGTATTCTTGGGAAGAGATGACACTTTGCCGGTAATTATTGCGTCGGACTTGAATGTATAGCAAGTAGAGTGTTTGGTAGAAGTTTTGAAGAGGTTCAAACGAGCCATTAATTGGACTATTGCGAACATTATTGGGATTCCACCCAGTATTTTTTCACACAAAATTCAACTCATGCCCGATCACAAGCCAAGTGTTGAGCACCAAAGACGTTTGAATCCACCTATGCAAGAGATAGTTAAGATGGAGATTATTAAGTGGTTGGATGTCGGAGTCATAAATCCTATCGCAGATAGTTGTTGGGTATTCCCTGTTCAGTGTGTTCCCAAAAAAGAGGGACTAACAGTGGTTCCTAATGAGAAGAATAAGCTTGCTCCAATGAGGCTGGTGACCGGATAGAGAGTTTGTATGGATTATCGGAAATTGAATGCATGGACTGAGAAGGAACATTTCCCTATGCCCTTCATGTTAGATAGACTCGCAGGAAAAGGATGGTACTGTTTTCTTGATGGTTATTCGGGGTATAATCAAATCTCTATTGCACCGTAGGATCAAGACAAAACCACCTTTACTTGCCCTTATGGGACATTCACATTCAAGAGGATGTCTTTTGGGTTGTGTAATGCACCGGCTACTTTTCAGATATGTATGATGTCGATATTCTCCGATATGGTGGAGGACACTATTGAGGTGTTTATGGATGACTTTTCAGTTGGTGGCGACTCTTTTGATCATTGTTTGAGTCACTTGGCCGAAGTTCTCAAGAGATGTAAAGATTACAACCTTGTGCTAAATTGGGAAAAATGTCACTTCATGGTGAAAGAAGGTATTGTATTGTGTCATAGCATCTCACAGAAGGGGATAGAGGTTGATCGAGCAAGAGTTGAGGTTATAGAGAGACTTCCTCCACCCATATTTGTAAAAGGTGTGAGAAGTTTTCTTGGGCATGCGGGCTTCTACCTGAGGTTTATTAAGGATTTCTCAAAAATTGCACATCCTCTGTACAAGTTACTTGAGAAGGAATGTAATTCTATTTTGATGAATCCTGTCAAAAGGCATTTGGAGAGTTGAAGGAGAAGGTTGTGTCTGCGCCCATCATTATTTCCCCAGATTGGAGTAACCCATTTGAGGTGATGTGTGATGCTAGAGGGGTTGCTCTTGGTGTGGTGTTGGGACAAAGAAGGGATAAAATCTTTCTCCCCATTTATTATGCTAGTAAGGCCCTAAATGCAGCCCAAAATAACTACACTATGACTGAACAAGAGCTCCTTGCGGTGGTATTTGCTTTCAAAAAATTTCGCTCCTATTTGCTTGGCACCAGAGTTATAGTTCATACTGACCACTCCGCGTTGAGGTATTTGATGGCAAAGAAGGATGCGAAACCAAGGTTTATTAGATGGGTGATACTATTGCAAGAATTTGATTTAGGGGTAAAAGATAAGAAAGGGACTGAAAATCAAGTTGCGGATCTCTTGTACAGATTAGAGGATGAAGCTATGCGAGAGTTGGGTGAAAAGGCTGAAACTGATGATACCTTCCCTGATGAGCATGTATTGGTCGCTTCTCATGACTTGATTCAATGGTTCGCCGATTTTGTGAATTATTTGGCTAGTGATATAGTCCCATCAGACTTGTCCTTCCATCAGAGGAAAAAGTTCATGCATGATGTGAAAAAGTTCTTTCGGTATGATCCTTACTTATACCGGAGTCGTGCTGATGGGATTATTCATCGTTGTGTGCCGAAAGTTGATATGCTATGTATTTTGGAGGCATTCTATTCCTTGCCTGTTGGTGGGCATCATAGTGGTATTCGGACCGCCCATAAGATTTTGCAGTGTGGGTACTATTGGCCAACCATCCACCAAGATACTCATGAGTTCGTCATGGCATGTGATAGGTGCCAAAGAGATGGAGGAATTTCGAAGAGGCAAGAGCTCCCTTTAAATCTCATTCTAGTGATTGAGTTGTTTGATGTATGGGGCGTTGATTTTATGGGCACGTTTGTGAGTTCTCATGGGAAGAAATGTATTCTTCTGGCGGTGGATTATGTGTCAAAATGGGTGGAAGCCATAGCACTTGCCAACAATGAAGGGAAGAGTATCACCACGTTCTTGAAAAAGAACCTTCTCCAGATTTGGCACACCTAGGGCCATTATTAGTGATGGGGGATCCCACTTTTGCAACAAGTTGTTCAAAGGCTATTGGAGAAATATGGGGTTCGCCACAATGTAGCCACTCTGTACCATCCACAAACTAGTGGGCAAGTTGAGGTGTCTAACAGAGAAATCAAGCAGATCCTGTCAAAAATGGTGAATGCTAATAGAACGGATTGGTCAAGGAGGCTTGATGATGCTCTTTGGACTTAGAGGACTGCATACAAGACCCCCATAGGTATGTCTCCATACCAACTTGTATATGGGAAGGCTTGTCACTTTCCAGTTGAGTTAGAGCACAAGGTCATGTGGGCGATAAAGAAGCTGAAGATGAATTTGCATGAAGTAGTGGAACAGAGACTTAACGGGTTGAATAAGCTTGATGAGTTTCTCCTAAAAGCATATGAAAGTTCAGCCATCTACAAAGAGAAGATGAAGAAGTACCATGACCAAAAGATTGAGAAGCTAGAATTTGCGGTTGGGGACTTGGTGCTTCTATTCAACTCTAGGCTGCGCTTGTTTCCGGGAAAACTCAAGTCCAAGTGGACTGGGCCAATCCTTATTAGTAAGGTATTATCTCATGGAGCGGTTGAGTTAGAAAACAAAGAGGGTGAAAGGTTCACTGTCAATGGGCAAAGAATCAAGATCTACCTAGGGCATGCGAAGAGTGTTCATGAAGTGGTTGAGGCATATCACCTTGATGATTCTGAGTAATCAAGGATCTTGTGTCGTGTCATGACGTTAAATCAAGCACTTCTTGGGAGGCAACCCAAGGTGTATCCTCTAGCCAACAATAGGCTTTTTCTTTTCTTTTTAGGAATATTCGCATTCTCTTATTTCGTTTTTGTTTTATTCACAGTCATGTATTATTTTTTTAGTGTGTTGGCTAGAGAGTAGTTTAGGGTCTGTGTCTTAAAAGTGTCCAGAAAATACACAAAAATAATGGCTTAATGGGTGCTCAATGTGCATGGACCAAATTACAACAATTCTGCAGAAATTGGTCTGGTGCACAGATCTACGGACCAACCGATTGGCCGTCGTTCAATCGATGGACCGTCGACGGTGTCCATAGATCCCAGGTATGTCTTAAGTTTTTTGTCCAAGTCTAAGGACAATCGATGGTCCAGTTAACAGTCCGTCGACTGACTTACAGACCATCGATGGGGTATCATCTGTTCAAAAAAACCAGTGACCCGACCCAATCGACTTTATAAAAAAATAACTATTCAGTTACCCTCCCACATCTTTTCAAATTCCCTCCCAACCGTTTCCCTCCCCTTATTCCCTTATTTCCCCATTAACTCCCACAGTCACTCCCTTCCACTTTCATCCAAATCCCAAACCTCCCAAACTCCCAGAAATCCTAAAACCCTAACCTTCCCAGTGTCTCCCTCAACTCCATTGTTTCTTCCGTTGGTGTTCGAAGGAGGCACGTAGGTTGGTTATTGCAAGATCACCCACTCATTCACTCCACTACAGTTTTCATTTATTTTATTTCCCTCTTCTCAATGAATTCTCGTTCATTTGCTTGTGGAAACAAATAAATTGTATGTGGGTCTTGACTTAGGGACAAATTTGCATGTTACACTTATTAAAATTGGGTTCTATGTCCCTTAGAGTGATCAAAAGTGAATGGGTTGGGGGTGGAATCTGTGTAAATTCAATATGTTTGTTGTTTTCTGACTTAGGACTTGATAGTCTCGTAATATCCATAATCTAAATTTGCAAAATCAAAGCCCTAAGGATGACGAATTGGTCCTCTAACTTGTACCATATGTTGGGTGTAACTAGATATGTGCTTTAAATTGTCCATATGTGGGGTTAAAACCAAGTCCTAAAACCCTGTCTCTGACCAACAGAATGAGACCCCATTTATGGACCATCGGTTGATCGACAGACCGTCGATGGGGTCCGTCGATGGCTAAACTCTGAATATGCTCAACTTGGAACGACAAAAGTGGACTATGATCCGTCGATTGATCCACGGGCCGTTCTGCACGTCCATCGTTTCTAACTGAAACCTTGATTTTTGAACAATTCTAAATTATTCTAAGTATCAGACGACGGAAGTGGACTTTGGTTCATCGATTAATCAACGGGACGTTCTGCACGTCCGTCGTTTCTAACTGAGAGTTCTGTGGAATGTAGAGTTTTGAATTTGCCAAGTGTCCACCGACGGACACTATCGACGGACCGTCGATAGTGCCCGTCTCATAATTCTGAAATTCTGCAATGACCTGTGTCTTGTGTTTCCAGATTCTGTCTTGATTATGTCGCTTGTGTAGATTGATTACAATGAGACTAACATGGTTCTTTGCAGGTACTTATGGCCCCAAAACTGGACATCGTCTATTCTAGGGGGAGGTCTAAGTCTTTGGCTTCTTCCCGACGGTTGATTGGCATGTTGGATCGTGAGGGGGACCCAGAATACGTGCCCCCAGGGACCATGACCCCGACACCAGCTGCTAGATCTACTCGGGGCATGCCCAAGAAGGTGGCATCTGGTGTAGTCACTGCCTCCCATCTGATGAGGAGCGCACATTGACCGGCACACCGTTTGGGTCTTCCTCGGGTTCTATGGGAGCTTCTGGCTCCGTAGAGGTTTTTAGTTCAAAGTCGTCCCACTCTACAGGGTCGAATGAGGCCACTACCTCCGGTTTCTGATCACAGGGAGCGACCCTCTTAGATGTTCCTTCCCACCATGCCTCGTCTGATGAGGCCCAGATTTCAGAGTCTGCTCTAGCACCCCAGCATGAGGTACCTACACCAATTTCTGATGATCCCAACTGGTGGTGCGTAGATGGCCAGTACCAGGTCTATAGGGATGCCAAGATGCTGAATGATAAGAGGGTGATGACTCGATTGTTTACAGTTGAGCAGCGTGTTCTTACAAGTAGCCTACACGTAGTCCTTGAGGTGCATGGCTTATTTACCCGCCACAGGCTCGAGTGGATGGCGAGGAGTGTGGGGTCATACAGTGAGGAGTTAGTGCGAGAGTTCTACGCTACATACGCGGCGACTCTCCGAGGTGCTTAGGACAGGCGGTCGCATCCCGCCAAACACGACCCACTCACAGAGGTTGTGGTTAGAGGCTGCCGTGTGGACATTTCTCCCACAACCATCCGCCGTTTTTTGTACGGCATGACTACAGAGGCTGCGTGGGCCCCCTCACCCCAGAGTTCGATTATAGGTGGTCTGTGGTCAAGAGTGGCTAGTTTCAGCGGAGCTTAGATCAGAGAGAGTCCACCAAGAGGTGGATTGCATAGCATCTCTCCATTGACGGTGAGGGAGCAGACTTGGTGTTGAACCCCAGAGGCCTTATCAAGAAGGCCAACCTCACTTTTGCAGCCAAGTTCGTCTGGCTGTTAGTCCGCCACAGCCTATCCCCCACCGCCGCAGACAATATACTTGCTTGGGATAGAGCAATCTTGGTATCATCACTGGTAATCGGTTTGGATATCGACTTCGCGAAGCTGTTGATCTCCGTTATACATGAGAGGGCTTTTAAGGCCTCTACCACTTACCCGTTCGCGTGCATGATTTTTTAGCTGTACAGAGATGCTGGAGTGTCCATTTGGCTTTGTGATGTCATCCGTACTCCTACTGGGGAAGTGGATATCGGTCTCATCAGGGATGAGGTCAATGTAGCGGCCTCACGACGTGGACCGAGAGTTGAGTTGAAGCCACTGAGTGAGAACTTAGTGGATACGGTGGAGTTAGCCCAACAGGCTGATCTTGCCACTTCAGAGCCGACTGACACTACCCCGGCCGAGTCTGTCTCTGGCACTAGTAGGGCGCCTAGTTCTTCCCGGTCTACCCCACCATCAGCATCACTGGTCCCGATTGCTAGGGTCCAGAAGCTAGAGGCACAGATGGCCACCTTTATGCACCATATCCAGCCTTGGATGTAGAAATATATTATCGAGGCTGAGGACCGGATTTATAAGAAGGTGGCTCAACATACAGAGCTGAAGATTTAGGCAGTCCACCACCGCCTAGATGCATTCGAGCTACGAGTGCTAGCACGCCCAACCCCCACTATTGATCTGACTATTCTTCAGGAGGCAGTGGTGGTTTTGCGGGCTGATATGGATAGCATACTTGAGATGAGGGGACTCAAGCCTGAGACTGCACCAGTTGAGACAGCAGAAAAATAGTGCTTGCTGCACTATTCACTGCTCCCACTATACCATCGCCTGAGCCACGTGAGCGTGCCAAGAGGTACCGTTACAGACGTACCACTGAGAGAGATGAGGCATGTTCTAGAAAGAAAGAGAGGACAGATCTTGAGGCTGCGAGGAGAGCCTTGTTGATTGATTAGGAGGCCCGGCAGATCAGGGATCGAGAGTTGGATGTTGGGGCGTCTAGCTCCAGAGTGAAGGTTGTTGAGAGGAGCACCACTGAGGGTGCAGATACTGATGTGGGCACTAATGAGGGTGTCCCTACTGAGGGTGCGGGTTCTGGGAAACCAGATCCACCTGCTTGTTGATCTTCGGCGCTATGCGCGTCAGGTTTGCTTCACCTACCACCCTATCTTTATATTTCTTATGCTTTGGGGACAATTGCCTAATTTTGGTTGGGGGTGGGGTAAATTAAAAGTGAGTGTTAGGGTGAAGTCTGAGTAGCCCAACTCACGATCCTCTCTTGGGGTTTTCTTGCCTGTGTTCTTTTGCCCAAAAAGACTGCTTACTTTACTGTTGAACCGGCATGTCGTAACTTGTACACAATATGAAAGTGAAATATGAAGCATGATGGCTAAACTTAAATAATCACGTTCTAAGAAAATGCTTGCATGAATAGGTGTAAACAAGTTGAATGTGTTGGCTTTAATCATCACATAGAGATACACCACTGCATGACCCTCAATCTAAAACTCAAACTAGGTGTACGATAATCTGATAGGGCAACGAGGTGTCAAGAGAGTGTGAGGAAAGTTGATTGTTCCACTGTTGGTACCTAGATAGAACTTTCCCAGTTAGTCCTACAAAAGGAATCTATGTTAGACATCTAGAAAAGGATCATAGTCCCTTGTTCAAATTAGCAAATTTCTAGCCTAAAGCAAAAGAGAAATGGAATTGTAATCCCTTTCTGATCCAAATCTTTTGATCTTAAAAGTAGACCTTTCTTTTCTTCACCAACTTCTCTTCCCTGGGTATAATGTGTTGGCCCTGGTCTCTCAGTAGACATGTGCACCTCAACTAAGGCCAAAAGCATAAGTTGAGGGTGACTAATGCAGAAATTGACCTCTTTTTGGCCCTGACCCAACCTTAGGTAATGTGTACCTCGACTCATGGCAAAGCCATAAGTTGAGGGTGGCTATTATGAGTGATGACCCGAAAAGTGGGTATAAATAAAAAAAGAGTAATGTGGAAAAGAAAAGGGACAGTGAACAAGAGAAGCGACTCAGTCAAAAGTATCAATTGAGTAAAGAAAAAAATAAAATAAAGAGAAAAAGAGTGTTAAAGAAAATAAGTAAGAGTCACTTCAATAAAAGAGAAAGAAAGGAGAAAACAAGGCAAAAATTACAAGAAAAGAAAAAGTAGGGCATAATAGACGATGAAAGAGGTAGGACGCTTAGCCGTAATATCAAGGAGGGCAACAAGTCACTAAAATGTACCCATATGTACCATACCTGACCCTGAGCCTACATTACAAACCACGAAAGTCCTATCGTGATCCTAAGAGTCTAATATGGTGAACTTAAGCAGTGAAAATAAGGGCAAGCCTATAGCGACAAGTACCAACTAGGTGTGAAGTTGTTTTGAGAACGAGCGTTGAATAATGATCCTTATACTCAAAGTTGAAATCACTATACGAAAAAGAAGGATATCTTTTGAAGTGAGGTCACTAGTTGCAATATTGGAAGGTTGGTACCTCGGTGAGAGATAAAAGAATAGAGGTGTCAGTGCGTAGTGAGTTTGTGTCATGGTCTTATCCACATGAATGATCTTAGTGAGCCTAAGAGTAAAAGCATGCACTGAAGCAATGAAAAAAGTTGGGATTGATAGTCATGTGATTGGGAAATCTTAAAAGAGATACTTTTGTACAAAAGTGTTGTGGTGAGTCATAGTGTGTTGCTTGAGGACAAACAATGAATTTAAGTTGAAGGTGTAAATGTACCGTGGTTTCACGGTACTTTCAATACTTTTTCCTTAAGATTGATGTGTGTCTAGAGCCTTTTTGTAGTAATTTAAATATGTTTTATTTTTGTTTTGGAGGAAAGTTGTCCAAAACTAAAATGCAGAAGGCTGTGAAGAATCAGTGCAGAATTGACCCACGAAGCCATCGACGGCCCGTCGTCCCCTCGACGGACCGTAGGTGGTGACCTTCGATTGGAGGTTCAGGCATATGGAAGTAACTCGGGGAATTTTGACTAAGTGTGGGGCTGCGGAATGACCGACGGTCCGTTAGTTGATCGACGGACCTTCTTGGCAAAACGTCGATTTGATCAGAGAATGTCCTTGTACCCGATGTTGAAGAAAAGCTAAGTATGGAATGACGAGAAGCATCAACGGACCGTAGGTGAACCGACGGTTCGTTGTTTCATCAACGGACCATCTGTGGGGGTCATCGATTGAAGCCGCGTTTTGGACAAACTTTCTTATTTGAACTATTTTTAATTTAGGACTCTGTTTTCTTATAAATAAGGTGTAAAACCTCCTTTTTGGGGTTGGATTCTTTTACTATTTTCATACTTTCGTTCTTGGAGATTTGACTTTGCAACTTGGGAAATAATTCAAATTTCCGTATTTGTTTTTTTAAGATAATTGTGTGATTTCAAGTTGAATTTTATAGATTTTATTCGAATTTTTCAAAGTAAGTTCATGATTTATTATTTATCAATTATGAATTGTGTTCTTCTAAGCATGGGTAACTAAGTCCACAACTAGGGTTGTGGGAACCATGGGTGATTAACAAAATAAACCTAGCTAAATAACAATTCTCAAATAAGTTATTGCATGCATCGATAATTCTTTCATTTAGAGGTCTTTTAACGAGTGCACGCATTAGAACTCGCCTTATTACTACTTGCCGGACCAAGGGGGTAGTTAATAGGAAAAGAATTATCGACATAGATTTAGTGGATACTATCTAATAGGTTAGTTTCGATTGGTCCAAAGTAATAACTAAGCCAAACATCGAATATGATGCTTAATATGAAGTAAAGGTAAGGGTTAGTAACTTAGACACACGTAGCCGGACTAAGATACGGGGTGAAATTCTCTAAATGCCGGACCAAGGATTTAGAGATACATAACTTATCATTTTGCATGCAAAACATTGGGGAAGAATTGTTATAGCTAGGATTATGGAGTTATGAACCTATGGGGAACACTTACACCCTAATTTCTGTCGCAACTTGATAAACACCAATAATTCACTATAGCTACTTGTTTGATTTCACAACTTTATAACAATTTTGTTCAACAAACCCCCCCCCCCCCCTTAGATTACTAGTTTTCGGAAAGAACTTCACTAACTAGAAGTAATTGTACATTGAAGTTAAGTCTAAACCATTTTCCTCGTAGGATCGACCCCAACCTAATAGTTGGGTTCTTTACTTGATACGACCGCTTATACTTCTTTAGGGAAGTGTAATTTGAGCGTATCATGGTGACCAACCGGTTCCATAGGTAAGGTCTTAAACAAAGTCCGTGTAAATGTTTGAAATAATCATCTGGGAATTCTGGATCACCAAAAAAGATGATGGACTATAACACACGAAAATCAACAAAATGGGGGGTTTACCTGCTTTGGGGCTCGTTTGACCTTTAAAATGGGCCATTTTGGCTGTGAAGACCAACCGGCTCCACAGATAAGGTCTTAAAAGACGTCTATGTAAATCTTTTCCAAAAATCATCTCGGATTTCCAGATTATCAAAAAATGGTGGACTATAGCACACAAAAATTGATAAAACAGGGGGTTTGCCTACTCAAGGCTCGTTAGACCTTAAAAATGGGCCGTTTTGGCCGAGGTGTACAATCGTCTCCATAGATCAGGTCTTAATAGATGCCCGTGTAAACATTTTGGGAAATATCATCTCGAAAGTCTGGATCACCAAAAGAGATGATGGATTATAGCACACGAAAATTGATAAAATGGTGGGTTTGCCTGTTCTGGGCTCGTTTGTCCTTGAAATGGGCCGTTTGGGCCATGGTAACCAACTGATCCATAGATAAGGTCTTAACGAATGTCCGTGTAAATATTTGGAAAAAATCATCTTGAAATTCCAAAAAAAAAATTGTGGACTATAACACACAAAAAACGGCAAAATGGGGGTTTGTCTGCTCCAGGACTCGTTTGACCTTGAAAATGGGTCATTTTGGCTGTGGTGACAAACCGGCTCCATAGATAAGGTATTAAAGGACGTCTATATAAATTTTTGGCTAAAGTCATCTTGGAATTCCGGATCACCAAAAAGATGGTAGACTATAGCACCACAAAAATCGGCAAAATGGGTGTTTGCCTTCTTTAGGCTCGTTTGACCTTGAAAATGGGTGGTTTTGGCCGTCGTTACCAACTAGCTCCATAGATAAGGTCTTAACGGACTTCCATGTAAACTTTTGGCAAAAAACATCTCGAAATTCTGGATCACTAAAAAAGATGGTATACTATAAGCACACGAAAATCGGCAAAATAGGGGGTTTGCCTGTTCTTGGGTTTGTTTGACATTGAAAATGAGCCGTTTTATCCGTGGTTACCAACCGACTTCATAAATAAGGTCTTAACGGACTTTCATGTAACTTTTTGGAAAAAATCATCTCAAAATTCTGGATACCCAAAAAGATGGTTGACTATAGCACATAAAAATCGACAAAATAAGGGGTTTGCCTGCTCTAGGCTCGTTATACCTTTAAAATGGGTCGTTCTAATCGTGGTGACCAACCGGTTCCATATATAATGTCTTAAAAGACGTTCGTGGAAATTTTTTGCAAAAATTATCTTGAAATTCCGGATCACCAAAAAAGATAGTGGACTATAGCACACGAAAATCGGTAAAATGAGGGGTTTGCGTGGTCTAGGGCTTTTTTGACCTTGAAAATGGTCTGTTTTAGCCGTGGTGACCAACCTAATCCATATGTAAGGTCTTAATAGACGTCCGTGTAAATTTTTGGCAAATATTATCTCTAACTTCTGGAGCAATAAAAAATATGGTGGACTATGCATACAAAAATTGGGGGGTTTACCAGTTGTACGACTCGTTTGACCTTGAAAATGGGTCGTTTTGGCCTTGGTGGCCAACCAAATCCATAGATAAGGTCTTAACGGACCCCCGTGTAAATTTTTGGAGAAAATCATCTCATAATTCTGGATCACTAAAAAGATGGTGGACTATAGCACACAAAAAAAGCAAAATGGGGGGTTTACCTACTTTAGGGCTTGTTTGACCTTGAAAAAAGGTCATTTTGGCCGTGGTGACCAACCGAATCCATAGATAAGGTCTTAACGAACTCTTTGTAATTTTTTGGAAAAAATCATCTCGGCATTCTAGATCACCAAAATAGATGGTGGACTATAGCACACAAAAATCAGTAAAATTGGGGATTTACCTACTCTGGGCTCATTTGACCTTGAAAAATGGGCCATTTTGTCCGTGGTGACTAACCGGTTACCTACATAAGGTCTTAACGGACATCTGTGTAAATGTTCAGAAACAATCATCTCGGAATTATGGATCATCAAAAAAGATGATGAACTATAGCACACGAAAATCAGCAAAATGAGGTTTACCTGCTTTGGGCTCGTTTGACCTAGAAAATGGGTTGTTTTGGCCATGGTGACCGACCGGCTCCATAGATAAGTTCTTAGTGGACCCCCGTGTAAATTATTGGAAAAACACATCTCAGAATTCTGGATCACTAAAAAAGATGGTCGACTATAGCACACGAAAATCGGCAAAATGGGGGTTTGCCTACTTTAGGGCTCGTTTGACCTTGAAAAAATGTCATTCTGTCCGTGGTGACCAACCGAATCCATGGATAAGGTCTTAACGAATTATGTGTAAATTTTTGAAAAGATCATCTCGGCATTCTGGATCACCAAAATAGATGGTGGAGTATAGCACACAAAAATAAGCAAAATGGGGGGTTTGCCTGCTTTGAGCTCATTTGACCTTGAAAAATGGGTCGTTTTTGCCGTGGTGACTAATCGGTTCCATAGATAAGGTATTAACGGACATCCGTGTAAATGTTCAGGAATAATCATCTCGGCATTATGGATCACCAAAAAAGATGATGGACTATAGCACACGAAAATCAGCAAAATGGAGGCTTACCTGCTTTGGGGCTCGTTTGACCTTAAAAATGGATCATTTTGGTCGTGGTGACCAATCGTATTCATAGATCAGGTATTAACAGACACCCGTGTAAAATTTTAGCAAATATCATCTTGTAATTCTGTGTCACCAAAAAAGATGGTGGAATATAGCATACAAAGAATAAAAAAATAAGGGGTTTGCCTACTCTAGGCTCGTTTGACCTTTAAAATGGGTCGTATTGGCTGTGGTGACCAACCGGCTCCAAAGATAAGGTCTTAACGGCTGTCCGCATAAATTTTTGGGAAAAATCATATCAAAATTCTGGATCATAAAAATATAGTTGACTACAGCACACAAATATTGGCTAAATGGGGAGTTTGCTAGCTCTAGGGCTCTTTTGACTTTGAAAATGGGCCATTTTGGCCGTGGTGACCAACCGGATCCATGGATAAGGTATTAACGAACGTCCATGTGAATTTTATGCAAAAATCATCACAGAATCCAGAGCATCAAAAAAGATGGTGGACTATAGCACATGAAAATTGGCAAAATGGGGGGTTTGCTTGCTCTTGACTCGCTTGACCTTGAAAATTGGCCGTTTTGGCCATGGTTACCAATCGACTCCATTGATAATCTCTTAACAGACGTCCTTGTTAATTTTTGGCAAAAATCATCTAGGAATTGTGGATCAGCAAAAAAGATGGTGAACTAAAGCACATAAAAATTGGCAAAATGGGGGGTTTGGCTAGTATGGTCTCGTTTGACCTTTAAAATGGGTCGTTTTGGCTGTGGTCACCAACCGAATCCATATATAAGGTATTAAAGGACGTTCATTTAAAATTTTGGCAAATATCATCTCAGTATTCTAGATCACCAAAAAAGATGGTGGACAGCACACGAAAATTAGCAAATGGGGGTTTCCCTGCTCAGGGCCTCATTTGACCTTGAAAATGGGTCATTTTTGCCGTGGTGACCAACCAACTCCATAGATAAGGTCTTAACAGACGTCCGTGTAAATTTTTGGAGAAAATCATCTCGGAATTCCTGATTACCCAAAAAGATTATTGACTTTAACACATCAAACTCGGCAAAATAGGGGGTTTGCGTGCTCTGTGGCTCGATTTACCTACAAAATGGGTCGTATTGGTCGTGGTAACCAACCGGCTCCATAGTTAAGGTCTTAACAGACTTTTATTTAAATTTTGGGCAAAAATCATCTTGGATTCTGGATCACCAAAAAAGATGGTAGTCTAT
Organism: Solanum sitiens; assembly: GCA_016801875.1. Taxonomy (NCBI): domain Eukaryota; kingdom Viridiplantae; phylum Streptophyta; class Magnoliopsida; order Solanales; family Solanaceae; genus Solanum; species Solanum sitiens. Next base: position 1,503,118 of record JABWTJ010000091.1, read on the forward strand.
AAGCACACGAAAATCAGTAAAATGATGGTTTGCCTGCTCTTTGGATCGTTTACCTTGAAAATGGGTCATTTTGGCCATGGTTACCAGGACTCCATAATTAATGTCTTAACGGACTTCCATCTGAATTTTTGGAAAAAATAATCCTGAAATTCTGGATACCCAAAAAAGATGGTGGACTATAGCATAGGAAAATCGACAAAATGGGGGGTTTGCCTGCTCTAGGCTCATTTGACCTTGAAAATGGGCCGTTTTGGCCGTGGTGACCAACCGGATCCATAGATAAGGTCTTAACGGACGTCTGGGTAATTTTTTTGCAAAATCATCTTGAAATTACGGATCACCAAAAAAGATAGTGGACTATAACATACGAAAATCATCACAATGGGTTTTTTTTGTTCTCTAGGGCTCGATCGACCTTGAAAATAGTCGTTTTGGCCGTGGTGACCAACTGAATCCATAGATAAGGTCTTAATAGACATCCGTGTAAATTTTTGTAAAAAACTATTCAGAATTCTGAATCACCAAAAAAAATGGTGGACTAGCACACGAAAATTGGCAAAATAGGGTGGTTGCCTGATCTGGGCTTGTTTGACCTTGAAAATAGGTCGCTTTGTCCGTGGTGACCAACCTCTCCATACAGAAGGTCTTAATGGACGCCACTGTAAATTTTTGGCAAAAATCATCTCAGAATTCTTGATCACAAAAAAAGATGGTGGACTATAGCACACTAAAATTGGTAAAATTGGGGGTTTGCCCACTTTACGGCTAGTTTGAACTTGAAAAAATGTCATTTTGGCCGTGGTGAAAAACCGAATCCATAGATAAGGTCTTAACAAACTCTTTGTAAATTTCTGGAAAAAATCATCTCAGCATTCTGGTTCACCAATGTAAGACCCCAAAAATGACTTAGGTTAACTAGAGCCTAACATGTTGGTCTTGATGGTATAAGGTCCTAATGTGGTATATAATATGGCATAGAGGCAGTAGCTACAGTATTAGGTGCATTGGAAGTCAAACGTCAAGGAACGACTAAAACGTTTGACGACTAAGTCACCTAAATGCCTCATATGTGGTTTTATGTGTTTATGTGTGATTCATGGGGTTGTAAGGTCCTTAAATGAGTTATTATAGCATATATAGGCAGTGTGTCAAGTTTCGTGGAGTTTGGAGGTCAAACATCCAAGAAGGTCCATGACGTTCGAAAGATATTCCTTGAATCGACCTTGTGTATCTAAGCATGTTTCATTGAGTTTTACATGTTTGTTTTGGATGAAATTTATGTGAGAGGTGTTAAACTCATAGAAGATCGTATTTGGTTTGGAAACATCCGAAATATTATCCCCAAGGACCATCCAAGGGTCCTTGAGAAAGGACACAAGTTGGTGGCCAAAACTGCCAAAAGGTAGTCCACCTACGGATGGCAATCGACGGCCAGTAGCCTGGTCGATGGCCCGTAGGTGGTGGGCGTCATTTAGGACTTAGCCTGGGGATATAAGAACCCATTTACAAGCCTCAGAACTCATTGACGGTTGCCAAAATGGCCCATAAGTGGGCTTACGCCCCGTCAATGGGGAAGTCGTCTGTGGGTTGTCCCTGCGTGCAGTTTCACTGCCAAGCTAGGGGTGAATTTGTAAATTCACCCCACTTCCAAATAAGAGTATTGGAGGTTCCCTAAGGGTGTTTTTGGTATGCTACATATGTTTATAAGTCATTAACACTTGGAAGATTTCATTTTTCAAAAAAATAAAAAACCCAAAATCCCTTAGAAATTCTCAAAGAATCTGTTGAAGTCCAAAGTCAAGAAAGAGCTTGGTGTAACGTTTTGAGTAGAGATTCTTCATCAAAGTGAAGAATTAGCTTCATTGATGTATGGCTTTTGATCCTTGAAACTTGTTTCATCAAGGAGCCCAATCCAAGATGTTTTCTAAAGTTTTCAAAGTTGATTTGTCCAATTTCATGATTCTACCATGGGTTCTTGCATAAATGATTTCTAAACATTGAATAATGATTTAATTGATATTGTATTGATTATTTTAACCTAAATTACCTATGAACCCATGAATTTGATGAACCCTAGTTTTTGACTAATTTTTGGGTTACTTGATATTGATCTAATGTTGATGAATTCTTATGTAGTTTTATGTGGGCTATTCATTGATGTAATAATTGTAGTGAATTGATATCTAGGTTGTATTAGATTGATGAATTTACATTGAATTGACCTAGTTCATTGATTATTGTAGTTTTTATGTTGAATTTTTGGTTATGGCCTTGGGTAAGGGTCTTGTGTTGTCAAATTGAGTAAGTTGACTTTAATTGAAGTGTTGATGATGGAGTGAAGGTGTGCTGCCCCATTTCCTTTATTTTTATGTTATTTATACTTCGATTCTATTGTGATTGGTATGGTCCACTTATGGTGGCGGCGTAATGTGTTTTACTTGCAATTGATGTTGCCTTGTCGGCGTTACTTTATGCAATATGATGATCTTGGCCTTGTTAACAAATACTTGAAGTAATATGACTATTTGTGTAGTTTGATTATGTGAATCATGAAAATATCTATCTACATGTGAAGTCATATGTGTATTTTTCTATTCATGTTGTATTAGGTGACCATGTTAGACTATGCCTTTGACATTACGTGTATAGTGTTAGGGTTGAGTCTTGGTTATTCCTACTTGGCTATATGAGTCTATGTTGATTTCATTGATGATGTTATGATAGTAAATAGTATGACTTGAAGATGTTAGGGTTGTTTCTATGTGATTCTAGAATGACTTACATTACGAGTTAAAAGTGAAGTATGTGGTGTCTTGTCTTGGTTGACTTGTGTCCCTTGCTTGATGTATGTAAGATTATGAATATGTGATGTCTTGACTTAGGATGTTAAACTCTTAGTCTTTTATGTATGAATGACATGTGACCTTAAATGATGTTATGAGAGTCTTTTATGTGAAAACATTGACTTAGTGGTAAGGTTAAGATTGTTGAAGTTGTAAGCTGTAATGGTATCCTTCAAAGTAAAGGAATGATGGACTTAAGGTTAATTGGCTGGAACGGCATCATATTAATCCTTAGGAAAGTCATCATGATCTTCTTGTCGCCATTGTGAGGTAGCCCTAGTGGACCCTCTTTGGTAGGGTAAATATAATAGGGCTATGGACTTGTTATGGAACCCTTTTATGTGAACCTGATGTATGAATTACTCTATGAGAAAGAAGGCTATCACCGAGTGAGTAGGGTAAGGAAAGTAGTTCTAGTTAAGTATGAGACTCGAATACAAAGAAGCCCTTCATATTCCTTAACCATGTGCCTATATGGGATGTGTCTAAGTTCTACCCTTGGGAAGTACAACAACCTCATCGGAGCAGGATAGAACTGCGGATTCCATGCATTGCTATCATGGTCTATCTCGGTTATTGCCTATTCTCATCATATGGAATACCTATTAGCATTAGAGAAGTTTATGAGGTTTAGGTGGTTGTATTGGACGCTATCTAGACATTGCACAATAGACTTTGAAGGTGTTACTTGGAGTTCCTAGGTCTTGTGCAAGACCATTACTTGAATGTCCTTTATGTGATGTATGAGTCTTAATGAACTAATAAACTAATGACTTAATGATAATGAGTATGTAAATGAATAAGTACCTAATCTAAAGTGACTTAAGGATTCCTTAGTTAAAGTGTGAAGAGGGCATAAAGGATGATCTCTTCATGTCTTATCTTTAGAAGTCTTGAGGATGACTCTAGTTAGGTAAGTTGCTTGATATGTTTGACATGATCTAGACTTAGGAAGTTTTAAGGATTATTTAGGTAGCCTTGAAGTGAATGTATGGGCGTTTTCTTCTAGGAGTACTTGAGTAAGTCTTTTGATAGCCTTGGTAGGGGAGATTGTTATATTCTATATGTTATGTATGTTGGTGTATTGTATGTGTGTATGTGTCTCATTATGAGTAATCTTAAGGATCGTTTAGGCACATCTAGAGAGGGTGTATGGGCGGTCTCTCTTTGTGTGACTTAAGTGAATCTTAGGATGACTTTGGTGAGAAGACTACATGCTAGGATATGTTTAAACGGGAAGGATTGAACTTCATCACTGTAACAATGAAGGGACTTCACTGTACAGTGAAGTGAGCTCACTGTGAAGTGAGTCCAAAATTTATGTAATTCGTTTTAAATGATTTCTTATGTGATTCTAAGTTGCTAAATGTTATTCTTATGATGATATTATGATGTTGTAAAGAAAACATGCATATTTCCAATAAAGTCCGTTTTCATGATTTTATGCATATTGTCATACTTAGTACATGTGGTTGTACTAATTCCATGCTTTATTTTCTATCTATAGTTCTTGGTAGGTGAAAACCTTTCGGAGGAAGACTTGGACTTAGAAGATCGTTCAATAGAAGTTAAAGTATGTCCTCATTTGACTCGAGGGCATATATGTCATTTTATGTTTCTTTAATGAAGTTTTGTAATAGACTATATAGTAGTATGTTTTAAATTCGTATGGGCCGTGTCCCGAGTATTGTCATGTCTTAAGATGATGATCGAGACTTAGTGTTTTCCTATTTCTACATATATGAAAGCGTTTAAGACTTCTATATTGTTTTATGAAAAGTTTCAATTCCACACTACTTTTCATTATGTATATGCAATGAATGATATGATAGGCTTGTATGAGACCTCCGAGAGGTCGAGTACGCCGTGCCACAATCCAAGATTGTGCCCTAACTTCTCGGGTGGGGTCTCGGGCTGTGACAAAGATTGGTATCAGAGCATAGCTTAATGAAAGTATTCTTGGTATCAAAAAGTCTCGAAAAGTCACGTATAGTAGAGTCTCGACCAGCGGTGTGAGTCGCGACACATCTATGGGCGAGAGGCTATAGGATGATAGTGTTTCCCTTCATTTCTACTCCTATGTTCGTGCGGTAGAGTAATGTTATGAGTATCCTTCTAAATGTGTTTCTTTGTGTTTCTAGGAGATGAATACTAGAAGGATGGCCGCTAGAAGGATGGAAGAGAGAAGGGTTAATGAGGAAGCTCCTTCTCAAGTTGAGCAAGTGCTTCAAGATGGGCAATGTGTCCAAGGTGCTCAAGGTGCTCAAGTGCCTCCTCAAGGTGATCATGCCCCTAATGTGGGAGGAGGTGATGAGGTGCCGGAGTTGTCTAATAGGGTGATTGGAGAGGCTTTGCTTGCTTTAGCCCGAGTCGTAAGGGCTCAAGCTAACTTGAACATGGTGCCTAGGGGTAATGCTATGGAGAGCACTATGTCATCTAGGTTGAGAGACTTTGTGATATTGAATCCTCCTATCTTTCTTGGCTGTAGGGTGAATGAGGATTCCCAAGAATTCCTTGATGGTGTGTACAAAGTTTTGAGTGCTATGGGGGTTACATCTAGGGAGAAGGCGGAGTTGGCTTCTTATCAATTGAGAGATGTGTCTCAAATTTGGTACACTCAATGGAAGGACAATAGTCCGGTGGAGTCAGGTCCTATTGAGTGGGAAGAATTCAAGGAAGCTTTTCTTGGTAAGTACTTTCCCCGTGAGAGGAGGGAAGTGAAAGTAGAGGGGTTTATCAATCTCAAGCAAGTCAATATGAGTGTTGAGGAATACTCTTTGAAGTTCTCAACTTTGTCTAGGTATGCACCTTCCCTAATGTCTAACTCAAGAGATGAAATGAGTCGCTTTGTGACGGGTGTAGCCGACTTAGTGACGGACGAATGTCGTACGGCTATGTTGCATGATGATATGACTTTGGCTAGACTCATGGTGTATGCACAATCAATTGAAGAGTCTAAACTTAAGAGGATGTCAAGGAACTTGAAAAGGAGTGTTGCTAGTGATCAAGGGCAACCTAGGTTCGAAAAGAGGGTTCAAACTCAAGATGGACCTAGTGTTCCTAAGAAGAAGTTTGAGAAAAGAGGTGGTTCTCAAAATGGCGAACCTACATGTGCCACTTGTGGTAAGAAACATCTTGGTGAGTGTCCATTGGGTACCGGTAGTTGCTTTGGATGTGGAAAATATGGGTACAAAGTGAGAGATTGTCCAAACATTGCTTATAGGAAGGAGGGTAAGAAGATTGAGCCTAGTGTTCCAAAGGAAGATGCTCCAACTAAGAGGCGTTTCTATGCACTCCGGACTAGAGGTGAGAATCCGGATGAGAGTGATGATGACATTGGTAAGTACTTGTTTCTTTTATTATAGTATGACTTCCTTCTAAGTGGGGGAGTATGACTAGAATTGTGCTAAAAGTGTTGCATGTGCATGATGTTTAGGAGTTTGGTTGAAATTGAATTTCATTAACTTCTTTGCATTGTGTGTTTTATTGATTTATGAGCATGTTGTAAAAGGTGTTTATATGATTTTACCTTGAATATTAGCATGTCTATATCATGAATTGCTTAAGATTGCATTTTTTGAAAAATTTTCCTAAATTCACTGCAGCAATAGCACTGTTCACTGTGTAATTTTTGAAAAAGTGACTAATTGTTTCTTTGGTCTAAAATTGTTGTTATGTTGTTAGAACTGATTTGTATGAGTATATTAACGAATATAAAATGAGTTTCTGCTATTTGGAATGAAGCATGTGAGTTTCGTAGCACAATGAGTTATAGAAGTGTATTCTAGTTTCTTGTTGTGTTGTGAATGTCTTGAACTTGTGGAATTGATGTTTCTCCTTTATTGTGAGTTATATGGTTTGGTTATGTGCTGTTAAGTTAATTCTCTAATCATGAAAGTGTTCGGAGAGTGGCGAGTGTCATTCGAGGACGAATATTGTCCAAGTGGGGGAGAATGTAAGACCCCGAAAATGAAAATGACTTAGGTTAACTAGAGTCTAACATGTTGGTATTGATGGTATAAGGTCCTAATAAGGTCTATAATATGGTATAGAGGCAGTAGCTATAGTAATAGGTGCATTGGAAGTCAAACGTCAAGGGACGACTAAGACGTTTGACGACTAAGTCACCTAAATGCCTCATATGTGGTTTTATGTGTTTATGTGTGATTCATGGGGTTGTAAGTACCTTAAATGAGTTATCATAGCATGTATAGGCAGTGTGTCAAGTTTCGTGGAGTTTGGAGGTCAAACGTCCAAGAACGTCCATGACGTTCGAAAGATATTCCTTGAATCGACCTTGTGTATGTAAGCATGTTTCATTGAGTTTTACGTGTTCATTTTGGATGAAATTTATGTGAGAGGTGTTAAAATCATAGAAGATCGTATTTAGTTTGGAAACGTCCAAAATATTATCCCCAAGGACCATCCAAGGGTCCTTGAGGAAGGACCCAAGTTGGTGGCCAAAACTGCCAAAAGGCAGTCCACCTACGGATGGCAATCGACGGTCAGTATCCTGGTCGACGCCCCGTAGGTGGTGTGCGTTGTTTGGTACTTATCCTGGGGATATAAGCACCCATTTCCAAGCCTCGGAACCCATTGAAGGTTGCCAGAACGTCCCATAAGTGGGCTTACGCCCCGTCGATGGGGAAGTCGTTTGTGGGTTGTCCCTGCGTGCAGTTTCACTGCCAAGCTAGGGGTGAATTTGTAAATTCACCCCACTTCCAAATAAGAGATTGGAGGTTCCCTAAGGGTGTTTTGGCTATGTTAGATATGTTTATAAGTCATTAGCACTTGGAATATTTCATTCTTCAAAAAAATAAAACCCCCAAAATCCCTTAGAAATTCCCAAAGAATCAATTGAAGTCCAAAGTCAAGGAAGAGCTTGGTGTGACGTTTTGAGTAGATATTCTTCATCAAAGTGAATAATTAGCTTCATTGATGTATGGCTTTTGATCCTTGAAACTTGTTTCATCAAGGAGCCAATCCTCAAGATATTTTCTAAAGTTCAAAGTTGATTTGTCCAATTTCATAATTCTACCATGGGTTCTTGCATAAATGATTTCTAAACATTGAATAATGATTTAATTGATATTGTATTGATTATTTTAACCTAAATTACCTATGAACCCATGAATTTGATGAACCTTAGTGTTTGACTAAGTTTTGGGTTACTTGATATTGACCTAATGTTGATGAATTCTTATGTAGTTTTATGTGGGCTATTCATTGATGTAATAATTGTAGTGAATTGATATCTAGGTTGTACTAGATTGATGAATGTATATTGAATTGACCTAGTTCATTGATTATTGTAGTTTTTATGTTGAATTGTTGGTTATGGCCTTGGATAAGGGTCTTGTGTTGTCAAATTGAGTAAGTTGACTTGAATTGAAGTGTTGATGATGGAGTGGAGGTGTGATGCCCCATTTCCTTTATTTTGATGTTATTTATACTTCGATTCTATTGTGATTGGTATGGTCCACTTATGGTTGCGGTGTAATGTGTTTTACTTCCAATTGATGTGGCCTTGTCGGCGTTACTTTATGCAATATGATGATCTTGGCCTTGTTAACAAATACTTGAAGTAATATGACTATTTGTTTAGTTTGATTATGTGAAGCATGACAATATCTATCTACATGTGAAGTCATATGTGTATTCTTCTATTCATGTTGTATTAGGTGACCATGTTAGACTATGCCTTTGACATTATGTGTATAGTGTTAGGGTTGAGTCTTGGTTATTACTACTTGGCTATATGAGTCTATGTTGATTTCATTGATGATGATATGATAGTATATAGTATGACTTGAAGATGTTAGGGTTGTTTCTATGTGATTCTAGAATGACTTACATTACGAGTTAAAAGTGAAGTATGTGGTGTCTTGTCTTGGTTGACTTGTGTCCCTTGCTTGATGTATGTATGATTATGAATATGTGATGTCTTGACTTAGGATGTTAAACTCTTAGTCTTGTATGAATGAATGACATGTGACCTTAAATGATGTTATGAGAGTCTTTTATGTGAAAACCTTGACTTAGTAGTAAGGTTAAGATTGTTAAAGTTGTAAGCTATAATGGTATCCTTCAAAGTAAAGGAATGATGGACTTAAGGTTAATTGGCTGGAACGGCATCATATTAATCCTTAGGAAAGTCATCATGATCTTCTTGTCGCCATTGTGAGGTAGCCCTAGTGGACCCTCTTTAGTAGGGTAAATGTAATAGGGATATAGACTTGTTATGGAACCCTTTTATGTGAACCTGATGTGTGAATTACTCTATGAGAAAGAAGGCTATCACCGAGTGAGTAGGGTAAGGAAAGTAGTTCTAGTTAAGTATGAGACTCGAATACAAAGAAGCCCTTCATATTCCTTAACCATGTGCCTACATGGGATGTGTCTAAGTTCTACGCTTGGCAAGTACAACAACCTCATCGGAGTAGGATAGAAGTCCGGATTCCATGCATTGCTATCATGGTCTATGTCGGTTATTGCCTATTCTCATCATATGGAATGCCTATTAGCATTAGAGAAGTTTATGAGGTTTAGGTGGTGGTATGGGACGCTATCTAAACATTGCACAATAGACTTTGAAGGTGTTACTTGGAGTTCCTAGGTCTTGTGCAAGACCATTACTTGAATGTCCTTTATGTGATGTATGAGTCTTAATGAACTAATGACTTAATGATAATGAGTATGTAAATGAATAAGTACCTAATCTAAAGTGACTTAAGGATTCCTTAGTTAAAGTGTGAAGAGGGCATAAAGGATGATCTCTTCATGTCTTAGCTTTGGAAGTCTTAAGGATGACTCTAGTTAGGTACGTTGCTTGATATGTTTGACATAATCTAGACTTAGGAAGTCTTAAGGATTAGTTAGGTAGCCTTGAAGTGAATGTATGGGAGTTTTCTTCTAGGAGTACTTGAGTAAGTCTTTTGATAGCTTGGTAGGGGAGATTGTCATATTTTATATGTTATGTATGTTGGTTTATTGTGTGTGTGTATGTGTCTCATTATGAGTAATCTTAAGAATCGTTTAGGCACATCTAGAGAGGGTGTATAGGCGGTCTCTCTTTGTGTTACTTAAGTGAATCTTAGGATGGCTTTGGTGAGAAGACTACATGCTAGGATATGTTCAAAAGGGAAGGATTGAACTTCACTCTAACAGTGAAGGGACTTCACTGTGAAATGAGTCCTAAATTTATGTAATTCGTTTTAAATGATTTCTTATGTGATTCTAAGTTGCTAAATTTTATTCTTATGATGATATTATGATGTTTTATTGAAAAGATGCATATTTCCAATAAAGTCCGTTTTCATAATTTTATGCATAATGCCATACTTAGTACATGTGGTTGTACTAATTCCGTGCTTTATTTTCTATCTATAGTTCTTGGTAGGTGAAGATCTTTGGGAGGAAGACTTGGACTTAGAAGATCGTTCAAGAGAAATTGAAGTATGTCCTCATTTAACTCGAGGGAATATATGTCATTTTATGTTTCTTTAATGAAGTTTTGTAATAGACTATATAGTAGTATGTTTTAAATTCGTATGGGTTGTGTCCCGAGTATTGACGGATCACCAAAACAGATCATGGACAATAGCACACGAAAATTGGCAAAATAAGGAGTTTGCGTGCTCTAGGCTCGTTTGACATTGAAAATGGGTTCTTTTGGTCGTGCTGATGAATAGGATCCATACATAATGTCTTAACGAATATCCGTGTAATGTATTGGTAAAAATTATCTCGTAATTTCAGATCACCAAAAAAGATGGTGGATTATAACACACGAAAATCATCAAAATAAGGGGTTTGCCTACACTAGGCTCGTTTGACCTTTAAATGGGCCGTTTTGGCTGTAGTGACCAACCGACTCCACAGATAAGGTCTTAAAGGACTCCGTGTAATTTTTTGGCAAAAATCATCCCGGATTTTGTTTCACCAAAAAAAGATGATGGACTATAGCAAACGAAAATCAGCAAAATGGGGGGTTTGCCTGCTCTGGCTCGTTTGACCTTGAAAATAGGTTGTGTTTGGTCGTGGTAATAGACCAATTCAATAGATAAGGTCTTAATGGACGTCCATGTAATTTTTTGGCAAAAATTATCTCCCAAATCCGAATCACCAAAAAAGATGGTGGATTATAGCACACAAAAATCGGCAAAGTAGGGGGTTTACCTTCTTTGGGCTCGTTTGACCTTGAAAATGGGACCATTTTGGCCGTGGTGACCAACCGGTTCCATAGAGAAGGTCTTAACGGACGTCCGTGTAAATATTTGGCAAAAATCATTTCGGAATTCCGAATCACCAAAAAAGATGGTAGACTAAAATACACGAAAATCGGCAAACTTGGGGCTTGCCTTCTCTGGGGATCGTTTGACCATGAAAATGGGTCGTTTTGGTCGTGGTGACCAACCTTCTCCATAGGTAAGGTCTTAACAGACGTTCGTAAATTTTTGGCAAAAAATCATCTCAGAATTCTGGATTACCAAAAAAGATGGTTGACTATAGCACATGAAAAATGGCAAAATGGGGGATTTCCCTGTTCTATGCAAGTTTGACCTTTAAAATGGGTCCTTTTTGCCATGGTGACAAAACAGCTCCGTAGATAAGGTCTTAACAGACGTCCGTGTAAGTTTTTGGCAAAAATCATCTCAGAATTCCAGACCACCAAAAAAGATGGTGGACTATAGAACACGAAAGTCGACTAAATAGGGGGGTTTGCCTACATTGGGGCTCGTTTAACCTTGAAATGAGTCGTTTTCGCCGTGGTGACCAACTGGCTATATAAATAAGGTCTTAACGGACTTCTGTAAAAATGTTTGGAAAAAATCATCTCGAAATTCTTGATAACCAAAAAAAGATGGTGGACTATAGCACATGAAAATCACTAAGATGGGGGTTTGCATGCTCTGGGGCTCGTTTGATCTTGTACAGGAGACCAACTGGTTCCATAGATAAAGTCTTAATAGATGTCCGTGTAATTGTTTGTTCAAAATCATCTAAGAATTTTTTATCACCAAAAAAGATGGTGGACTATGGCACACGAAAATCGGCCAAATAGGGGGTTTGCCTTCTTTGGGCTCGTTCGATATTCAAAATGGGTTATTTTGGCCGCCGAAATATTGATACTGGGAGATTGGGGATCGGCTGAAACACTCGAAGATGCACATTTGGGGATAAGGTCTTAACGGACGACCATGTAAATTTTAGGTTAAAATCATCTCGGAATTCTGGATCACCAAAAAAGATGGTGGACTATAGCACCCGAAAATCGGCAAAATAGGGGATTTGCCTGCTTTAGGCTCGTTTCACCTTTAAAATAAGTTCTTTTTTCTGTGGTGACCAACCAGTTTAGTAGATAAGGTCTTAACAGACGTCCGTTTAAATTTTGGCAAAAATCAGCTTAGAATTCCGGATCACCAAAAAAGATGGTGGACTAAAGCACAAGAAGATCGGCAAAATGGGAGGTGTGCCTTCTCTGGGTTCGTTTGACCTTGAAAATGGGCTGTTTTGGCCATAATGACCAGCCAGCTCCATATATAAGGTCGTAACTGACATGCTCGTAAATTTTTTGCAAAACTCATCTCGGATTTCTGGATCACCAAAAAAGATGGAGGACTGTAGCACACGAAAATTGGCTAAATGGGGGGTTTGCCTACATTGGGGCTCGTTTAACCTAGAAAATGAGTCGTTTTCGCCGTGGTGATCAATTGCCTCCGTAGATAAGGTCTTAACGAACGTTCGTGTTAATTTTTAGAAAATATCATCTCGAAATACCGGATAACCAAAAGAGATGGTGGACTATAGCACATAAAAAATGGTAAGATGATGGGTTTGCCTACTCTGGGCTCTTTTGACCTTGAAAATGGGTCATTTTAGTTGTGGTGACCAATCGGATCCATAGATAAGGTCTTAACGGACGTCCGCGTAAATTTTTTGCAAAAATCATCCTGAAATTCCAGATCACCAAAATTATTGTGGACTAGCACACGAAAATCGACAAAATAGGGTGTTTGCCTGCTTTGGGGCTCGTTTGACCTTGAAAATGGGTCGTTTTGCTGTTGTGCAAAACCACTCCATATATAAGGTTTTAGCGAACGTCCGTGTATATTTTTTGCAAAAATGATCTCGGAATTCAGGATAACCAAAAAAGATGGTGGGCTATAGCACATGAGAATCGAGGGGGTTTGATTTCTCTGGGATCGTTTGACCTTGAAAATGAGCCATTTTGATCGTGGTGACCAACCGTCTCAACAAGTAAGGTCTTAAAAGAGGTCCGTGTAAAGTTTTGGCAAAAAATCATCTCGAAATTCCAGATCACCAAAAAAGATAGTGGACTATAGCACACAAATTTAGGCAAAATGGGGGGGAGGGTTTGCCTGCTATGGGGCTCATTTGAGCTTCAAAATGGGCTGTTTTGGTCGTGGTGACAAACTGTTTCCAAAAATAAGGTCTTAACGGACGTCCGTGTAAATGTTTGGCAAAAATCATCTCGGAATTCCAGATCACTAAAAAAGATGGTGCCCTATTGCGCACGAAAATTAACAAAATTGGGGGTTTGCCTTCTCTGGGGAGCGACCTTGAAAATTGGTTGTTTTGGTCGTGGTAACCAACCGGCTCCATAGATAAGGTCTTAACGGAGTTCCATGTAAATTTTTGGCAAAAATCATCTCAGAATTCCGAATCACCAAAAAAGATGGACAATAGCACACTGAAACCGCAAAATGGTGGGTTTGCCTTCTCTGGGGTTCGTTTGACTATGAAAATGGGCTATTTTATGTGTGGTGACCAACCGGTTCTATGGATAAAGTATTAATGGACTTTCGTGTATATTTTTGGAAAAAAAACATCTCAGAATTACAAATTCCCAAAAAAGATGGTGGACTATGCACACGGAAATCGGAAACATGGGGAGTTTGCGTTCTCTGGGTTTTTTGACCTTGAAAATGGGTTGTTTTGTCCGTAGTGATCAACCAGCTCCATTAAGGTCTTAACAAACGTCTGTGTAAATTTTTGGCAAAAATTATCTCGGAATTTCGGATCAACAAAAAAAGTTGATGGACTATAGCACACGAAAATTGGGAAAATGGGGAGTTTGCCTGCTCTTGGCTCGTTTGACCTAGAAAATGAGCCGTTTCGGTCGTGGTGACAAACCGGCTCCATAGATAAGGTCTTAACGGACGTTCGTGTAAATTTTTGGCAAATATCATCTAAGAATTATGGATCACCATAAAAGATGGTGGACTATTGCACACAAAAATCGGCAAAATGGGGGGTTTGCCTGCTCTGGGCTCGTTTGACCATGAAAATGGATCGTTTTGGCCGTGTTGACCAACCATCTCCACAGATAAGGTCTTAATGGACTTCCGCATAAATGTTTTGCAAAAATCATTTCGGCATTCCAGATCACCTAAAAAGATGGTGGATTATTGCACACGAAAATCGACAAAATTAGGGGTTTGCCTAATCTGGGGCTCGTTCGACCTTGAAAATGGGTCATTTTGATCGTGGTGACCAACCGGATCCATAGATACAGTCTTAATAGAGTTTCATATAAATGTTTGGGAAAAAACATCTGAAATTTTTTATCACCAAAAAACACGATGGACAATAGCATATGAAAATTGAAAAAATGGCGGGTTTGCCTGCTCTGTGCTCGTTCGACCTTGAAATTGGGTTGTTTTGGTCGTGGTCACCAACCAGCTCCATAGATAAGGTCTTAACAGACTTCCATTTAATTTTTGGCAAAAATCATCTCAGAATTTTGGATCACCATAAAAGATAGTGGACTATAGCATACGAAAATTGGTTAAATGGGGGTTTGTCTGCTCTGGGCTTGTTTGACCTTAAAAATGGGCCGTTTTGGCCGTGGTGACCAACCAGCTCCATAAATAAGGTCTTAACAGACGTCCGTGTAAATGTTTGGCAAAATTCATCTCGGAATTTCAGATCAACAAAAAAAGATGGTGGACTATAGCACACGAAAATTGGGAAAATGGAGAGTTTTCCTGCTCTGGACTCGTTTGACAATGAAAATGGGTCGTTTTAGCCGTAGTGACCAACCAGATCTATAGATAAGGTCATAACGGACATTCGTGTAAGTTATTGACAAAAATCATATCTTGATTCTAGATTACCAAAAAATATGGTGGATTATAGTAGACAAAAATCAGCAAAATGGGGGGTTTGCCTGCTCTTGGGCTCGTTTGACCTTTAAAATGGGCCGTTTTGGCCTTGGTTACCTACCGGCTACATAGATAAGGTCTTAAGGGAGTCTGTGCAAATTTTTGGTAAAAATCATCTCAGAATTTGGATCACCAAAAAAGATGGTGGACTATAGCATAAGAAAATCGATAAAATGGGAGGTTTGCCTCCTCTAGGCTTTTTTGATCTTGACAATGGGCCGTTTTGGCCGTGGTGACCAATTGGCTCCATGGATAAGGTCTTAACGGATGTCCGTTTAAATTTTTGGCAAAAATCATCTTAGAATTCTTAATCACCAAAAAAGATGGTGGAATATAGAACATGAAAATCGTCTAAATATGGGGTTTGCATGCTCTAGGCTCGTTTGACCTTGTAAATTGGCCATTTTAGCTGTGGTGACCAACCAGTTCAATAGATAAGATCTTAACGGACGTCCACATAAATTTTTGGTAAAAGTCATCTTGGAATTTTGGATCACCAAAAAAAATGGTGGATTATAGTACATGAAAATCGGCAAAATGGGGGATTTATTTGCTTTGGGCTCGTTTGATCTTGAAAATGGGTTGGGATCATTTGACCTTTAAAATGGGCGTTTTAGCCATGCTTACCAACCAGCTCCATCGATAAGGTCTTAATAGACATAACTGTAAATTTTTGTCAAAAATCATCGCGAAATTTTGGATCACCCAAAAAGGAGGTGGACAATAACTCACAAAAATTGGCAAAATGGGGAGTTTGTCAGCAATGGGCTTGTTTGACTTTGAAAATGGATTGTTTTGACCGTGGTGACCAACAGGCTCCATAGATAAGGTATTAAAGGACATCCATGTAATTTTTTTGAAAAGATCAATTCAGAATTTTGGATCACCTAAAAAGATGGTGGACTATAGCACACGAAAATCAGCAAAATGGGGGGGGGGATTGCCTTGTTTTGGGATCGTTTGACATTGAAAGTGGGCCGTTTTGGCCATGGTGATCAACCGACTCCATATATAAGGTCTTAACGGACGTCTATGTAATTTTTGGCAAAAATCATCTCAGAATTCTACATCACCAAAAAATGGTGGACAATAGCACACGAAAATCGGCAAAATGGGGGATTTGCATGCTTTGGGCTTGTTAGACCTTTAAAATGAGTCGTTTGGGCCATGGTGACCAATCGTCTCCATAGTTAAGGACTTAACGTATGTCCGTGTAAATTTTGGTAAAAATCATCTTGGAATCGAGATCACCAAAAAAATGGTGGACTATAGCATACGAAAATCGGCAAAATTGGGGGTTTGCCTGCTCTTGGCTCGTTTGACCTTGTAAATAGGTTGTTATGGCTGTGGTGACCAACCGTCTCCATACATAAGGTCTTAAAGGACGTCCGTGTACATTTTTGGCAAAAATTATCTCAGAATTCCAGATCACCAAAAAAAATGGTGGAGTATAGCACACGAAAATCGGCAAAATGGGGGGTTTGCCTGCTCAAAGGCTCGTTTGACCTTGATAATGGGTCATTTTGCTGTGGTGACAAACCGGATCCATAGATATGGTTTTAAAAGACGTCCATGTAAAGTTTTGGCAAAAATGATCTCGGAATTCTAGATCACCAAAAAAGATGGTGGACTATAGCACATGAAAATCGAAAAAATGGGAGGTTTGACAGCTCTGGGGCTCGTTTAACCTTGAAACTGGGCCGTTTTGGCCGTGGTGACCAACCAACTCCATAGATAAGGTCTTAACGGAAGTCCGTGTAAAATTTTAGCAAAAATCATCTCAGAATTCTGGATCACCGAAAAAGATAGACTATTGAACACAAAGATCGGCAAAATGTGGGGTTTTCCTGTTCTGGGACTTGTTTAACCTTGAAAATGGGCAGTTTTGGTTGTGGTGACAACCCCTCTCCATAGGTAAGGTTTTAAGAGACGTCTGTATAAATATTTGGCAAAAATCATCTCGGAATTCCGAATCACCAAAAAAGATGGTGGACTACAGCATACAAAAATCGGCAAAAATAGGGGGTTTGCCTGCTCTGAGGCTCGTTTGACCTTGAAAATGGGCCGTCTTGGCTGTGATGACCAACCGACTCCACAAATAAGGTTTTAATGTACGTCCGTGTATATTTTTAGCAAAATTCATCTCGGAATTCCGGATCACCAAAAAAGATGGTGGACTATAGCACACGAAAATCGACAAAATGGGGGGTTTGCCTGCTCTAGGGCTCGTTTGACCTTTAAAATGGACCATTTTAGTCGTGGTGACCAACCAACACTATCGATAAGGTCTTAACAAACGTCCATGTAAATCTTTGTTAAAAATTATCTCGAAATTCTGGATTATTAAAAAAGATGATAGACTATAGCACACGAAAATCGGCAAAATAGGGGGTTTGCCTGCTCTAGGCTCGTTTGACCTTGAAAATGGGTTGTTTTGGCCATAGTGACCAACCGACTTCATAGATATTGTCTTAACAGATTTCCTTGTAAATTGTTTGAAAAAATCATCTTGGATTATCACCATAAATGATTGACTATAGCACACGAAAATCGGCAAAAAGGGGGATTTGCCTACTTAGGGTCTCGTTTAAACTTGAAAAGGTATCGTTTTCTCCGTGGTGATTAACCTTCTCCATAGATAAGGTTTTCTCGGACGTTCATGTAAATTTTTGGCAAATATCATCTCGAAATACCGGATAACCAAAAGAGATTGTGTAACAACCCTAAAAATGAATAAGATAAGAAATGCTTAATGTGTCAAGAATGCCTACGATTAGACCAGGATTCACACGGATTGATGCGCGTAGAACCAGACCTCGGAACCCTTGCTACAGCCAAGTCAACTAACTTGGGGATTTAGTTGAGCTTGGAAAGGTCAGGTCCAACGATGTAGGGCTCTCGAATACGAAGATTTACTCGAAGGAGTCTTTACCGGACTTAAAAAGAAGAAATCTTAGGTTTGAAGGGTCTAGGGGTAAAATGGTCTTTTTCCTAGCTAAGGGTAGTATCGTAATTACCTAAATATATAATTAATTATTTAATTAATAAAGAGGAGGGGCAATTTGGGGAGAGAGGGCCGAAATTGAGCCCTTGAAATGAAGTCTTGCTCCACCTGGGTTCGAACCTAGAGCAAGGATTTAATATAATTTTTTCTATTGGTGAATTAATTTAATAAATCAATAATTAATGGCTGATTTAAAAAGGAAAATCAGATTTTATTATTAATTATTATTTATTTATTTATTAATTAATGTTTTTTTAAATTGACTAAGTCTTGCCAACTATCCTAGTTTTAAGAGGCACTATCTCACACAAACTCTCTCTCTCACGCCTAAATCTCTCTCTCTCTCGTCCAAATTGTTTTTCTTGGCTGCAAAAACAGTAGATAAAAACATTAGAAAGCAATCAAAAGTTCTCTACACTCAAAGAACTTACAAAAAAAAATATACAAGCAAGCAAGCTAACTTAAGAAACGAAAACTTTGCGTCATCTTCTCGACGGGATTGTGTTAAAGGTTTAGGGGAGGATTTGGGCAGCACTTGGAAGGTGTGGAAAGCTATAACAAGGTATGGGTTTTCTCTCTTGGAATCTTTTCTCCAAGAGAAATTTCTTTCTACAAAATTCAACGTATGAAACTAGGGTTGTCCCCTTTATTGTTGAATTCCTTGTCCCTAGTCTCCTTCCGATTTAAATCTGAATTAGGTTAGAAATCATGTTGTTGGTATGGTTGCAGGTAGCTAAGTGTGAAATATGATGTTCTTTGTGATTTTGTGTTTGGAAATAGCAAGCATGTTCAATGATGTCAACCGAAAATGATGTGGTGCAATATGTAAAATGTTTGTTGTTGTTCTCCGCTTTGAAGTCTTAAAATGGCTAGTCTTATGGTTGAAATTAGCGTGCATAAAATGTGTAATTCGTGATGTTCATATGAGGTGTATGTGACTGATTCTAAGTGGAAAGTTGCAGCCAAAACAACAATGAATCTACACCTAAGAATGTGTTAAACGAATCCATGAGATACACCCCAAAACTGTTAAACGATCCGTGAATTTTTCTAAGTTTTCAAGTGGAACTATTGATGAAAATAAGTTAAAAAAATGATTACGTTTCCAGTAAAAATTATAAGTTTACTTTAGGCTAAAATTTAGTGAAGAAATCTGGAAAATTTAATTGACTTTAAAGGGATGAGGCCACCAGGATTCCAACCTGTGACCTCACCCGTGTGACACCTTAAATTCGCAATAAAAGAAAAGGGGTTGGGGGGATTCGAAATGGGGTGTACTGGCCGAGAAAGGAGAATGCAAAATTTAAATAAATAAAATGGGAGGCGTGGGAATCGAACCCACGACCTCCAGGCAGCGAATGAAGTGAAAGAAGAAAATTAAAGAAACGAAATGTGAGGCGTCGGAATCGAACCCACGACCTCAAGGCTGGAAAGGAGAAAGGGCAAAATAAAAAGAAAATAAAGTGAGGCTGTGGGGGCTCGATCCCACAACCTCACTGCCAATGCATATCCAAGTCAACTTTTAACTAAAAATAAAATAAGGAGGTTGTGGGGGTTCGAACCCACAACCTCACAGCCCCTAGAGAAATAAAGAATAATTAAAGAGAGGCTGTGACGGTTTGATTTCACAACCTCTTTGTCCATGCAAATTGGACAAGAAAATTTTAAATGAAAAAAATAAAAGGGGTTGTGGGGGTTCGATCCCACAACCCTTCGGCCAACAAAGAATAGAATCCAAGGAGAAAAATAAAGAGAGAATGTTGATGTTGGGGCTCGATCTAGGGTCCCAATGTCATGTGGATTAAAAATAAAATCAAAGAAAAATGTAAGTATTGTCCAAGGGATTCGAACTTGGGTTCCCTTGCCCAAACTTCCGTATTGATACATAAATCATACGTGAATTAAATGTTCAAGAATAATGCCACCTATTTAGATCGAAATCGAGATCTTGGCATACATACAAGATAAATAAGTCTTGTACTACATAATCTTAGGAAGATATGAGTCACTTAACGAATTATGAATCAAGCCTCATGGCTTGTATGTATAGACCCATAAGTCTAGCATACGTTTAAAAATAAGTGAACCTAAGATGTATATAATGAAATGAAGTAACCCTAGGAGGGTTAAGTACGAGTGTAAATTACACTAAATGGCCAAGTGCATTGGCATACGATGAAATAATTATTATGTAATGAAATGATGAAACCCTAGAAGAGTTAAGTAAGAGTGTGAAACACACAAATGGCCAAGTGCATTGGCATATGATGAAATGAACATTCACGTAAAATGGGGTGAGTAATTATGAAGAGCAATTGTGCTAATGTTAATGAATGTGGTGACAACATGATATGAGGCTAATGTAAAAGATGAGAACAATCTCAAATGAGCCTAAGTAATTGTTACCCAAACGTACTCACCTATGAGAGTGTAAAGTTAATGAAGAGATCAGTCTCTGTGAACACTCTAATGAAAGTATTGAGATTAACACACTTAATACTAATGATGAGATGAGAAATCATCTATTGAGCTATGATGTCCTCATACTAGAATCCAGCTTCCATGACGTATGAGTTGAATGTAATGGAACTTTATACTAAGCACCGATAGACTAGCTATGAGCGGTGATGCCTTCTTTCGGGAAGGGCGGAGGTTCACGTAACTCTCATGAATTGAGACTTTCCGGCTTGCCGGGTATGGGTCTCCTTATATCTCCTGGTCTTCAAACCTATACTGCCAATATAGGGATCTGGGAGGTTAACTTCCCATGTACGCTAGCATGTTTTGGGTCACCTTGGCCTGTGATTCCACCTCTTTTCGGTGTGGGGGAGACACTGGATTTCATGATGCTCACATGATCTATGTCGGTTAAAGTTAAAGTTCCTAATGAATGAATGAGGCCAGCCTCAAATGATGCACATAATAAAATGAATGATACCAAAGGTGTTAGGATAGGATAATCAAGAGGTGAACTAGATCAAGTAATGACACTAGGTTATTCTTGATCATTGCACAGCAAACCCGATGAAAGTCTTAAACTACATCCTAGGTATAGCTGGTGTTCACACTAGCCTATGAACGAAATGAAATGAAGTACGTATGAATGAATAAAGCAGACTCTGTGTTTGCTAACGAAGACTCCCTAGTTGAGGTCCCATATGTTGAGCCCCCATTTTGGAAAGTCTTAATGTCAAGTCCATGATTCCAAGGTCTCATGGCATATGAATGAATGATATGAAAGATGTTATGTGCTATATGCAATATGATATGTGCTATGTGTAAGATGTTATGTGTTGTGTGCAATATGATAAGTATGATGATGCATGTTACTCTCATGGCATGACTTTCCTAATCCAAATTTGGAAAGCTTACTGACTTTCCTAATCCAAATTTGGAAAGTTCACTAACTTTCCTAATCCAAAATTGGCAAGTCCACTGATTTGACTTTCCATAATCATGTTGTTAGGAAAGAGATATTCTTACTCATGCATGTCCTTGGTGTGTGATTGCATATACTCATACTTAGTACAAGTGTGTACTAACCCTATACAACTCTACAATTTTAGGTGCAGGCACAGGTGGACGCTAGAGCTATAGGTTGACGCTGAAGCTATCCGGACGTCGAGCATTCATTCGGACTTGGTAAGCCCTCATGCTTTCGAGGATGCTTGCCCATCTATATTCTAGCTTAGTCTTAGGATTGAGCTAGTGGAGTATGTTCCACTAGCATTTCTTTCCCGTATTATTTCAGACATTGTATTGGTGACATTTTGGCAAGTATTCAGTTATTGCTATATTAAACTATTTCTTTCATTTAATGATCTTAATGTTAGATGGTTGAGGGTGAACAAATTATGAATGTATTAGAAATAATTAGTAAGTATGTTAATAGACAAAAGTTTTTAATTTTCCACTAAAATTAACCTAGCTGAAGTAAGAATGACGTAAGTAGGCTTGTCTGCGACCTCTGAGAGGTCAACGACGCCGGTCTCGTCTGGGGTCTAGATTCCGGTCGTGAAAAAGTTGGTATCAGAGCACTAGGTTAAATTCCGAGAATAATAAGTTCACATCAACCATATTGAGTAGTTTCTAAGTCATGGTAGTGAAGTGCACCACTATCCTGAATTAGAGACTGCATGATGCATAGGAAAATTTCCCTTCTTCTGATCTTATCGTGCTTTTCCTAATGTCTGATTTCTTAGTGTTATGAGCGTGTCTAACATCAATTCTTATTGTTTTTAGAGAATGAATACTAGGAGGAACATTGGTCAGAGGAGAGGAGGAGCAGCTGCTGGGGGCAATCAGGTTCCACCCCGGGCTCCAGCTGAAGGAGTGGCTATGCCGGTTAACCCAGCTGGGTTGACTGATACGGAGGTGCGGGCATCTCTGGCCCAGATGCCACAGGCCATCACTATGCAGGCCCAGGCTATGACTGTCCAGGTCAACCGACAGGATGGTTCAGAGGGAGAACCCACCGGTTTGTAGCATGGCTGACAGATTGAGAGACTTCACGAGGATGAATCCTCCTATTTTCACAGGGTCTAAGACTTCAGAGGACCTTCAGGAGTTTGTGGATGAGGTGCATAAGATTTTGGTGGCTATGGGGGCCACATATATTGAGAAGGCTGAGCTGGCTTTCTATCAGCTCAAGGATGTTGAACAGACTTGGTGCAAGATGTGGCAGGATAGCCGAGCTTTGGGCAGAGTTCTGGTCACTTGGGAGTTGTTTAAGACAGCCTTTCTGGAGAGATTCTTTCCCAGGGATATGAGGGAGGCAAAGGTTGAGGAGTTTATCAACCTTAAGCGGGGATCTATGACAGTCAGGGAGTATTCCCTGAAGTTTGTTAAACTATCCAGGTATGCTATTTTCCTTAGTATCTAACAGCAAGGATGAGATGAGTACTGAAGTTTGTAAATTATCCAGGTATGCTACTTCCCTTGTATCTAACAGCAGGGATGAGATGAGCAGGTTCCTCACAGGAATCAATGGAGATTTGGAGGAGGAGTGTCGGTCTGCGTTGCTCCATGATAATATGGACCCTTCCAAGTTGATGGTGAATGTCCAGCAGGTAGAGGACTGCCGCAAGAATAGGGGTGTTCGTGATGCTAGGAGGCCTAAGCCTCAAGATCAGGCAGGTCCCAGCCATGGAGGCCACAGAAATAATTTTGGCGTCCGTGAGCAGCCCAGGTTCAAGAAGGGGCAGCAGAATTCTGGGAACTCTAATTCTCAGAGGAGTACAACACCTAGAGGAGGCAGACCTGAGCCCAAGAAGGTCAATGGAGGTGAGATGCACGTCAACTGTGCTAAGTGTGGCCGTGCTCACAGTGGAGAGTGCAAA
This sequence comes from Solanum sitiens, assembly GCA_016801875.1. Lineage (NCBI taxonomy): Eukaryota > Viridiplantae > Streptophyta > Magnoliopsida > Solanales > Solanaceae > Solanum > Solanum sitiens. The sequence goes on from JABWTJ010000091.1 coordinate 1,526,492, forward strand.
CAGGGCACTAATTCCTGCTTCGGTTGCGGTAAGAGTGGGCACATGGTTAGAGACTGCCCACAGAACAGAGGTCAGGATGGAGGTAATGCTCAGCCTAGGCCTAATCCACAGGGTACAATAGCAGCCGAGCCTCCTAAGAGGAACAGTTTCTATGCCCTAAAGGGCAGGGAAGAGCAGGAGAAGTCTGCTGATGTGGTCACAGGTATGCTGCAAGTATTCTCAACTTCTGTTTATGCTTTACTTGATCCAGGGTCTACGCTTTCCTTTGTAACTCCTTTGCTTGCTCTCATTTTTGAAGTATTGCCTGAAGTTCTGCATGATCCTATAGTGGTTAGTACACCTTTAGGAGAAAATGTAAGAACTGATAGAGTATACAAGGATTGCCAATAGTTGTAAGTGGTAAGACTATATGTGCAGACTTGGTTGAGTTACCCATGCATGATTTTGATGTTATTCTTGGCATGGACTGGCTTCACAGTTGTTATGCTTGTTTGGATTGTCGTAGTAGAGTGGTGAAATTTCGTTTCCCTAATGAAGAGGAGCTAGTCTGGGAGGGGTACAACTCGAGTCGTCCTAATCCTTTGATTTCAAACCTTAAGGCCAATAAAATGATGTCCAAGGGGTTATTGTGTCATCTTATGAGTGTTAATGATTTAGATCATGACATTCCTTTCATAGACTCAGTGCCTGTAGTGAATGAGTTCCTAGATGTATTTCCTAATGATTTGTTTGGAGTCCCTCCCCCTTGAGAGATTGATTTTGGTATCGACTTACAACCCGATACTAAACCAATTTTAATTCCTCCTTACAGAATGGCTCCAGCTGAACTCAAAGAGTTGAAGCTGCAGTTAAAAGATCTCACTGATAAGGCTTTCATTCAGCCGAGCATATCCCCTTGGGGCGCTCCAGTGTTGTTTGTGAAAAAGAAGGATGGAACACTTAGAATATATATCGATTATCGGCAGCTCAACAAAGTCACTATATAGAATAAGTATCCACTTCCCAGAATATATGATTTGTTCGATCAGCTCCAAGGGTCTAGTTTATTCTCTAAGAGTGATCTTCGTTAAGGGTATCAGCAGCTTAGGGTTAGGGATGGAGATATCCCAAAGACAGCCTTTCGTACCCGTTATGGTCATTATCAGTTCTTAGTTATGTCATTTGGTCTCACGAATGCACCTGCTGCATTTATGATCTCATGAACAGGGTCTTCCGTGAATACCTTGACTCTTACGTTATAGTATTCATTGATGACATTCTCATCTACTCTAGGACCAAGGAAGAGCATGAACAGCATTTGAGACTAACCTTGCGGGTACTTAGACAACATCAGTTGTACGCCAAATTCAGCAAGTGTGAATTTTGGCTTAGATCAGTGACCTTCCTGTGTCATGTTGTGTCTGATCAGGGCGTGGAGGTGGATCCTAGGAAGACTGAGGCTGTGAAGAATTGGCCAAAGCCTCTTACTCCCACTGACATCCGTAGATTTCTGGGATTTGCTGGTTACTACCGCAGGTTCGTGGAGGGATTTTCTTCCATTGCTTCCCCACTGACAGCTTTGACTAAGAAGAAAGCCAAGTTTGAATGGACGGAGACTTGTGAGAAGAGTTTCCAGGAGTTCAAGGACAGAATCACTTCAGCCCCGGTGCTTAAATTGCCTAAGTGTGGTGAGAATTACACTGTTTACTGTGATGCATCTAGGGTTGGTTTGGGTTGTGTTCTTATGCAGGTTGGTAAGGTGATAGCTTATGCGTCCAGACAGCTCAAGGTTCATGAGAAGAATTATCCCACTCATGACCTGGAGTTAACAGCTGTGGTGTTTGCACTGAAGCTGTGGAGGCACTACTTGTATGGAGTGCATGTGGATGTGTTCACAGACCACAAGAGTCTCCAGTATGTGTTCACACAGAGGGAGTTGAATATACTTCAGTGGAGATGGTTGGAGCTGTTGAAGGATTATGACATGAATGTTCACTACCATCCAGGTAAGGCTAATGTTGTAGCTGATGCTTTGAGAAGGATGAGCATGGGAAGTACATCCCATGTTGAGGATGAGAAGAAGGAGTTGGCGAAAGATGTACACAGACTGTCCAGACTGGGTGTGCGATTGGTTGACTCTACTAGTGGGGGTGTGCGATTGGTTGACTCTACTAGTGGGGGTGTGCGATTGGTTGACTCTACTAGTGGGGGTGTTTCAGTTCATCCTAGTTCTGAATCATCCTTGGTAGTTGAAGTCAAGCAGAGTCAGCATATCGATCCTGTGTTGATGAAGCTGAAGGACTCAGTGTTGATAAAGATGAATGAGTCTTTCGCTTTGGAAGGTGATGCATACTTAGGTATCAGGACAGGCTGTGTGTACTAGATGCGGATGATTTACGGACCAGGATTGTTGCAGAGGCCCATAGTTCCAGATATTTCATACATACAGGTTCCACCAAGATGTATCATGATCTTAAGCAGATTTATTGGTGGGATGGCATGAAGAAGGACATTGCAGAATATGTGGCCAAGTGTTCTAATTGTCAGCGGGTTAAGGCAGAACATCTTAAGCCTGGCGGTCTTACTCAGATTATTAAGGTTTCGACTAGGAAGTGGGAGGCCATTAATATGGACTTCGTGGTTGGTATTCCGAGGACTAGGAGACAGCATGACTCCATATGGGTTATTGTGGACACGATGACTAAGTCTGCCCACTTTATCCCTATGAAGTCTACTTACAGAGCCGAGGATTATGCGAGACTCTACATTGATGAGATTGTGAGATGGCATGGGATACCTTTGTCTATCATTTCAGATAGAGGAGCTCAGTTTACTTCACATTTCTGGAGATCTTTCCAGAAGAGCTTGGGCACGCAGGTAAAGCTTGGTACTGCCTTTCATTCTCAGGCTGATGGGCAGGCAGAGCGCACCATTCAGACATTGGAGGACATGTTGAGAGCGTGTGTGATTGACTTAAGGGGTAGCTGGGATGACCATCTGCCTTTGATAGAGTTCTCGTATAATAATAGCTATCACTCCAGCATTGAGATGGCACCGTTTGAGGCACTGTATGGTAGGAGGTGTAGATCTCCAGTTGGGTGGTTCGAGGTTGGAGAGTCATCCATTTTGGGTCCAGAGATCATTCATGAGGCCTTAGAGAAGGTCAGAGTGATTAGGGACAGGTTGGCTACTGCTTACAGTCGGCAGAAGTCATATGCAGATAACAGAAAATGGCCCTTAGAGTTTGATGTTGGTGATCAGGTCTATCTGAAGATATCACCTCTGAAGGGGGTGATGAGGTTTGGCAGGAAGGGGAAGTTGAGTTCGAGGTATGTTGGGCCATACGAGATCCTACAGCATGTGGGTGAGGTGGCCTATGAGTTGGCATTGCCTGCGAAGCTAGCTTTTGTCCATCCAGTCTTTCATGTATCCATGTTAAAGAAGTTCCTAGGTGATCCAGCATTGATTTTACCTGTGGAAGGTTTGGGGTTCGATGAAGACTTGTCCTATGAGGAGGTACCTGTTGAGATCTTAGACAGACATATCAAGCGGCTGAGGAACAAGGAGATTGCCACAGTGAAGGTATTGTGGAGAAATCATCTTGTTGAGGGTGCTACGTGGGAGGCTGAGGCCGACATGAGATCCCGTTACCCTCATCTTTTCAGCTCTTGAGGTTAGATTTCCTACTCTTAAGTCTAAGTTTCCTTATCTCTCCACATTTTGTTGCTATTGCTTGACTATGCATAGTGATTATATTATGATCTGATTGGCATTACACTAGATAGTAGTAGTGTCATTCGGAGACGAATGTTCCTAAGGGGGGATAATGTAACAACCCTAAAAATGAATAAGATAATAAATGTTTAATGTGTCAAAAATGCCTACGATTAGACCAGGGTTCACACGGATTGATGCGCGTAGAACCAGACCTCAGAACCCTTGCTACAGCCAAGCCAACTAACTTGAAGAGTTAGTTGAGCTTGGAAAGGTTGGGTCCAACCATGTAGGGCTCTCGAATACGAAGATTTACTCGAAGGAGTCTTTACCGGACTTAAAAAGAAGAAATCTTAGGTTTGAAGGGTCTAGGGGTAAAATGGTCTTTTTCCTGGCTAAGGGTAGTATCATAATTACCCTAAATATGTAATTAATTATTTAATTAATAAAGATGAGGGGCAATTTGGGGAGAGAGGGCCGAAATTGAGCCCTTGAAATGAAGTCTTGCTCCACCCAGGTTCGAACCTAGGTGGGAGCAATGATTTAATGTAATTTTTTCTATTGGTGAATTAATTTAATAAATTAATAATTAATGGCTGATTTAAAAAGGAAAATCAGATTTTACTATTAATTATTATTTATTTATTTATTAATTAATGTTTTTGTAAAATTGACTAAGCTTGCCAACTATCCTAGTTTTAAGAGGCATTATCTCACACAAACTCTCTCTCTCACGCCTAAATCTCTCTCTCTATCTCGTCCAAATTGTTTTTCTTGGCTGCAAAAACAGAATATAAAAACATTAGAAAGCAATCAAAAGTTCTCTACACTCAAAGAACTTACAAAAAAAAAATATACAAGCAAGCAAGCTAACTTAAGAAACGAAAACTTTGCATCATATTCTCGACGCGATTGTGTTGAAGGTTTAGGGAAGGATTTGGGCAGCACTTGGAAGGTGTGGAAAGCTACAACAAGGTATGGGTTTTCTCTCTTGGAATCTTTTCTCCAAGAGAAATTTCTTTCTACAAAATTCAACGTATGAAACTAGGGTTGTCCCCTTTATTGTTGAATTCCTTGTCCCTAGTCTCCTTCCGATTTAAATCTAAATTAAGTTAGAAATCATGTTGTTGGTATGGTTGCTGGTAGCTAAGTGTGAAATATGATGTTCTTTGTGATTTTGTGTTTGGAAATAGCAAACATGTTCAATGATGTCAACCGAAAATGATGTGGTGCAATATGTAAAATGTTTGTTGTTGTTCTCCGCTTTGAAGTCTTAAAATGGCTAGTCTTATGGTTGAAATTAGCGTGCATAAAATGTGTAATTCGTGATGTTCATATGAGGTGTATGTGACTGATTCTAAGTGGAAAGTTGGAGCCAAAACAACAATGAATCTACACCTAAGAATGTGTTAAACGAATCCATGAGATACACCCCAAAAAGTGTTAAACGATCCATGAATTTTCCTAAGTTTTCAAGTGGAAATATTGATGAAAATAAGTTAAGAAAATGATTAAGTTTCTAGTAAAAATTATAAGTTTAGCTTAGGCTAAAATTTAGTGAAGAAATCTGGAAAATTTAATTGATTTTAAAGGGATGAGGCCACCAGGATTCGAACCTGTGACCTCACCCGTGTGACACCTTAAATTCGCAATAAAAGAAAAGGGGTTGGGGGGATTCGAAATGGGGTGTACTGGCCAAGAAAGGAGAATGCAAAATTTAAATAAATAAAATGGGAGGCGTGGGAATCGAACCCACGACCTCCAGGAAGCGAATGAAGTGAAAGAAGAAAATTAAAGAAAGGAAATATGAGGCGTGGGAATCGAACCCACGACCTCAAGACTGGAAAGGAGAAAGGGCGAAATAAAAAGAAAATAAAGTGAGGCTGTGGGGGCTCGATCCCACAACCTCACTGCCAATGCATAGCCAAGTCAACTTTTAACTAAAAATAAAATAAGGAGGGTGTGGGGGTTCGAACCCACAACCTCACAGCCCCTAGCGAAATAAAGAATAATTAAAGAGAGGCTGTGAGGGTTTGATCCCACAACCTCTTTGTCCATGCGAATTGGACAAGAAAATTTTAAATGAAAAAAATAAAAGGGGTTGTGGGGGTTCGATCCCACAACCCTTCGGCCAACTAAGAGTAGAATCCAAGGAGAAAAATAAAGAGAGAATTTTGATGTTGGGGCTCGATCTAGGGTTCCAATGTCATGTGGATTAAATATAAAATCAAGGAAAAATGTAAGTATTGTCCAAGGGATTCGAACTTGGGTTCCCTTGCCCAAATTTCCGTATTGATACATAAATCATACGTGAATTAAATCTTCAAGAATAATGCCACCTACTTAGATCGAAATCGAGATCTTGGCATATATACACGATAAATAAGTCTTGTACTACATAATCTTAGGAAGATATGAGTCACTTAACGAATTATGAATCAAGCTTCATGGCTTGTATGTATAGACCCATAAGTCTAGCATACGTTTAAAAATAAGTGAACCTAAGATGTATGTAATGAAATGAAGTAACCCTAGGAGGGTTAAGTACGAGTGTAAAATACACTAAATGGCCAAGTGCATTGGCATACTATGAAATGATTATTATGTAATAAAATGATGAAACCCTAGAAGAGTTAAGTAAGAGTGTGAAACACACAAATGGCCAAGTGTGTTGGCATATGATGAAATGAACATTCACGTAAAATGGGTGAGTAATTATGAAGATCAATTGTGCTAATGTTAATGAATGTGGTGACAACATGATATGAGGCTAATGTAAAAGATGAGAACAATCTCAAATGAGCCTAAGTAATTGTTACCAAAACGTACTCACCTATGAGAGTGTAAAGTTAATGAAGAGATCAGTCTCTATGAACACTCTAATGAAAGTATTGAGATTAACACACTTAATGCTAATGATGAGATGAGAAATCATCTATTGAGCTATGATGTCCTCATACTAGGATCCAGCTTCCATGACGTATGAGTTGAATGTAATGGAACTTTATACTAAGCACCGATAGACTAGCTATGAGCGGTGATGCCTTCTTTCGGGAAGGGCGGAGGTTCACGTAACTCTCATGAATTGAGACTTTCCGGCTTGTCGGGTATGGGTCTCCTTATATCTCCTGGTCTTCGAACCTATACTGCCAATATAGGGATCTGGCAGGGTTAACTTCCCATGTACGCTAGCATGTTTTGGGTCACTTTGGCCGGTGATTCCACCTCTTTTTGGTGTGGGAGAGACACTGGATTTCATGATGCTCACATGATCTATGTCGGTTAGTTAAAGTTCCTAATGAATGAATGAGGCTAGCCTCAATTGATGTACATAATGAAATGAATGATACCAAAGGTGTTAGGATAGGATAATCAAGAGGTGAACTAGACTCAAGTAATGACACTAGGTTATTCTTAATCATTGCACAGCAAACCCGATGAAAGTCTTAAACAACATCCTAGGTATAGCTAGTGTTCACACTAGCCTATGAACGAAATGAAATGAAGTACGTATGAATGAATAAAGCAGACTCTGTGTTTGCTAATGAAGACTCCCTAGTTGAGGTACCATATGTTGAGCCCCCATTTTGGAAAGTCTTAATGTCAAGTCCATGATTCCAAGGTCTCATGGCATATGAATGAATGATATGAAAGATGTTATGTGTTATATGCAATATGATATGTGCTATGTGTAAGATGTTATGTGCTGTGTGCAATATGATAAGTATGATGATGCATGTTACTCTCATGGCATGACTTTCCTAATCCAAATTTGGAAAGCTTACTGACTTTCCTAATCCAAATTTGGAAAGTTCACTAACTTTTCTATTCCAAAATTGGCAAGTCCACTGATTTGACCTTCCATAATCATGTTGTTAGGAAAGAGCTATTCTTACTCATGCATGTCCTTGGTGTGTGATTGCATATACCCATACTTAGTACAAGTATGTACTAACCCTATACAACTCTACAATTTTAGGTGCAGGCACAATGGACGCTAGAGCTACAGGTTGACGCTGAAGCTATCCGGACGTCGAGCATTCATCCGGACTTGGTAGGCCTTCATGCTTTCGAGGATGCTTGCCCATTTATATACTAGCTTAGTCTTAGGATTGAGCTAGTGGAGTATGTTCCACTAGCGTTTCTTTTCCGTATTATTTCAGACATTGTATTGGTGCCATTTTGGCAAGTATTCAGTTATTGCTATATTAAACTATTTCTTTCATTTGATGATCTTAATGTTAGATGGTTGAGGGTGAACAAATTATGAATGTATTAGAAATGATTAGTAAGTATGTTAAGAGATAAAAGTTTTTAATTTTCCGCTAAAATTAACATAGCTGAAGTAAGAATGACGTAAGTAGGCTTGTCTGCGACCTCTGAGAGGTCAATGACGCCGGTCTCGTCTAGGGTCTAGATTCCGGTCATGACAGATTGTGGACTATAGTACATTAAAATCGGCCAAATAATGGGTTTGCCTGCTCTGGGCTCGTTTAACCTTGAAAATAGGGCATTTTGGTTGTGGTGATCAACCGGCTCCATAGATAAGGTCTTAACGTACGTCCGTGTAAATTTTGGGCAAAAAACATCTCAAAATTCCGGATCAACAAATAAGATGATGGACTATAGCACACAAAAATCGACAAATTGGGTGGTTTGGTTGCTCTAGACTCAGCTGACCTTGAAAATGGGTTGTTTGGCCGTGTTGACCAACCGAATCCATAGATATGGTCTTAACAAAAGTCGGTGTATGTTTTTTGCAAAAATCATTTCGAAATTTCGGTTCACCAAAAAAGATGGTGGACTATAGCACACGAAAATCAGCAAAATGGGGGGTATGCCTGCTCTAGGCTCGTTTGACCTTGAAAGTGGGCCGTTTTGGCTTTGGTGACCAATCGGCCCCTTCGATAAGGTCTTAATGGATTTCCATGTAAATTTTTTGCAAAACTCATCTAGGAATTTTGTATCACCAAAAAAATGGTGGACTATAGCACACGAAAATTGGCATAATGGGGGATTTGCCTGCTATGGGGATCGTTTGACCTTATTGGTCATTTTTATCGTGGTGACCAATCACCTCCATTGATAAGGTCTTAACGGACGTTTGTGTAAATTTTTGGCAAATCATCTCGGAATTTTGGATCATCAAAAAAGATGGTGGACTATAGCACACTAAAATTGGCAAAATGGAGGATTTGGCTGGTCTGGGCTCGTTTGACCTTTAAAATGGGCCGTTTTAGCTGTGGTCAACAACCGAATCCATATCTAAGGTCTTAACGGAGGTCAGCATAAATTTTTGGCAAAATCATCTTGGAATTCCAGATCACCAAAAAAGATGGTGGACTATAGCAATTGAAAATCGGCAAAATGGGGGTTTGCCTGCTTTGTGGCTCATTTGACCTTCAAAATGGGTCATTTTGGTCGTGGTGACCAACCAGTTCAATATATAAGGTCTTAGCAGACGTCCGTGTAAATGTTTAGAAAAAATCATAGCAGAGTTCTTGATCACCAAAAAAGATGGTGGACTATAGCACACGAATATCGGCAAAATGGGGGGTTTACCTGCTTTGGGGCTTGTTTGACCTTAAAAATGGGTTGTTTTGCTCGGGGAGACCAACTGACTCCACAAATAAGGTCTTAACAGACGTCCATGTAATTTTTTGGCAAAAATCATTTAGCAAATCTGGATCACCAAAAAAGATGGTGGACTATAGTACACAAAAATTGGAAAAATGGGGAGATTGTCGGCAATGAGATCGTTTGACCTTGAAAATCGGTCGTTTTGGCCATGTTGATCAACCGGATCCATAAAGGTCTTGATGGACTTCCGTGTAAATTTTTGGCAAAAAGCATCTCCGAATTCCAGATCACCAGAAAAGATCACGGACTATAGCACATTAAAAACGGTAAATAAGGGTTTGCCTACTCTGGAGATCGTTTGACCTTGAAAATGGGTCATTTTGTCCATGGTGACCAACCGGATCTATATATAAGGTATGAAAGGACGTGCGTGTAAATTTTTGGAAAAGATCAACTCAGAATTCTAGATCACCAAAAAAGATGGTGGACTATAGCACACGAAAATCAGCAAAAGTGGGGGCTTGCCTCGTGTGGATATCGTTTTACACTAAATGTGGGTCGTTTTGGCCTTGGTGACAAACTGGATCCAAATATAAGGTTCAATGAACGTGCAGTTAAAATTTTGGCAAAATTCATCTCAGAATTCTGGATCACCAAAAAATATGGTGGACTATAGAACATGAAAATCGGCAAAATTGGGGGTTTGCCTACTCTGGGGCTCGTTTGACATTGTAAATGGGCCGTTTTGTCCGTGGTGACCAACCATCTCCTTATATAAGGTCTTAAAAAACTTTCGTGTAAATTTTTGGCAAAAATTATTTCGAAATTCTTGATACCCAAAAAAGATGGTAGATTATACTACACAAAAATTGGTAAAATGGGGAGTTTGCTTGCTCTGGGGCTCATTTGACCTTGAAAATGGGCCGTTTTGGCCATGGTGACTAACTTTCTCCATTGAAAAGGTCTTAACAGACGTCCGTGTAAATTTTTGGCAAAAATCATCTTGTAATTTTGGATCATCAAAAAAGATGGTGGACTATAGCACATGAAAATCGGTAAAATAGGGGTTTTGCCTACTCTAGGATTGTTTGACCTTGAAAATGGGTTGTTTTTGTCATAGTGACCAACCGTCTCCCTTTATAAGGTCTTAATGTACATCCTTGTAAATTTTTTGCAAAAATCATCTCAGATTTCCGGATCACCAAAAACAATAGTGGACTATAGCACACGAAAAATAGCAAAATGAGGGGTTTTCCTACTCTGGACCGTTTAACCTTGAAGATAGGCCATTTTCGCCGTGGTAACCAACCGGCTACATAGATAAGGTTTGAACGGACGTTCGTGTAGATTTTTGGAAATTATCTTGCAAATATGGATCTTCAAAAAAGATGGTGGACTATAGCACACGAAAATCAGTAAGATGATGGGTTTGCCTGCTCTAGGCTCGTTTGACCTTGAAAATGGGTTATTTTTGTCGTGGTGACTGACCGGCTCCATAGATAAGGTCTTAACGTACGTACGTGTAAATTTTTGGCAAAAATCATATCGGAATTCAGGATCAACAAAAAAGATGGCGGACTTATAGCACACGAAAATCAGAAAAGTGGGGGGTTTCCCTGCTCTAGGCTTTTTCGACCTTGAAAATGGTTTGTTTTGGTTGTGTTGACAAAGCGGCTCCATAGATAAGGTCTTAATGGACGTCTGTGTATATTTTTTGCAAAAATCATTTCAGAATTCCGGATCACCAAAAACGATGGTGGAGTATAGCACACGAAAATCAGCAAAATGGGGGTTTTGCATACTTTGGGCACGGTTGACCTTAAAAATGGGTCGTTTTGTCTGTGGTGACCAACCTACTCCATAGGTAAGGTCTTAACGGACTTCCATGTAAATTTTTGGCAAAAATCATTTCGGAATTACGGATCACCAAAAAAGATGGTGGACTATAGAACACGAAAATCAGTAAAAGGGTTTGCCTGCTCTGGGACTCGTTTAAACTTGAAAATTGGCCGTTTTGGCCGTGGTGACCAACCGTCTCCATATATAAGGTCTTAATGGACTTTCGTGTAAAGTTTTGGAAAAAATCATTTTAGAATTCTGGATCACCAAAAAAGATGGTGGACAATAGCACACGAAAATCGGAAAAGTTTGGGGTTTGGCTTCTCTAGGGCTCGTTTAACATTGAAAATGGGCTATTTTAGCCATGGTTACCAACCCGCTCCATCGATGAGGTCTTAGCGGATGTCCGTGTAAATTTACACGAAAGATGAATTCTTCAGTAAGTTTCTCTCTCTCTCCTTAAACAGGTACACATTAATCTACCATTGGTTGACATTTTGCAGGGTATCCCGAAGTATGATAAATACGTGAAGGACATTATGGAGAGCAAGAGGAGGCTCACGGAGTATGAAACTGTTGCACTTACTGAGGAGTGCAGATCAAGGATCCAAAATAGACTGCCCAAAAAGTTAAAGGATCCGGGTAGTTTTACTGTGCAAATTACTATTAATAAACTGCCCAAAAAGTTAAAGGATCAGGTAGTTTTACTGTGCAAATTACTATTGCCCAGAAAATTTGCTAGTGCAAGTAGGTTCATTGATTTTTCGTGTAGATTTTGTGGTTTTAGACTTTGAACCCGATTCTAAAGTCCCATTCATCTTGAAGACCTTTCTTGTCCACGGGTAGGGCATTGATTGATGTAGCAGTATGTCAACTAACCATGATGGCACATGACAAGGTGGAAGTATTTGATGCCTACCGCGCTTTAAAATTGCCTTCTATCTTTGAAGAGTTGTCATCTATTACTGTGGTTGATCACATAGTAGAATCACACGTGCTTATTGCCTGAAGATCCGTTAGAGAAAATGATAGGGGGTCATAAGTTAGAGGGAGATATTGAAGCTCAATAGATTGAATCATGCTTAAATCTAGCTTTAGTAGACACTCGTAGGACTCAAGTAGAGTCATTAGATTGCGTGTTAGGCCCTCCACCAAAAATATTTATAGTAGAAGCCCCTAAGTTGGAACTAAAGATTCTACCAGCTCACCTAAGGTATGCGTATTTGGGTACTAATGAAACATTGCATGTTATACTTTCTGTAGATTTTTCTGATTTACAGGTTGAGGATGCATTGAGGATATTAAAGCTAAGGAAGAAAGCAATGGGTTGGCAGATGGATAATATGCATGGGGTTAGTCCGGCGTTGTGTATGCACAGAATTTACATGGAAGAGGATCACAAACCCAAAGAATAACAATAACGCCGTCTCAATCCCATGATGAAAGAAGTGGTAAGGAAGGAAGTTATAAAGTGGTTAGATGCTGGGATTGTATACCTGATCTCTTTTAGAAAATGGGTATGTCCGGTACAATGTGTTCCCAAGAAGGGAGGTATGATTATGGTAATTAATGAAAAGAATGAATCGATTCCTACTAAAACAGTGACTGGGTTGCGTATTTGTAAGGATACCTAGAAAGATCATTATCTTGTTCCATTCATTAATCAGATGCTTCACCGACTAGCAGGGAATTAGTACTATTGCTTCTTAGATGTGTATTCTGGGTACAATCAGATCTTAATTGCACCCGAAGATCAGGAAAAAACCACATTCACCTGTCCATATGGCACATATGCTTTCAAACGTATGTCGTTTGGACTTTGCAATGCACCAGTGACTTTTCAAAGGTGTATGGTGGCCATTTTTCATGACATGGTGGAAGATTTGTGGAGGTATTCATGGATGATTTTTCAGTCTTAGGGAGGTATGTCTCCGGAATCTTGATAAGGTGCTTGCTAGATGTGAACACACCAACTTAGTATCAAATTGGGAGAATAGTCATTTGTTTGTTAGAGAGGGGATAGTATTGGTACACAAGGTGTATAAATCTGGTTTGGAAGTGTATAAGGTCAAAGTAGAAGTCATTGAGAAATTACCCCCTCCTATTTCTGTAAAAGGGGTGCATAGTTTCTTGTCAATGCAAGTTTTTACCGGCTTTTCATCAAGGATTTTTCCAAGATTTCACGTCCCATGTGCAGACTTTCGGAGAAAGAGATGAAGTTTGACTTTGATGCATTGTGTTTGAGAGCTTTTGAGATGTTGAAACAGAGCTTCATTGAGGCTCCTATTTTAATTGCACCTGCTTGGGAAGTACCACTTGAAATCATGTGTGATGCTAGTAATGTAGCAGTGGGTGCGGTGTTGGGACAGAGAAAGAATAGGGTGTTCCACTCCATTTATTATGCAATAAAGACCCTTGACTCTACACAAGAAAATTACACAATGACTGAGAAGGAGATGCTAGCTCTAGTGTTCGCCTTCGACAAGTTCAGATCGTATTTAGTAGGCACCAAAGTAATTGTCTTCACTGGCCATGCATCTATCAGGTGCCTATTCAATAAGAAGGAGGATAAACCAAGGCTGATTCGTTGTATACTACTTCTCCAAGAATTTAACTTTGAGATCAAATATAGAAAAGGTACAGAAAATCAGACAGCGGACCATTTATCAAGGTTGGAGGATTTCTCACATGTGAATGAAGGTGAGTAAATCTGGGAAGAGTTTCCGGATGAGAAATTGATGGCTTTGGATATCTCTTAAGCTTCATGGTATGCGGACATTGTGAACTTAATAGCGAGTGGAGACTATCCGCCGATGAAACCACCCAAAAAAAGAAAAAACTAAATCATGATGCCAAGTTCTACATATGGGATAAACCATTCTTGTTCAAACAAGGTGTCGACCGGGTAGGGAGAAGGTGCATTCCGGAAACCGAGGTTTACAAAGTTCTTGAGAGTTGTCATGCAAGCCCATATGGAGGTAACCATGGAGGAGAGTGCACTGCTCATAAAGTACTACTATCTGGTTTCTTTTGGCCCTCATTAATTAAAGATTCTATTGATTTTGTGAAGGGCTATGATAGGTGCCAAAGATTGGGTCTTATCTCAAGAAGACATGAGATGCCTCTCAACAATATTTTATAGGTGGAAATTTTTGATGTGTGGGGTATTGACTTTATGGGACCATTCCCACCATCAAATGGAAACCTCTATTATACTTGTAGCGGTTGATTATGTGAGCAAATGGGTTGAGGAGATCGCTCTTCCTGTGGTGATCAAGTTCATCAAGAGGCACATCTTCTCTCGTTTTGGCACTCCAAGAGCAATAATAAGTGATGGAGGTAATCATTTCATTAATCATATTGTTAAGAACCTTCTTGCTAAGTATGGTATTCACCATAAAGTTGCTACATCTTACCAAGCTCAAACAAGTGGCCAAGTGGAGGTGTCGAATCGAGAGGTCAAACAGATTTTGCAAAAAATAGTGAATGCACAAAGGAATGACTGGTATGAGAAGTTATATGATGCTTTGTGGGCGTACAAGAAAACATACCAGACACATATAGGGACTTCTCTGTGCCATAATGTATTTGGAAAATAATGTCACCTTCTGGCAGAATTGGAGCATCAAGCTTATTGGGCTATAAAGAAGTTAAATTTGGACCCAGAGTTAGCTTACAAAAAGAGAGTGAATTAGTTGCATGAACTTGAGGAGTTTCGGCTCCATGCCTATGAGAATGCCAAGATTTATAAAGAAAAGACAACGAGGTGGCATAACAAGCATATAGTGGCTCGTATCTTCAATCTGGGAGATAAGGTATTACTCTTTAAATCATGCCTAAGGGTATTCCTCAGACAACTCAAATCGAAGTGGTATGGTCCTTTCGAAGTAGTGAGAATGACACAACATGGTGTAGTTGAACTGTAAGGTTAGACTGTCCCCACGTTCTTAGTCAATGGGCAAAGAGTGAAACACTATTTTGGTAATGATTCGGATCTTGATCGGGAGGCGCTTGACCTAAATGATTAATGATCCAAGTTTAGTCGTGCTGCAACGTTAAATCAATCCCTACATGGGAGGCAACCCATGAATACTATGATGTAATAATGAGTTAGTTTTTTTTTTCAAAATATTGTTCTTTTTATCTTAGTTTAGACTTTTAGATTATAGGTTAGCTTTAGTAAATTATCGATTTTTCATTGCTTGTAACTTTGTTGAAAAATAAATAAATAAATAAATTATGTGTGCAGGCTGGCGCACAGGCAGGCGCGCCGTGCTAGCACAGGACAGACAAATGCCATGATCACACTTGGTATGGGCACGCCGCGCAGCTATCGCGCCTCGCCCGTGCAGGCTGATGCATTTGCAGGCGCGCCGCGGCAGCACAGGACGGACAAAGGAGCTATACGGGCGCGCCGCGCCTCCATCATCCCAAAGTCCAGCTTTTAAAAAATGTCAGGTTAAACCCAGATTTCTCCTGACCCACCTCAAATAAAAAAAATCACCTATTCATCCCCCATTCCCACGATTTCACCCTCCAAAACCACTAAAACCTCTCTTCTTCTTCTTCCCCAATTTTTATCCTCCCCCCATTAAACCCCATTAACCTCCATTAACACCTCCAACCACCCCTCTCTCTCTCTCACCCCCTATAAATCCCACCCTTCTCCACTTTCTTTTCTTCTCCATTCCAAAATCTTTCTTATCCCTCTCACCCAATACTCCATTTGACCCTCCCCCCCCCAAAAAAAAAAAATCTCACTTTTTCTTTCTTTTTTCTTTTCTTAACAGGGTTTAATGGCACCTAAAGTGAAGAATGTGACAGGTTTGAAGAGAAGTCAAAAGGGTGAACTTCTGGGTCCATGGCCGAGAACCGATGCAAAAATTTGGTAAGAAAGCAGTAAAGAGGTATTGCTGGGAATGGTTCGAGTGTCAACGGGAAGATAAATACATGGGGGACGAATATGCGAATGAGGTAAGGCTACAGTCTCAATTTTTTACTATATATAGAACTGTGAATGAGTTAGAATTGAGGTTTATGTTTGATAATCCCGGAGATTATAATTTGACTTTGGTGCACGAATTTTATGCAAATTAGTTAACTGAAATTAAGTATAAGACTTTGCCTGTGAGAGGGAAAGTCTTAAAATTTTATGCTCGAGTTCTGAATGAGATGCTGGGACCCCTAATTGTGATTCTAATTTGTTTAATGATTTGAAGGATAAACGTTCGTATAGGGATATCCGACACACTTTGTGTTGGGTTGAGTCTAATGCTCGGTGGGAGAGGATTAAGGACACGGAGAGGCATAATACCCTACATTTTGCAAATTTTAATCAAGTGGCTAGAGTGTGGTTGAAGATAGTGTGTAGTGTGTTCCTTCCCACTAAAGACTTGACTGGTTTGATTCGGTATAGGGTGATGTTAGTTTACATGTTGATGAAAGGAATGCCCGTTAATGTGGGGGTTATTTTGAGACATAACATGATGAAGTTTTGGAATAATTTGAGGTGGAGATTATGTTATGGGGTTAAGTTACCCGTTTTTTGAGGAGTCATGAGATTGAGGAGGAGGAGTTGAAAATGACTGTTGCTCGCCACCCGGAGTTGAAGTGGAAGTTGGTGGATGTCCCTCGCACAAAGGCACTAGACACATCACATATGCCTGTCTAGTCGGCTACCGACAAGTAAGCTCGGAATGACAACATTATGGCACACATGTTTTGTATGACTGACTTGCAGTTGCGAATTGGAGGCCACCCAGTCACTGATGATGCAATAAAGGCTTTGGAAGAGCGCTATCCATTGATAGATATGCAGCCTATCTGTGAAATACAGGTCCTTCCTTTTCAGAGTCTGTGGACGATGATGAGCCCACTACTGATGAGGCAACGGATGAGGAGGAGGAGAACAACGCTTTGCATGAGGTGAATGCCTTAACGATGCTCGACCGCCGCGACGACGAGTCCTAGAGGCCCCGAGGAGTATTCCTACCCTTTTACATTGTTTTGCTTGTCGGTGATGGCAATGCTTATCTTTATAAGTGTGGGGTAGGGTATTCTCTGTGTATATAGTTGTTTACCGCTTTATCGAGTCTAGTTTTAGTCTTTAGTTGTATTTGTTATTTTTTGCTTTTGGGTTCCTCAGAGTTTTTTTTTGGTACTTTTACTGAGGATTGTCCCTTGAACCGTATAGGATTAGTTTAGTGCTTTATACCACCCCAGCCTAATTCCGACTTTTCCAAGTTTTAAACATCAACTAGGAGTTCTAATTTGAGTAGGATTTGTTCTTAACTTTATCTACTACTATAA
The DNA here is from genome assembly GCA_016801875.1 of Solanum sitiens. Lineage (NCBI taxonomy): Eukaryota > Viridiplantae > Streptophyta > Magnoliopsida > Solanales > Solanaceae > Solanum > Solanum sitiens. The sequence continues at coordinate 1,543,913 of JABWTJ010000091.1, forward strand.
AAAAAATCCTAGGGCTGCCATTATTAGGGTTCAACTTTTGTGCAGTGTGAAGGGAAAGAATCAAGATTTTAATCCTGTTAACTCTTCTATTTTTCGGGTTTGTTATGAACAATTATCTTCTTTTTTTATTACTAATTGCATGAGTAGCTAAACGCCCTAGTTTTGGGGCTGTAGCTATGAATCGATTGTTGAATATTTGAGGTTTCATGAATTAATCTTCTGTTGTCAATTCAAATTACTTTTATATTCTTATTTTACTATTTTATGCTTGCCCATCATAAGATAAACCTAGTGTCTAATCTTGAATTGACCATAGGAGAGATTATATAGACCAGGGAATATGGAGAGCTCGGTTCTCCTATTAAATTGAGGAGATTAATGTTCAGGAGTGACGCTCGCAAGATGAACTCCTTGTTTGGTTATAAAATAGGATGAAATATAAATGCTCGCCAATTAGTCTATTTATCCCCTCTCACCGATGTAGTTAGATAGCTAGCCGGGGTAGGCGACGAGAGGTGTGTAACCCGGATCATATATCAACCCTATAAACCAGTAATTTGACAATTGAAGTTAGTTCGAAGCCGATAATATGATGGATGACATTCATTATATGCTGCAGCCTTGGAATTGTTTTTTATCTTGCTTGAAACATTATATCAAAGTCGTTCATTATTGTTTACTTTAATTTAGTGCATGCTAGTAGTAGTTAACCATAAATCATCATCTTTTGAAGTAGTTACTTTTCTCTTTAATTGTGAAATTAAGTGTGAATATAAGTTGATCATAGGTACTTTGGGAACGATAACTCATTTATAAAAAAATTACATTACTTGTGCGACCACGTACACTTGCGTGTGTACTGGGGAGCAACAATTAGAATCAAAGGGAGTGAAGATACACTTTTAAAAAACTCAAACAGGACAACTGACGGAAAAAAGTGGGGGCAGGCAACCCTGGCGCGGGGCACCAGCCCCTAACTTCAGAGAAAGCATATGGGGCACTGCAGGGGCGTTGCCCCAGCCCCATGGGCGCATCTGGAACGTGTCGCGCCAGCCTCTCCCGGGCCAAGTTTAACGAATTTCACCTCTTATTTTCTGATCCTAAATAACTTTTAATCGATTTCTTTTCTCAAGTTTTCCATAGATTAAAATACCCAAACTAAGTACACACTAATCCACTCAAAACAATCACTTTCATCTCATGAAATTATCAAAACCTCAACCAAACAAGATTTAGAATGAACTTCAAGAACACCTATCAAGAACTTAAATAATTCAACTTTTGAGAGTGAAATTACGCTGAAATAAAATGTTTTGCGTGTGGGTGAATAAACCCAACACTATGGAAGCTTAAAAACCTCTTAGGGATTAAACCCATGGCAAAATTCCACAACAAGACACAAGAATATCGACGAATGCTTGATCCTCTCTTCTTTTCTCTTATTTTCTGTACTTGAACTCTCAACAAAAACCCTAGGCGTATATTAGGATTACAAAACTAAACATGATAGGAATAGACCTCTAAAATATTACTATAAATGAGTTGAATCTGAGTGGGTAAGGAAAAGACCAAAATAGCCCTCACTATTTTCGACTAACTTTCCTTAACTGGACAGCCTAACTTCAAAAGTTCATATCTCATTCATCCAAACTTGAAACTTAGCAAACTTGGTGCGTTGGAAAGATAATTCAAAGATATTTCCAAAGGTACCTCTAGAACACCTACATCAGCCTGTGGTAGGAGTTATGGTCGTTTGAAGTTGACCCAAAAATCATATTTAGCTTAACACTCTAAATTTCAGACTTTTGTTATTTCTAATTTAGTTCTTTTAGAACTCAAGGTGCTACATCTAGTGACCTGACCTTAACACTAAAGAAATTTTAAATTTCTTGGAAAATACTTACTCACTACGAAGGATGGTTAAAGTGTTAGCTCAAAAAAAAATCGGGGTGTTACAATTGCATATACTTAATATTCTTTAAGTTGTTCTCTTTTATCTATTTTAGCCCTTTGAAACCTTCAAATAATATTTAATTTAACACTTTAAGATGTATTTTGGTATTCCTCTATTTTTATCTATATAAATTCTTTTTTTTTTGTTTCATGAAAACTCACATCCCAAATTATCCTTTTCATTTTATAGTTAAAGTACTTAAGCCATCAACATCTAAAGTATATGATTTATCTACCTTAGCCTGATTATATATCACTTTACGAAAATAAAATGATTTTTCTATTTGATTCATGCTTTAGTTTGAGTCGATGGAGAAGACTTTTGAATTTTGATTGGACATGAGAGAAGGTGTCGACAAAAACTTGGAAAATTATGTACCGATTTTGTATTTCTTTTTTCATTTATATAATGCTATGATTAGAGTCTTAAGAAGGATGCGTATCTTATTTTTTTTCCTCTATGTTTATTTTTTTTATCTTTGTCTATTAGTCTTCTTTAATTTAATTTTCTATCAATTATCATCATAACATTTATTTGAGATTTTTGCAATTCAGTACTCATTACACACATATTTTCATATAATTTTAATCTTCCTAAAGAATTTACAACATATTGCAATTGCACGTGTGTAGAAACTAGTATTTATGATAATTTTGCCCTTACAACAAATTAAAATGTAATTAAATTTTTAATTAAATAATATTATTGAACTACATTTTCTTTCAATTGATTTGAAAGTCGAAAAGACTTTATGACTTAATTAGGAAATTTGAAGGGGTGCCTGAAAAATGAAATGACTATTATCAGTTATGTGTGAAATTTTGAAGGGTCGCATCACAATTAATAGGCTTATATCCTCCATTGTATGAAATTCAAATTGATACATCACAACCATGATAAACATACACTCATATTTAATTGAAATAATACAGTTGTAATAAGGAGATATTATTTAACTAGAAAAATGGAAAAGAAACTATTGCTATCTCAAAAGCTACTAAGTTGGAGGAGGAAGAATCCAATGTAAGTAACCTGACCGTGGTACCAAGAGGGGTAAGCATATGAGAATTATGCAATAATGTTGATGTTTTGTACAATATTTTTAACTATAAATTAAGATTATTCTCCCTAACATTTTTTTACATTTATTTCTGTCAAATTTTTAAGTAAATTATATTGTCATTATTAGCAAAATAAAATGATTATTTTTGTGAATCGTTATGAGGTATATATTTTTTTTGTACTGGTCTAGATTGCCAAATAACAATTAACTTTAGTATATAAAGGTTGCTCATTATTATTTAAGTTTGTTTGTACCTTACATATGCAAATTATTTTAAAATTTCTACGAAACAAATATAATTTAATCGACTTATAAAATAGAAATATGTTTGAATAAACAATAGAGTAAATTAGTTGATATATGGCGTATGTTCATTTTTCTCTGTTAGTTTGTAAAAAGAAAATCATCTATTTCTTACTATAATGAATATATATGTCAATGCAAAATAAGATTATTATTGTTTTAATGAGCGTCACCATGTGTATTGATAATATTTCAATCATGGTCATAGATATTCAAATTTATTTAACTATGAATTAAGATTTTTCTTTCTTAACATATTTTTACATTTATTTTTATCAAATTTGTAAGTAAAAATATAATGTAATTATTAACAAAATTAAATGATTTTTTTTTGAATTTCTATGAGTTGTAAACTTTTCTGTTACTATCTTGATGGCCAAAATAACAATTAACTTTAGTAAATAATAGTTGTTCGTTTTTGTTAAAGTTTGCTTACAACTTATATGCTGACTATTTTTTCAATTTGTACCAAAAGAAATTAAGAACACAATTAAATTATTTTAGTACTTAGAGCCAAAGGTAGAAATTCAAATAAGGCATCTAACGCAAAAACCAAAATTTCAAAAAGGTATTTGAGGGTTTTCATGGGACAAGAACTTTTTCTTTATTGAACCATATGAATAGGATCACATTAATTATTTTCATAACTCAAATATAGAACATAAAAATATTCATATGAATTATTAAACTTATATACTCAATGATATGGATATACGCGCAAAGTGTGTGCCCAGAAACTAGTTTAATATATACCAAAACGGATAACATCAATACTCATTTTTTTAATTAAAAAAATTAGTGAGAGTTAAGTTATTTTGACTTTTAGTTTGTGATCTTACTTGATTATTCTAGAATTCAAGTCATGGACGATATGGATATTCATAGTAGGGAAATTTTCATATATTGCAAAGAGAAAAATCATAATTAGCTTTCTTAGCTACAGTTTACATAATTGTTGTAACACTCTGAAAGTCTAAGACGTAATCTAGAGCCTAACATGAGTGTCTAAGGGTTAGGACACTGTTTTAAGGTCAAATATAATCAGTAAAAGTCTTCTAGGAAGTTTTAGAATCAAAGTGTCAACGTCCATGACGTCCGGAAACTAGTTCAAGAGGTGCTAGTGTGCCTTAGCTTATTTGATTAGGTTTTAGGAGTTGGAATTTGATGGAATTAGGTAGTAAGGTGTATACTACATATTAAAGTTGGTTTAGGGTTAAACCGTCCGGGTACGACTCCCAATGGACCAACCAAAGGGTCCTTGAAGAGGACCCAAATGAACCCGATTTAGAATGGAAGGAGATAAATTCTATTCCTAGAGGTCGTATCATTTCTTGTTTGAAAGCATGTAAGATGATATCTAAGGGGTGTTTATACCATTTTGTAAGAGTCAAAAGATTTAGACTCCAAAATTCCTCCCATTGAGTCGGTCCCCGTAATGAGGGAATTCCCGGAGGTCTTTCCTAATGATGTTCCTGGTATTCCTCCCGAATGGGAAATTAATTTTTGTATCGACTTGCTACCAGATACAAATCCCATTTCAATTCCTCCTTATCGGATGCCTCCGGCCGAATTGAAAGAGTTGAAGGCTCAACTCAAAGATTTACTAGACAAGGGCTTTATTCGGCCTAGTATTTCTCCATAGGGTGCTCCGGTATTGTTCGTTAAAAAGAAGGATGGGTCACTTAGAATGTGCATCGATTACCATAAACTCAACAAAGTCACAATTAACAACAAGTATCCTCTCCCTCGGATTGATGATTTATTTGATCAACTCCAAGGTGCGAGTTACTTTTCCAAGATTGACTTGAGATCGGGATATCACCAACTTAGGGAGAGAGATGATGATATTCCCAAGACGGCCTTTTAGACTAGATATGGTCATTACGAGTTCCTAGTCATGTCTTTTGGATTCACTAATGCCCCTGCGGCGTTTATGGATCTCATGAATAGGGTGTTCCGAAAGTATCTTGATGCGTTCGTGATTGTCTTTATTGATGATATATTGGTGTATTCAAAGGGTGAGGGTGATCATATTGGGCATTTGAAGGTTGTTTTGCAAGTTCTTAGGGAACAAAAACTATTTTTCAAGTATAGCAAATGTGAATTTTGGTTGAGGTCGGTGGCGTTTCTTGGTCATATTATCTATAGTGAGGGTGTCGAGGTTGATCCAAGGAAAATTGAGGCGGTGAAAAATTGGCCTAGATCATTGACTCCAACCGACATTAGGAGTTTCTTGGGTCTAGCGGGTTATTATAGGAGGTTTGTGGATGGTTTTGCATCCATTGCTTCTCCCTTGACTACGTTGACCGAAAAGAATGTGAAATATGAGTGGTCGGAAGCATGTTAAAGAAGCTTCTAAATTTTGAAAGATAGGCTTACTTCTGCTCCGATATTGACCCTGCCGGAGGGTACTAAGGGTTTTGTGGTTTATTGTGATACATCCCGAGTGGGCTTGGGGTGTGTTCTTATGCAACATGGGAAAGTAGTAGCCTATGCCTCTAGACAACTTAAGGTGCATGAGAATAATTATCCAACTCATGATCTTGAGTTAGCGGCCGTAGCGTTTGCTTTGAAAATATGGAGGCATTACTTGTATGGTGTTCATGTGGATGTGTATACGGACCATAAGTCTTCAATACGTATTCACCCAAAAGGAGTTGAATCTCTGGCAAAGAAGGTGTTTGGAATTATTGAAGGACTACGACATGAGTGTTCTCTATCACCCCGGCAAGACTAATATGGTGGCGGACGCTCTAAGTCATTGTTCCACGGGAAGTGTGTCCCATGTGGAAGAAGCCAAGACAAACCTTGTGAGGGATGTTCATAGGTTGACTCGTTTAGGGGTTCAAATTGAAGATTCTCCAAATGGTGGTGTTGTGGTATATCATAACTCTGAGTCGCCATTGGTTGTTGAGGTGAAGTCTAAGCAACACCTTGATCCATTATTGATGGAGTTGAAAGAATCGGTTCTTGGGAAGATGAATGAGTCATTCTCCCAAGGGGGGATCATGTTTCTTAGATACTAAGGGAGATTGTGTGTGCCTAATGTCGATGATTTGAGAAATAGGGTTCTTGAGGAAGCTCATGAAGCCCGTTACTCTATTCATCCGGGTTCTACAAAGATGTATCATGACCTTATGTAAGTGTTTTGGTTGGAAGGCTTAAAGGGGGACATAGCGGAATTTGTTGAAAAATGTTCAAATTGCCAACAAGTGAAAGCCGAACACCAAAAGTGGGTGGTTTACTTAAAGAAATCCAAGTTCCCACTTGGAAGTGGGAAGACATTAATATGGAATTTCGTGGTAGGTTTGCCTCGGACACAAAAGAAACATGACTCTATATGGGTGGTTGTGGATAGGTTGACCAAATCTGCTCATTTTATTCCTTTCAAGTCCACATACTCGGTGGAGGATTATGTGAGAAACTTCATAGATAATATTGTGTGTCGCCATGGTATTCGTTATCCATCATATCGGATAAGGGTGCAAAATTCACATCTAGGTTTTGGAGGTCATTCCAAAAAGGGTTGGGTATCAAGGTAAAGCTAAGCACCGCTTTTCATCCCCAAATGGATGGTCAAGTGGAGCATACTATTCAAACCCTTGATGATACGCTTAGAGCTTGTATAATTGACTTCAAGGGAAATTGGGATAAACACTTGCCTTTGTTTGAGTTTTCTTACAACAATAGTTATCATCCATCTATATCTATGGCTCCTTTTGAGGCCTTGTATGGTAGGAGATGTAGATCTCCAATTGGATGGTTTGAAGTGGGAGAGTCTTCACTTTTGGGTCCCGAATTGATTTATAAGACTATGGACAAGGTTTATATAATAAGGAATCGCTTGAAAACAGCCTATATCCGGCAAAAGTCTTATGCCGACCATAGGAGAAGATACTTAGAGTTTGAAGAAGGTGATAAAGTTTACCTAAAAATTTCACCTATGAAAGGGTGGTGAGATTTGGCAAGAAAGGAAAGTTGATTCCTCGTTATGTGGGTCCTTATGAAATTTGGCAAAGGGTTGACAAGGTTGCATATGAGTTGAGGTTACCTAGTGAATTGGCTTCGGTTCATTCGGTGTTCCATGTTTCCATGCCTAAGAAGTGTATCGGTAATCCCGAGTCCATTCTTCCTATTGAGGGTTTAGGTGTACAAGAGAACCTCTCTTATGAGGAGGTTTCGGTTGAAATCCTTGATAGACACGTTACGAAGTTAAGGAACAAGGAGGTGGCTTTAGTAAAGATGTAATGGAAGAACCACCTAATTGAGGGTGCAACATGGGAGGCCGAGGCCGACAAGAAGTCCCGTTACCCACATCTATTTGACAACTAAGGTTAGTTGTTCCTATTTATAGTGAAAATAATGAGTTTATTTGAAGTTGCCTTGATTTTTGGAAAAATAGTGAATTTTATGCTTTTTTTACAGGGAATTCCAGTGATTTATGCCTATTGAAATAAAAGTTTTCAAGAAAATGCTCTTTTACTTGATTTGAACTTATGCGGTGTATTTTGGTATATTGTGCCTTCATGAGTTGTATTGAGCATGTTGATATGTGTTGAAGAAAGCTTTGGCATAAGTAAATAAGCATGTAATGAATGTTGAACTCTTATGAGTTGAAAATGATGTTTTGAGTTGCATAGTGTAAAAGGTCATGTGGTTATGTCGATTTAAATTGTAACTCATGTTTTGATATGTTGTTGTTGGTTGGGCTGCCAGTCTTGAGTCTATTCCTTCCTTTTTAAGAATTTTGGTGTGTTTCGGGGACGAATGTTCCTAGGGAGGGGATAATGTAACACTCCGAAAGTCTAAGACATAATCTAGAGCCTAACATGAGTGTCTAAGGGTTAGCACTATTTTAAGGTCAAATAGAATAAGAATAAGTCGTCTAGGAAGTTTTAGAATCAAAGCGTCAACAAATGTCCATGACGTCCGGAAACTAGTTTAAGAGGTGCTAGTGTGCCTTAGCCTATTTGACTAGGTTTTAGGCGTCAAAATTTGATGGAGGTCTAATTAAGTTAGTTAATGACTTATATAAAGCTCCAAACCTAATTAAACTAACCCAATCCTCATATTTTCTAAAACCCAATTGCTCTTCCTTCTCTCTTCTTTCTCTCTCTCAAATAGAAGAACTCCATTGATGGGCTAGGTCAAGATCTAAGGGCATCAAGGAGGGTGATTTTCTCCATCATTCTCCATCAATTAACAAGGTATGTGATTCCTTTCCCCAAAGAGTTCCTCCAAATTGATTTTAAAAAGATGAGTTTCAAGTGGGTTTTCTTCTATTACGAATTTGATCTTCTAAATTGCTTTGTTTATGATTTCTTTAGTTGATTATGATTAGATTATGATGTATTATGATTCAATTATGCTAATTCTTGATGAATTAACCTAAGTTGTGAAGTAGATGATGAACTTGACCCAAATCCCTAACCCTAGGCTATGAACTAGTGATGAATTATTGTGTAGTGATTCAATTGACTTCATTATTGTGTTGATTACTATGGTGTGATGATACTACACCCATTGTTGGGTTGAATTGGACTGTTTATGGTAAAACCTTGATGATGTCTTGTGAAGGAGATTGGGGTAAGTCTTGTGATCTCAATCCTTTACTTCAATTATGATGACTCGTGTTTAGTGATGAAGTTATATTGAAGTATACCTTATGATAAGATTGACTAGGGTTGGTATGATTTTGAATTGGAATCTCTTGAATTATTACACGAAAGTTGTTGTCTAAGATGTAATGATATAAGGATGGTGATGACTTACCTATGTGCCTTATTAAAATGTGATTATGTAAATGTGCTAACCTCACATGTAGTGAATTGTAATGAAAGGACAATACTCATGCAATTCCTATTGAGCTATGATGATGATTATATAAGGGTTAGACCCGATTACCTAAACTAAACTTTGATAAAAATGGATGACTTAAAGACATTTCATAAAGGGACTCTAGCTTAGCACCGAGTAAGATTAAAGATGAGGGGTGGCACCTTCCCTAGGTGGGGAGGTAGGGTTCACCATAGTACTCATGAGGTGGATAGCCTCATCTCCCAAAAAGGGCATAGAGTGATATTTCCAATAAGGCCTCCAAGTTCCATAAACTATGTTGCCTCCATAGGAATACTAGCTTGTGGATCCACCTAGATGCTATGTTCATGTTTGGTACTACTTTGGCAGGTAGACCACCTTCCATCGGTGTAAGGTTTTACGACACCGGATTCCACTCTTAACTCTTGTGGTCTATGTCGGGTAGGGCAAGTTTTCCCAAAATTAAAATGAAGTAATGAAGTAAGCACTACTAGGGTGACTTAAGAGGTTTGACTTAGCCTAGGTAGAGGTATGTGACTCTACCTATGCCTTGCACTAGTTTACCTTGAGGGAAGCCTTAGGAGGTTGTTATTGTGTTCTATAATGTATACGTTACGTATATGTTAACTTTACATGTTATTGACTCTATATGATGTTAGTTTCACTTATGAGCATATTGTCGGTCTATATTGCCAAAGTATGATAATGGTTACTCTTGATGTTATGATATGTGAAGTTAAATAATTCTTATGGTACTTTTTCTGGTTTACTTGATTGAGTGAGGTTATGGGGCTTTGCTTGGTAATTGCACTTGTAGACTTGATAAGGGGTTGTGGGTAAGGGTCTAGTATGTGTTGAAATGTTACGAAGTTCTTGTATATGCCTTGTGGTTATAGTATGATGATTGAAGTTATTTGGCTATACATATGTTGACTTGACTTAGTATTGTTGGACTTGTGTGGAATATGTCATTGCCTTGGATGATTATATGTTTTAATGTTTGAGCTAGTTCATTAAAGTGCATAAATGGGATTTTTACAGTAAGTTGCATGTTTTCAACAAATTGTCCCTTTTCTAGCATGCTTTCTATGTTGTCTGTGCATTGTTTCCATACTTAGTACAAGTGATGTGCTAACCCCTATTTTCTCCCTTTTCTCCAACATTTTAGGTTCCGGACGTTGACAAGGTTGAGGCCATTGAAGAAGACTTGGATCCTCATTCTCTAAGTTGGATAGGTCCTCACTACTTCGAGGACAATGCCACTTTCTAGCATTGGATGTTGATTAGTCTTAAAGACACTTTGTTCATTCTCTTTCATTTGAGTACTATGATTGTATAGCCTATATGTGTCTTTTATAGTATTGATGTATGGGATATGCCCAATTGTTATACTGTTGTTTAGATGGTTATGATATGAACATCCGTTTTAAGATTATATTGTATATTATATATATGTGTGCCATAAAAGTAGCAGACTATGTAATCTTCTTATATGAAGGGTCTATGTATACTCGATATGAATATATTATGTGTAAGAGAGAGGTCTAAGTAAACCTTATGAAGTAGTATAGATGAAAAGTTTTAATTTTCCGCATTTTTAACCTATGAATGTAATGATGAATGCTAAGAGGCTAGTCTTAGTCCTCTCCGAGGATGAAGACGCCGGTTACGTCTAGGAGGTGCTCCCCATCTAGGAGGTGCTCCCCGGATCTGACAATTGAACTTTATAGGTATAATTTTATTTGTTATGGGACCAAGAAGTGATATAGATTCATTTGGCAATTCCACCAATAATTTTGTATCTTCACTCATCAAAGAGAACGGGAATAACCTCAACCTCGTGGACGCATGTGAGATGTTATTAAACACAAACGGTCTACACACCTCCACAAAATTTCAAAGGTGTTCATGGAGGTCCTAATGAGTTAAACCTCCCAAACATTCCTCTTAGTTGGAGCAATTGTAGTTACAATCCGGTTACATGAAACACTGTCCTCCCGGTTATGGGAGGTATCCGGATGGCTCCCGTAGTTTGAACAATATTAATGTGCATATCATTCAAATCACCCATGTCATTTTGATTGTAGTTACTATCATTTTTATTATCATGGTCACTCATTGTATTAGACCTGCAAATCAACCAACAACAACCCAAGACAACAATTTACTACAACTAAGCAAATTTACAACCTAATTTCTCAAATAGAATTCTCAACCACCATTATCCGGTCGCGGCGCTATTTTTGTAACACGGATATGTACTTTCTAAAACTATTTAAATGAGACATTGTTCGTAATCATTAAAAATACCTAACTAAGAGTCGAAATCGGGACATTTTTCTCTCTTAAGTAAATCTACCACTCATCATGTCTTTAATGAGGTGTTACAAGGTGGTTATTATCACAGCATGTACTCATAAGTTGCTTGAAGTTATTGGATCTTGAGAAATCTTGTGTGGCAGGGCGTGACTTTTTTCTCTTTTAAGCAAGGAGGTTTTCACGTAAGCAATTGCGTTCTTTACTTTAAGCATTTACTGTTTTTGCTATTATTAATACAATCAAGGGACCTTATCTCTTAGATCGTGGTGGATTCATAAAAGTCAACAAATATAAAGTTTGTCATTTCATAGAGAATCAGGTGGACTTTTTTAAGATAAAAGTTTATGCCCTCGGTGAAAACCTTTTATTTCTTCCAAGATCTATACATAGAACAAACAGAGGGGGACGATATCCTAAACCTCTTTTAATAAGCATTAATTTACAGCCTTGAAAAAAGGTCATATACAACAAAAGCTAAAGAAAGACAGATCATAGATACTTAGATAGTGACTCAGAATCTTTCTCTTTTTTTTTTGCATGTCTTAAGGAGGGCATCCGAATGACATCAATGGTGTACATACCAGATGCATCTTTTGGAAAATCTTTAGGATGAAAAATCAAGTCGTACTTTCTATATAAATAATATTTAGCTAGTATGTCTGCCACTTGATTCGCCTCTATGAAGCAATGTCGACCTATCACATTGGCCTGGAAATTAATTCTTCTAGTCTCCATAATAGTATCCCACAGTTTCGAGGCCATTTGAGATTAATCCTTAATCATATTAGCAATAACAAGGGTAAAACATTCTAAAATAAAGTATGGATAGCCATTTTCCACGCACAATTTTGCTCCAAAATAGGCTGCTTTGGCCTCTCCTATATTGCTCGTACTTCTCCATCATAGCCCTGAATCCAGCACCACCTTAATCAATCGGAAAACATAAATATTTCCATGTACACCAGTGGTATCTTTGTTCCTTATCACCAGTTATGCAATAGAATCTACTGAGTTGTCTTTCAACCTGTTTAAGGACTGATATTGTAAGACATGCTTAATCGATATTGCTCTTCCCCCAATAGAGAGGAGCTTTTTTGTCCATCTTGTAGTTCCTTTGATAATTTTAGATACCATATCACTGAAAATGGAAATCAAAGTTTTTCCGATTTACAAGGGGCAACACAAATATGTTATAAGAAATTGCTTATGTGTATAATCAATAATCCCTTTTATTCTATCTATCTCATCCGTAAGAGTCCTTGCAAGAATCAAGAAACAATTTATTTCCTCATTAATCTTCGGGCCACAACCTGAAGAAAAAAAAAGATAATATCGTCATCATAAGATAAATGATTATCTTGAGGGTCTTGTCTTATCATTATAAAACCTTTAAAAAGTTGATTAGTATTCAAATGGTTTAACATTTTAGAAAGAATTTAAGCTCTCTTAATGAAAAAAACATTTTCTACATCCATTAATAAGGACAGGAGTACAACATATTACTAATGGATCTCCTCATAAGACTAATCCATCTTTCAGAAAAAACAAATATTCTTAAAATATCAAGAAGAAATTGGCAATTAACTCAGTCATATCATATGCTTTAGACATATCCCGTTTTATGAACACATTGCCTACGTCATTCTTCTTTTAATTTTCCCATGAATAATTTCTTGCGCCAAAAGAATATTTTCAGTAATCAATGTACCATGTACAAAACCAGATTGGTTTCCAAAAATAATCATAGGAAGAATGTGGTCCAGTACATTATTAAGATCTTGGAAATAATCTTATTAGTAAAGTTACTAAGGAAAAATAAGCCTTAGATCAGAAAATGAATTAGGATTATTAACATTAGGAATAAGTATTAGACATGAAGTAGAATACAACTTAGTCAACTCAGCCCCATTGAAATAACTTCGAACAAAATCAACCACTTCCTTTAAATAATGCTCCAACAGGTGATAACACTCAAATTACCCTCAAAATTAGTTAAAAGAGTAAGAGATTGTTAGCAATAAAAACACCCAAGAAGCGTCGGGGTCGAATCCCACAAGAAACAATTTGTCGTTAATTGAAAAGACGTGATTTTGGTAACAAAATAATGGATTTAGGCAAAGATATTATCAAACAAAGGATACTATTGAATTCAAAATTTTAGAATTCAATCCACTCTAAAACGATCCATTGCAATTCAACACCTCAACTAATCATAGATAGTCTTGATCATTATCAATCAACACTAATCTCCTTTAGCTCTCGAAGTATTACATCACAAAATCTTCTTTCGGTCACAACCATAGTTCAATGACAAAACAATGTAATACATTAGTAAGGACCCCAATTTCTAGAAAGTTTAGCATTCAATAAAGTAGACCCAAATCTTCTCCTTTCGGTCTCAAACTTAGGACTCAAAGCTGAAATGTGTTTATTAATCTATTCACCGACTTCACAAATTCTCTTTCAAGCAACCCACAAAGTCCTAAAGTAGATTCGTGTGTGCAATCTCAAATCATAGATTAAAACATGGTAAATAGATTAAACCTAGGTCATGAATTTAAGCATGGAATCAAGGAATCACAAAAGCAATAGAATGAAAATCAAATACCCAAATAGTTTTGTCTGTTTCTAGAACTGAACCCCAATTTCATATACACAATTACACCTATAATTCTAACAATATATAACAAGGAATGAAGAAGAGAACAAGATATTTTACTATTAAGCACCCAATCTTCAAGCCCAAATATGAATTTTGAGGCAACTTACCTTCAAAATCTTTACCCAAAAATATAAACCACAATATTCTCTCTACTCTAAGCTAAAGTTTTTCAAAGCTGAAAATGGTATGAAAAAAGACCCTCCCTAAAAATGGCTGTGAGGCACTGCTCATATTCTCTCTACTCTAAGTTTCTGTCAGTTCCACTTTCTTCCAGTTGACCTTTTTGCCTAGTTTTCACTTGTTTTCTTCAAATGTCTTCTAAATCAATTCTCCATTCATTTTCCTCCAAACGTAACGAAAACCACATTAAAAGCACCAATTTTAAACTAAAGCAAGACAATATAACTAAGAAAAGAGCCTCAAATGAGTTAAAATCCTCATTAACACGTTCAAAAGAAAATTTCCCCAAATCCATCCAGACAAGGAGAACTATTAGGATCCATCCCAAGAACTGTATTATGAATTTCCTCTTCATCAGGAGTTTTTGTGAGATCATCAGTATTAAGTTGCTTAATGAATTCCATACCTAGGGGGTTGGTTTGTCCATATGATTTAGTAAGATTATTCTCAAACTGATGTATAGCCTCATCAGATATTTGTTGGTCACTCTGTTCCAAATTACCTAGATGTGAAGTAGTTCTCGTCTAACAAAAAGTGTACTAGTTCAATATGTCATTTGAGGTTCATGTGGTGATACTAAAAGCATGGAAGCCATGTCAAAGCATAGATAAAACATCTATACTTGCCTCAAATAGTCAAAATTCTTCTTGGGCAACCCTGAATTTGTTATTGAGAACAAGATGAGAAGACTTAGAACATTAATAAGTGGTTCCTGCTTATGTACACAAAGAATCTGCATTTACCCAGTGAGGAAAGAGTAAGCAAATAGAACATGAAAACATTCACCTCGGAAGAAAAGGAAAAGGGTAAAGCCAAAAACCTTCCCCTCTCTTGCATTTCCAGCTCATGATATCTATCACTTTTTCCTGATCATCCTTTCCTCCAATGGACAATCATTACTTGAAAAGCAAGGAGACGATAAAATCAAAATTTCAAGGAATTCAATAGTAACATTATATTTCTTATGAATTCTGCGGATGGCAAGACAACTGTAGATTACAGTGCAAGAGATAAGTTGATAATATTGCAGCTAAGTTGTTATTTTATGCACTGAGAGTAGCATTTGTTGAGAAAAATCATCATTTTCTCTCTAGGTTGGTTTGATGTGAACTAGCCAAGAGTGATCTGCAGCTGTATATGCTTGTTTGCCTACTGATTGAATAATAATCATGTTTCTTTACCACATAATAAAAAGAAAAAATTGGAGAAAGGAGTAATGGAGCACACCCTTGCTCATAAACACACAATAAACTACTACATGGCATCATATCATGCAAAGGATTTTTCTTGCCAACAAAAGCTGGACTTGCATTTAGAATTCTCCAACATTTGAAGCCAAGCACTTGGTGCAACAGAGACTTCTGAGTACCGTTGAATATTTAAGAGAGAGCTGAAAGGTGGATATGGTCTAAAACTACCAAAGTCATCAATCATTAGAATGAAAATTTTCATTTTACTCACATATCATAGCTTTTAGCCTCGACAAGAGTTTGCTCCATATCAAGTCGGGCAAGGAATGAAGGTTTGGATGTAAAGGTAGTTAAATGCTGACAAATATTTATGTGTCTCTGGAACAGAAAGACAATAATGTTATAACATTATTAAAACATTTATGATCGTTGTAGAATCAAACATTAAAAATAACTCTTACTGTTATTTCCGGCAATGAGTTAAGCTTTTTGACATAATCCTTCAATTCGGAGACGGTTTGGTTTTGCATATAAAAAAATTGTACCACAGAAGTCAATTATTGAACTAGCAAAGCTAAGACATGCACATCTATGATTATTGACTAACCGTGGTCTGCATTTCTGTGTAATCTTGTTTCATGGAAGTTGCTTTTTGACGTAGAACCTGCAATCACACGGCAAATGACAATTAAAGAAATAGAAGCTGCAGACACATTATGAAACCATGAACAGCTGCCTAGACATTATTCTAACGACACAGATCCATAGCAATTCTAAGAATACCAGTTTTACCTCATCCAACAGCCCTCCATATGTTAACTGTGAACATATTGGAGTGATCATATCCACCTGCACAATACCAGGAAAGTCTTTAAGCAATAGTGACAAATGGATATAAAGGAAACACGAATATTGCTCCACACAACTCAAGACACACTAACCAAACCAAGTAACTATAGTATTTCCATAACCATGAAGGTTGAAGAAGTACGAATAAAACCAAAGCAGTAGAGAACTTAATTAATTGATCATATGGAAAAGATACATGGAATAAGACTATACCAAGTAGCAAGATTAGACCTGCGGAACTATTAACTCTTTGAATACGAGGCAATTAATTAAAGAGCAAGTTGAAAGAGTATGATAAAATGAACTTCATCTTTCCAGCATATTCTCTCACCTTTGTTTTTCTATCAAAACACACTCTCTCTCTCTCACACACACACGCACATATCTTATACAATAGAATGACAACTACCTATTCTAGAAAGGGAAGCAACAACAATTTGTTCAAAACATAATATGATAAACTAGCATGAACCTTCAACATAATCCAATAATTATGTCTCATCTTTAGCAAATAACCCATGAGGTCACACAACAATCTTATGTGTTTTATAACTACATTATATGAAATATAATGAGAGAGGAGACAGGGAAGGGCTTAGTGGAAGAAAGAAGGCATGCTACCTCTCTGTCCAAAAGTATGACAGTATTTATTTCAAGCACACCTCAAGTTTGTGGATATCTTTTGCTATGTGCCACAGGGAGGTAGTGTCACCATCAACTAGGTGCTCCTGTCATATAAATGAAACTAGGAAATTGTCCGCGCTTCGAGCGGCTCCGTGATTTTCAAATTTGGTTGAACTTTTTTTTTTTTTTTTAGTGTAGTTAAATAAGTGTTAAAAATTGATATTTTCAGTTACACCTATGTAATGCTGCAGTGTAATAGGTTTGTTGTTCTAGAGTTTTGAAATGTTATTGCTTGAATGAGTTATTCACATCTTGATGAGTAGGCGTAGGTAGCATATAACTTTAAGAGACAAAATGTGGATCGACATATGGCACATCAACAACACAACTTTTATAGACATGTACATTTATAGTAAGGAAAGTTTTTTTTGGCAATAGATAAAATCGAATCCCCTACCATAACAGACATCAACACCATATGATATACAAATTAGCCATTGTTGGACATGTAAAGTTTCACAACTAACAAAATAGACACTACTTGATCAAACTAATAATATTAAGGTCCCTACCATAGAAAAAGCCTCTACCTTGCAGTTTTTATGGTGTCTTTGTCACTCTGTTGGTTGTCATCTATGAATAAGTTTTTTCTCTTCTTAGACTTTCTCGAATAAAATCTTCTGTTTGAAATGGATGCCTCCTCTCCATTAAGAATTTCTTTTTAGTATTCTGTATTTTATCCTCCCACATTATAGTCTATTGGTTCAGGTGAATCTTCCACTTTTTCTTTTCCCTATACGTAAAAATAATTAATGATGATGTATGTAAAACGGATTGTCCAGAAGATGAATGATCTACCTATCAAGAGAATATGTATTAGAAGCTTAATAACTCTGTAGCACTTTACCTTTTTGTCTTTGTTTATTGGGTTTTACATTCTAATTCCTCATGCTGCACATAAACTTTTGTGACTGTATAGTTTTCCGATCCCTCTTTCAAATTGAAATTGCTCAAGTTTAGTTTGAAGACCAAGTCCACCCCGCATACACTGCAAATCTGGGACGGTACATCAGTCTCACTTTTGGCACTACACCATATTAGGCTACAACCACACTATTTCTGGACAACACTTTTAAAGTGTTGCCTAAGATACTTTTGGGGACGCTTTTAAAGCGTAGCCTAATTTTTTAACTTTTAGCTACGATAATATTGACAACACTTGTAAAGTGTACTCTTTAATGGTATTAGCTACACTTTACATGCGTTGTTATAATATGATATAATTGGCAATAACTATTTTAATATATGGCCACACTTTTAAAGTGTTCTATTTTTATAATTTTAAATACAATACTTAACAAATATGGCCTTAATATTTTCACTAAAATATTATATTTCCTCCAAAAATTTTAACATCAAAATTTGTTTTCCCTCCAATTTTATTGGCAAAAAAAAAAACAATTAATAAAACATTAAAACTTGTTTTCTCCAAAATCTAACAAAATTTCGTGACATTCCTCACTAAACAGTACGCTTTTCTCTCAGTGAAGAACAATAAATTTTCTGAAGAACTAAAGAACAATAGTTTTCCCTCACAGATTTTCCGTCAAAATTGATCACAGATTCCTTGTGGAAGATTGAAGAGCTAAAGAACATGAATTTCTTAATAGATTCTTTGTTAAAGAGTTGTTCCGCCGGATTTCACTGATGAACAAAATACTTCACACGAACACGCCTCACGTCTTAAACCTTTAGGGTTGTTGGAATAGGGTTTAACAGGTAAGGAACTTTATCTCTAAAAGTCTTAAGTCTAGATTTAGGGTTTTGATATTCTTGTGTATTTTGAAAGTCTAAATTTTAACTTAGGGTTTTGATATTCTTGTGTTGTTGATACGAATTTTGTTGATTTTAGGGAGTCTCGCTAGTTTTTTTCATCAATTGAATGTTGAATGTACCAGCTGAAACTAAGTCGTGTTTCTATGAAGAACTGAGCTGAAGGTTAGTCGTCTTTCTATGATGAACTGAAGAGCTGAAGAGCTGAAGCTGAAGATACCTACGATTCTCTTCTCCCTGATATCGATTTCCGGAAGAGTAAGTAGCTACTCTACTAATCATATTGTCAATTGATTAAATTATTGTTTTGTTTTTAGAAGAGCAGAATAAGAAGGAATTGATTACTTTGGGTTTGTTGTAATGTGTCAAATCACGAGTTACATCAAAAATTCCAAAGTACATGAAGAAAGTACCAAAAATCTTGAACCGTAGGCATATTCAGGAGCTGAGATAGAGGAAATTACTACTCGGAAGAATTTGAGTGAGTTAGTATGTACCGTTAATAGCTTGTTTTAACTTTCGATATAAAACCCTCCAAGCTAATTCCAAAGAACATTGTAGAATTTTAGTTATGCAGTTTACTTGGAACTGTTGTGAATACTATCTACATATTTCATTTTTTTGGGGAATCCTAGTTGTTAAAGTTATATTAAGACTGCACTTGTTGCAGATGTTACTTATGCAAGTTATTATGTAGCTAATTGATAATTAGTGTGTATCCTTAATGTTATATGGGTATCTGACTACTTGAGTTGCTTATCATATCATTACATGTACAATATATGTTTACTAGTCTTATAGGTGTCGTATTGCATCAATTTCAACATTCAGGTTATTGTAGTGGGTTATGCTATCATGACAACACGATCCTTTGTAGAACCGAAATGAGGGCATTGAAAGTTTTACCAATGTTTACGTTGCCTGGCTTATCCATCATTACATATTCAACAATTGGAGGTTTTATAGGATGAGTAAGTAATTAATGGTTGTTAGCAAACCAAAGTTCTCATACCACTCATTTCATAATATTGTTGTCTTACATACTCATTTACCTCTTTTCCTTACTATCTCTGCTTTTTGATGCTAAATGTAATTTAGGACTTTGATTTTTATGGAAAAATGGTAATTGCTTAAGAGATGAGCAATAATTTGTGGGTGCTTTAACTTGGTTAAATAAATGTGGTATCCTCATCCGCATATAGAAAAATAGAAACAATTGGAAAAAAACAAAACTCTTTAGCAGTTCTTCTTCTGCAAGCACATAATACTGCACAGTTTCTTTCTAGAGACCTGAGTTTATCATTTTAATGTCGTTTATGCAGATATATCCAACATCTGTAAGGTCAACTTGTATTGGAGTTTCAACTTCTAAGGGAAAAATAAGGGCCATACTTTCTCCTATTGTTGCGGTGCAATTGGTAACAGGGTGCCATCAAATTACTGCAATCATATGTTTCAAGCCATTTTAATTTTATCAGCAGCCAGTGTTCTGCTCATTTCAGTAGAGACAAAGGGAAGGAAACTATATGATAGTCTTGCCATCTAAATGTGTAGACTTATTTTATTTTACATATATTGATGTTAACAAAATAGGTGTGCATCATTCTCAATTACTTATGTAAAATTGGAATGAATCAGTATGATGAAGTTTTACCTGCATGAATAGTTGATCATGGTCAATGGTCATATGTTTTTATTGCGCTAGAGCCAGACCCATTTGTCATGTTCATGTGTTTCTCAAAGTTGCCCCCACTATGTTCTTTTATTCATGCTCCAATTTATCTGATAGCTTGTCATTTCATCTTTTTTCTGTTATTAGTTGCAGTCTCTATGTTCATGGGATCCTCGTAAGAGGCCGATGACAATTGATGATCTTCAGCCTTGAATTATCAGGTATGTTTTCTTTGGAAAAAACCTTTTCTTATTTTTCCCATATGACATACGATACAAATGTTATGGCTAGACGTAGGTGTATTCTCGAGTGCGGATACATTCTTAAATCTATGCCTAATTCTCGAGTGTTGATACAACTATAGTGCACAGTTTGAACCTTCTATTCTTACGTTAATTTTTCTTTACACATACTGTAGGAAGATGAACAAATAAGAACTAATCGACTTGCACTACTGAAGTAAATAACAGAATTTCCAAGGGGATATCTATAATAATAGCCATGGCGGGGAGATAAACTTCTTATCTCGTCAACCAATTTTGGTGGATCAAGTCTCCAAACATTTAAGAGTAAAACTAGTGAACAGGTGCACTCAACTTAGCTTCCTTTGTCTACATTTTGACTGTATTTCATTCTCATACATAAAACATAAAGGGGTTTATTTCTTATTTGTGGATCTTGTTAATGATATTTTGTTATAAGTTGATTTCTTGATGGTGGAGTTGACCATGCAAATTATGGCACTACCTAAAATAAACAGATGTATTTACCCAATACCAAATCATTCTCTACTTGTAGCAAGTTGTTGAACTGAATGCTTGTAGCAAGTTGTTGATTCTTGTGCCCTATTAGTGTAAAATGTATTCCCTCTTATCTGTGACATTCAGATCTGAAGGTCAAGACCAATCGTTGTAGTGTTCTCCCTCGCTTTTGTTCCTACGTGGAATAAGGTTGTGTGTTTTTACTTGTTGAATTTTCTTCAGTCCTTTATAATATTTCAACTCAGAAATCAGTTGTAGATATATAATCCATAACTCCGAACATGCCAAATACTATTTAACTAACTCCTAGATATTGATATATAGGTCACGGTAGAAGAGAGTACTTCTTGTTGTCGGATGAGGACTTTATGAGGCAGTGAAGTTTCATGTCCTGGTGAACAGAATTGTAACAACTGTGTATCCTTTTTTGTAGCATTTAAGGTAAGCCACTTTTCACTATTTCTTGTTCAACCCTTCCTGTGCAATATTTCAAGCTGTTGAGGTTCATAATAAATGTAGTTTCTAAATTTTCATTTTTTGTTAAATAACATTTTGAGTATGAGGTGTCATTGTTCATACTGTCTTTACAATTTCTGTATAACTTTTAAGTTTATTGATTTATAAATTTTTTTCTTCAAGTTCAAATTTTTTTGATGAATCATTTGGAACTCCATTCAAATATGTTGCGTTGTTATCCTAACTGTTAATCTATATGAATAATAAAATATAAGCAGTAGTTTAAAATTCTAGTTACTTTTCATATTCTTAAGTTAGTTTCTTATTCCTTTAGAATTTAACGCTTCAAATTACTGAACCAAATCTCTTCTACATGTGACCTCCATAACGTTTTGGTACTCATTCTTTGTCCTCATCAAGAGTTATTGATGGTATGTGTTTAAAGTGGTAGGTGAGGGCATGGATCATTTTCTTCTACATTGTGGGCTAATCATTAGGTTATGCTGGGACATGTTTAATAGAGAAAAGGTATTTCTCTTTATATAGGATTTAGGTCAAAATTGCAAGTTAACTCACTTGCATTATTGACTTTATTTTTGTTCTGTTTTTATAATCAGTGCAAGAAAATATGCAACTGCTATATATTGAGTGATATCTGCTAGCTTTTTAGGTTCTCTAATTTATCTCTTTTCCAATCGTTTTCACCAATCAGACAATAGGCAATGCACGATATCTCATTGTAGCTTAAGTTTTATAGGATTGTATCCTGGTGTCTGTTCACTTCTTTTTCCTATGTTCACTTATTTGATTTGTAGCTCAACTGTAACAAAGTTTGTAGCTGAGAATTTTTTAACCATTTTCTCGTGACATCTAGTGTAGGATAGTGTACAACACCGATCCTAGTTGACTCCCTTTTGAAGGCTCTAATTTATTCTACTACTTTGGGAGTCGAGGCCATTTGTTCGCGAAATCAGAAGGATAAACAAGAACAGTACAATAAAAATATAAATACAGATTTGAAATGGGAACTACTTCAAGATGTTGGCATGATGTTATGTGCTTGATTTGTTGTCTGATGCATTCACATAGTCGATTAATGCTTACATATTGAATTAGCTATGCTACATTATTTCTCGAGAGCTAATTTTAGTAATTTAACATAGACTGTTGATATGATAAATGAAAACAGTAAATTTCTCCTCTTCAAATATAAAGGATTTCTCTCACTTGAAATACTATTTTCGTTGGTTAGAACATTATTAGAGTGATGACATGACTTTGTATAGTCTATGCCGACGTGTTACCCTATGGTTTTATTCATGACCCTCATTTCTTTGTTGTTGTATTAATTTTTGAATGATAAATGTTGGCGTTGATGATCTGTATCTTGAAGAATTTTAGATATCTTATCAGTAAGTATATGTTAGAAGAGCAGAAATGGACAGACCTGTATTGTATTGAACAGGCAGTTTATATGCTTTCCTTGAATGTTATCTTTTTTCATGAGCCCGTGTAGAATTAATGGTGATTAGTCTCTAACGTGGTGGCCTAGCGGATTTGTCCTAGTAGAGGCAACACAAGGTAAGTTCTTATATTCTGTCTACATCTTGGTGGGTAGAGTTATCTTGTACATATATGGTTGAATTAGTTGAGGTGCATTCAAATTGGCATGACTCCATGATTTCTTTAGATAAATTCTTTAGACATCTACATTGTCCTTAGAGCTGCTGTTATTGAGAAGAATAATAAAAATTACGAATATTTATATGACAACACTAAATAATAAGTTTGAGCAAATAATAAGAGGCAGGGCCTGGGGTAACAATTTCTGTGGTATATGAGGATTGTAGTGTGTTGTAGTTTGCTGATAGAGTTGTATTCTGTGCATTGTGTCTTGTGCTAAGCTCTATTTGTATTAGATTTTTAGCATATATATGGTGGTCCTTTCTCTACGTAGCTTCCTCTAATTAGATTTCTTAGCCTATTAGTGGAATTGCACAAGTCTGTTGCATTATATGCATATTGGGCACTATTTACTGTATCAATAGGGTACTGAACAAGGTTCCCGTCATTTTGCATTTTGAGGCAAAAAATCCTGAATATGTCATCTGCTTCCGAGGCACTCGAGAAAAGCTTTTGTCCAACTGATATATGCTGACCAGGTAAAATTGTGTTTGTTGGATTGTCAAAACTTCGCCAAATGACATTGCAATCTGAATCATAGAGCACAAAGTATTCCGTGTCCAGCATGGAAGCTGAAGCAATTTAGACTTTGACTATTAGATTATTGTCTGTCTTTAATTTAATCTGCCACGTTTTCTTATTGCAGTTCAATTTAGACGTTGACTGTTAGTATTTACTTTCATTTGTTCAGCATTAAATTCCCTAATTTGTATGTAGTGAAATACTCAGCAGTTAGCCTGCAATGCTTCAATTTGTTCAGCCGTAAGTTCCCCAATTGGATAGGATATGTTGTTAGCTTTACGAAACAGGTTGTTGATACCATGGATTTGATATTTAGTAGTTCTAGTTCTAGTCCCAGCTATTCTATAGGAGTAGTAGGCAAAGTTAGTTCAGCCACATTTTAGTTGAGGCAAAATCTTGGAAATACAGGGAAAGTTTCTGACCCTGACTTGTAGCATTAACCTGAGGATTGTCAGGAACTTGTTGTTTATTTTGAATGTAAATTATTATTTTTATCCTTATTTTTTGAATTCTGATTTTTAGTTCTTTCTTAATTTTTTGGTTGATCCTGCATAGTACTGAAATATATTGGTTATCTTACTAATTGTTGAACTTCACAGTAAAAAATTAAATCGGCATGTAAGCTTTCCTCTTTTGATTATGCTGTTCTTCATGAGCTGACTTCTTGTTATTTTCTTGTTTTTGGTGCTGCTGGTATTGTGAATTGGTATCTCCCTTTGTTTTTGGTGTTGCTGCCATTTGCAGGTTTCTTTTATCTTGTTTGCCTTGTTCCCCTTTGTTTTTGTTCTTCCTATCAGCCTCCAACTTTTTTTTAAAAAAATCCCTCGTCATTTTGCTTTATATCAAAGTGTGAATGTGAGAGCTAGTCTATTGAGCTCTTTCTTGATTGCGCGCGCGAGCGCGCACACACACACATATATATATATATATATTGATTTGGATTGGTTGACTTACAGTGAATACTCTCCAATTATGCACTTCCACATTTATTTCACTAACTTATAATTTTATTTTGAATGTGCAGGAAAATGCCTGTAATTGAATTGAAATTGCATATGACCAAAAGTAAACTCGATCTATTGTAGTGAATGATGAAGAGTTTTTGTACTATTGTCATATACGTTTGAATGCATTTGGTTTTTTGGAATTTATTTATATTAGATATCTTTAAGCAATCACTTTCTATGTTTTGGTTGTATAAGACATGTTTCTCGAAGTTTATTTGAAATATATAGCTTCGATTTAGCTATTAGTTAATTTTGTTCTTTAGGTCATTTGTATATGTAATTATATGGTTATACATTGAATATATGCAATTCAAAAGCATTGTTGCAGGACGTCCAATGTTAAAGTTACGCTTTATAAGTGTTGCTCTAGATGAGATATAAAGTTACACTTTTTAAGTGTTGCTCTAGATGGGATATAAAGTTACACTTTATAAGTGTTGCTCTAGATGACATATAAAAAGCAACACTTTATAAGTGTTTCTCTAGATGACATATAAAAGACAACACTTTTTAAGTGTAACCAATAACACTGTAAAGACAACGCTTTTAAGTGTAGTATAATAAAGAATAGGTGTTGCTCATGCATCAAAACAAAGCGTGCCCTTATACCTCTTATGCTACGCTTTATAAGTTTTGCCAAAGATGGTAACATATCAAAAGTGTTGCCTAATGTCAAAGGTTACGCTTTCTTAGGCCACCCCCTAAAAAGTGTTGTTAAAAGTCCAAAAGTGTAGCCTTTTATCAAAGGCCACACTTTTTGCTAGTTTAGGCTACACTTTAGTGGTGTGGCCGTAGGCCTAAAATGGTGTAGTGTGGACAATCGGTTAACCAACTTGTGAGCAGAAGTATCAAGAATTGTTTCTCTGCAACCCCATAAAACAGGATCAAAACAGTCTTCCCACCATTGTCCTTGACCTTAATGTGTATCTTAAACCTGTGCATGCGTAAAACATCGTTATTGTTCCTTTGAATGTAAGTTGTGGCTACAATGTTACTCGCTTGGTTACCTACCATATGTAAAAATGAAGGGGTGTGTGTGTGTGTATATATATATATATACGCACACACATATATATATATATATATAAATATATTACAGTATCATGTCGATTCAATGCCTTGTGCTTATGGTGTGAAGGGTTTATTATAGTACTTACCCCTATGTCGGTGCTCCAGTCAGAATTTACTAACTCTGCAATAGTCATCTGATTTTAAAAGATAGCTTCTGCAATGGAAACGTTACTTGCATTTGCACTCTCAATAGTATGGACATCAATTGACTTCTTTGAGAACTTATGAAGCAATGAGGTGATGTTGTCCATTTTAAGATAACATAAATTTTGCTTGCTACGATGGTGGAAAAAGTCAATTCACCTATTATGAAAAAATTTAAACTTATATGTCAGAATGCCCTATATACGTGACTATTAAAAGTTTTCAGTATGTTGAGAAGAAGTAGTTACCTCTGAATTCTTTAGAGTTGTAGCAGTAACGATCACAATGTATTGTCTGAAATGGATGGGATATACGTAGGGATAAAATATTTTTCCATGATCCTCCCACAAAGTTATTCTTGCTTTGATAGTCATGTCCTCACTAAAAGAGAATTATATGCTGCTTCTTTGGGATGAATGAATTTGAATGTAATGTAGATGAGATAAGAATATTACGAATCAGTAAGAATGTGTATGTAACATTTCTTCCACTCTGAACTCATACTCTCTAGATCACTGATTCCATATAAGCATCCAACCAAATCTTCAAGTTAAGGAGGCAAATTATTTATTGTATACATTGGAGACCATGTGTAACATAAATGGCAATAATTGACATGCCTTATAGGACGATGATGTTGTTGACCCTGGAGAGAATCATCACTGATTGGATATCATTTGCAAGGATTTGAACAATATCATCCTGTAGTTTTTGGATGGCAGTTATCCGCAAGAATGTTATTTTAAAGTTGGAATGCACTAATCTGTATCCAGATATTTCTGAAACTTTGAAGTTTATGATAATGATTGCACAACCTTTGCTCAACTTATGTTGGAACTTGTTAATTTGATTCTTCCAGATTATCGTGTGCATCAAAGTTTCCTGTTAGAAGTAAATGTGCAAGAAAGTTTGAAATAAACAAATTCACAATGCTGTATAAATTGAATATAAACTAAAGTTTGAAATATGCAAATTAACAATTTTGTATAAATTGAATATGAATGACGCAATACTTTTTCGAAAGGGGAGTAAATATTGCTTGTTTCCAATTGTTAAAAGGCGTCGTTCCGCATATAAGTTGTGTCGCTGTTGACACGGTTTAATTGTTGGGGCCGAAACAATGCCAGAGTGTTTGTGTTGTTTGGGTTGAAGTGTTGTTTAATGTAGGAGTTCTTAAAGGGAAGGGTATTTTTGGGAATATATAAATTAAAAGGGTTTTTTGGATGATGGTGGCACCACGTAGGCGGCACTAAGGTTTATATATGTATATATATACTTGTATTTTCGATACATAAATGGCAAAAAAAATTTATCTGAAGGCAAAAATTTTCTCCGAAATCTTAAAGTGCTATATTTTTTTAAAAATTTATTTTTGTTATACAAAAATTATGAGTCATAGATATATTTTAAGTATAAGAAAGAAGTCTAAGAAAATATCCCTGGAAATAGTTGGTAAGATGTAATGAAAAATTTTAAATTCTAAGAAATCATAAAGAACAACATTAGAAGTTAAAAAAGAGACCAAAAAACGTTGAACAACAACACTCCCAAGTAAAGTGGAACATCACGTCCATACAAGATCATAATTAACTAAATTCAAATGGACGGTCTTGGGCTCCTTTTTTGTGAACCTCAATCAATCGCTTTTTTATTAATGTATGTCATATCAAGTATATGCTAAAAATGACCCTTAAATTGTTATTATCATAAATATTTTCTGTCATTGTCCCAAAATAGGCATTACTATTTTTAAGGTTTCATATCAGCGGGCAACTTATTTGGATTAAAACATAGTTATTGTTATAGTTATAGTACGCAGTTACAAAAAATTAATGCAACTATCAACCAAGAAGTAGGTGACATATGAATGTTCACAACGGGATAAACTAAACCCGAATTTTGACACATAACATATTAAAATCTCACAACATAATTTTGTGAGCACTTGAAAACATAAATATCCAAAAATAATAATAAAGACGACCTTACTTTTCTAACAATCAAAAAAAAAAAAAGACATGTGCTTAATATATTTTTCAAAAATATAGTCTTATGGATTGTATCTAAGTTTACAGTCAACAAATTTTACTGAAAGAAGTCAGAAAGAGTTATTACTTCTTTATCAAAAATTAAAATATTTATCAAAAGAATGAGTTATCACTACAACAAAAATGATCTTGAGTGATAATTAATAGCTTAATTATCGTTAAATATGTATTTTCAGAGGCAAATGATACTCTGTATAAATGTCTCTAATGTTTATAACAACATTGAATTGAATGACAATTAATTAATGTCAGTAAGCGTTGTAGCACTCTTTGTGAATATGTATATTTATTGTCGATAAGAAATATTTTTGTTATAGTGTGTTTTGGACATTTGTTAGTTTCACGAAAACTTGATCTCTTATTATACTGAAAATAGAAGACAAGAGGAAGTATGACAAATTAGTTAACTTGCAATAAAATATGTGGACTAATTGTCGATATACAAATATTATAGAAATAATGCAACGTCATACAAAACTTTTGTACCTAAGAAAAAATAATTAAAATAATATAGTAACTGTGGCAAGCAAGAGAGCAATAATTTTGGTACTTTTAACAAACTTCATCATTGGTTCTGTATTAGTTATCAAAGATTTGTTGTTATGTGCTATCAAATATAGCACAACCCACAAGCAATCTTCTCAAAAGTATATGAAGTAACCCTGTAAAATGAGACAAAAGAGAGGATAAATTTTCAATCTTCTTCACTGGAATTATGAAGATAATTCAAAAAAAGTCACCAAAATAGCAAAAAGAAATTGCAATAGATACATGATACACTATGATTTATAGTAAAAAATTAAACTTCATGAAATAGGAGAAAGAAAATTTTGAGAAATGAAATACACTTATAAGAAACATAATTAATGTATTTGAATTTGAAAAAAAACATTAATGTAGTAATGACATAAATAAAAGATTTGTTTACTAAAGAACCAAATGTAATGAATTCAACCATCAACCATTTAAGCAGTGTTATGAGTTGTGCACTAAAAGCTCCAAGAGTAGTAATGTCACATTGCAATTGAATCACATTGCAAAAGAAATTATCATAGTTCGATGAATCACTATGACTTATAGTAAAGATTAAGCTCCATGAAAACTTTCAAGAATGAAACAAACTTTATAAAAACTCAATTAATGTATTTGAGTTTTACCACCCTATAATGAGAAAAAGACCTACAAATTATAGTGGCAAGAAGTTCCTCTATTTATAGACAACATAGGATAGTGTGAACAAATATTTATTGTGACTTATCGGAAAGGTCACAACTTTTTGGAAAAGTTACAACCCTTCAAAAAGGTCACAACCTTTCATAAAATTCATAATTTTTCATAAAAGTCACAACTCTTCATTAAAGTCACAATTTTTCAAAAAAGTTATCACTTTCATAAAAGTCACAACTTTTCAAAAAAGTTACCACTTCCATAAAAGTCACAACTTTTCAAAAAAGTTACCACTTTCATAAAAGTCACAACTTTTTCATAAAAATCACAACTTTTCATGAAAAGGAAAGGCTAATTTTGGAAATAAACAAATTTATAAGGGAATCCTAATTTCTTGTGGTGCCACATAGGAGGGCCTAAGGTTCTCTTTTATATAAATATATGATATATGATATATATGACTATTTTTACATATGCTAAATCTTTAAAAAAGGTAAAATAAATTTTTTTCGGATCAAACTGTGAGAAACAGACGTACTTTGTAAGCAACATCAAGTTCAAAGGATAATACATCCTCATCCACCGGAATCAGATAAAGAGGATACTCGCCTATAGTTAACAAGTTATGAATTTTTTATTCATCGAGTATCTGTCAGGATTGCATACAATTGTTAATGAGAAATGCATACCAAACTAAATACATAAGAAGTTTATCTTGGGTGTTAACAAAAAAGCCAACCTTCTCACATACAACTGCTCGACGAGGGAGAAATAAATAAAATACTCCCTTTGAATCCTTTTAGAAATATCATTATGGGTGTGTGAGCAAATGAACTTCATCAAGTCAAGCGAGGCTCGGACTAGATAGACTACTTTTGTGCAATCAGTTTGAACTGGTTCCACATTAAGATACCAAAATTCAGCCCCATGCTCCTGTTTATAGGTGTGAAAAACACCGGAAAAAAAAAGTGTGCAAAAGAAGCTAGTTCATGGAATCAACATGTTTTCCACCTAATGTCACAGCAAACTTATTGAACTCTTTTCCTTAGTGAAGTGTAGAATTTTACAATTCATACAACGTTCTTTCTCTAGCATCAATTCATAGTCTTAATCATAACCCAAAACACAAAGGGTTGTGTTGTTGCACTTTAGATTCTGCTATGTGCAGGATATGAAAAGGCCAGACAAAGCCAGCCTGCATTTACCCAAGAGTTTGTTTCCCATAGAAGCAAATAATAATAATAAAGGAGATATATATCCACTCGTCTAGGCTTTGGTAGGGCAAAGTTACCAGATATATTTGCTAGTGAGAGATAATATGTACCCGTGGATTAGTCGAGGCATGCAAGTTGGCTCGAACCATAAAAATTAATTAAATAAATATATTTTAACTCAACAAACTAGGAACACTATTGGAATTCTTTTGTTTTCCAACAATCAATATTTGACTAGACATAGAAATTATGATTTGATCTATTCCACCATTGTTCTAGAGAGTACTAAAATTTCAAAAAAGTAAAACTAAGCCATTGTACTGAGTTTGTAAAATGTGTTGATTTTGAGGTGTTCTCCAACAACAAAAGAAGTTCCCTTTTTTAAAAAAATAAACATTTCATTACTCAATTTTCAAAAACTCAAAAACAATGGAAATATTCAACCCAACAGAAATTTGCAATAACCCCAAAAAAAGGAAGTGCGAAAACTCAAAATTTCAACTCAAACTCAGTAAAGTAAATAATTCATTATAAAGATCGAGAGATAGAATTACCTTGAGGGGTGAGCTCTGTACAATAAGCGAGAGTGAACCTCCAAGCTTAGGATCAATCACCAAACACTTTTTCCCTCGAATCTACAACTCCAACTAAATATTCAATTAAAGGTTCCACTTTTTCAGTTAAATTTACCGAAAAATAGCAGAATAGAGGAATGAAACTCACGTTCTTTAAAATCATAATGAGCTCTTTCTGCGATTGATCACTATAAAGTCAATTTTGAGAGAACTGGATCAAGTTGGAGACAAAAATTGTGCATAAACATTGAAGTACATTATTATTATGCATATGTAATTGTACCTTAAAGATTTCAGATTTTTCGGATCATTATCCAAATTCGGAACTTGGCGCCATTTTCGATCGATATCTCGAGCTTTCGTTGTTCAATGATTTGAGTTCTTCTTTTTTAGTAGGGACTTAATGGAAATATAGTCCAATTTAATATGGGCCTGTTGGACCTTCAAATGGGCTTTATACTAATACCCAATTAGATTCACGATTTACTTTTTCTACCCGACATTGTTATACTATAACAACAAAAAAATCTAACTCTCAAAACCCGTCCTCAATTCGAATTGCAAGTTGCAACTTGCCTGCATACCTGAGATATATGTGACCAAACTCTTATTGGTAATTGAATTACTACATGGAGCGTCGTTATTGTTGTCAAATTCAGTCTAATTCCACCTACCTTAAAATAATAAAATAGAGATATTGTTTTTGATAGACTCCCAACTCAAGATAATTATATACGTATAATATATACTATATTGGGCAAATTAACAATGTCTTGCACAAAAAATACTTTACTTAAAAACATAAACCCTTCATTACTGAAAATAGTCATTCAACCCTTCTTTTTTCTCCAAAATTTGGGCAGGCAACAACATACTGCATTTCTCTTATTCTTCTTGGTTATGATGTTGTACACTTAATAGACATTTATCAATAGGAATAATAGAAAAGGGGCTTTGAGTTTGCTGACTAACTTCATTCACATTAGATTATTTGTTGTTTCTCATTCATCTGGAAAGTTGTAAAGTAGCAAGTGTCGATATTTTTTTCAAGTATAAACCTATATTTTGCTGCCAATGCTAACAACAATAATATATCGCTCTTGCACTTTCTCTTTTTATTTTCATTATTCATTGTACATCTCTCTTCTAGTTGCATCTCAAGAAGCAGCTGATTGCAATTCTTCACCTTAGCACATCTACAAAAAAATGTTTACTTTTTGCTAAGACTTAACAGAAGGATGAAATTCAATATGCTCTTAGAAATAAAAAAAATGAAGAAGGAAAAAAGAAATTGAAAGAAATTGTTCTTGAATTCAATAGGTGGAGTACTTATTATGCTATTAGTAGAAACATTACCATTGACTTCTTACTTTTTACCTATTGCAAATAACCTCATAAAAGTTTTAGTTATAGATATGACTTGAAAAAACAAAAGTTAAATCTTGTGGCATGAATATGACTTTAAGAAACTGAGGTGAAAACTTCTCATATTTCTTTCTTGATTGATGAGAATAAATCATTTGGTATATTAACAAAATGTACTTGAGGCGAATGTATTACAACCAAACTATCTAATGTTAAAAGTTACCAAAAGGCTAACTGATTTGGTGTATAATATCAACCACTTGATGTCCCTACGACACTTGGTTATGACTATCTTATACCCCTTTTTCTTTTCACATGATTTTATTTAATATACCTGATTTTGTAGCATTATAAACTATATTTTAAGAAGTGAACATCCTTCTTAGTAGTAGGATCTGAGGGAAGAATAAAGAATGTTATGTATTACAATCAACTACAGTGGATTCATACCTATAAGTTGAAAGCAGAAAAATAAACAAAAGCTTACCTCTGATTCATGAGTCCTTTAACCTTTAGGGACAATCTCATCTAAGTGCATAATATGATAAACTGCAAAATACTAAATTTGACCAATCTCATCATCATCCACTGGAGTAAGAATATCCAGTTTCATCATAGTCATGTTAGTTTCTTATATTGATTCTGATGAAGCATCATTCGTAAGAACCCATATATGTTGCTTATACCATTATGTGATCTCTTACGCCCTTCAAGAACTTGGTCTTTACATAAATTATTGGTTATAAACAGGACATTTATGACAACTATATAGTACTATATTAGAACTGCAGTTCCTCACTTTATTTTGAATGCTAATCCCGATTAAAAAAAACAAAATCTTCTTCTACACTTTCTATTGTCTTTTTTTTTTTGGACACCTCATTAGAAAAAATACGATACACAAAAGAAGTTATTTATAAGAAGATTAAGAAAAAAATTGTTATTTAGTAGATGACCATTCCCCACGGGAGGTAGGACATGATGTAGGAACCAAATAGTAGACTAAAAAATTTAGATGTCAAAAATGAAAGTTGGTATAATATAACACAATCCTATCCCACCAACAAATAGCCACAACCAAACTTTGATTAATAGCAGAGAAAACATGATTTGGTTGTAACAGAATTTCAAGATCACATAATTGTAATCTAACTTTAATATTCTTATGAGTTTTTTCTTCAAAATGTCAGTAGACCAGGCCAATCTCTTAGGTACTGTCGACTCACTGTTCATATGGGCTGGAAGCTTTTTAAAAATGTAATGAAGAACTGAAATCAATGAGCAGTCTTACCAAAATCGTAAAGACCACAATATATATTGATGTTGTTGGACCCGCTAAGGTAGCAGTTATTGTGTTTAAGAACACAAAAGAGATTGAGCTAGCCACATTACACGAAAATTGGCAAAATGGGGGGGGGGGTTTGCCTTCTCTGGGGCTCGTTTGACCTTGAAAATGGTCCGTTTTGGCCGTGGTAACCAACCGGCTCCGTAGATAAGGTCGCTCAGGGCTACTCACAACAAGAAGGTATTGACTACGAGGAAACCTTTGCACTTATGGCAAGGTTAGAATCTATTCGAATTTTACTCTCTTATGCCTCTTTCAAGCATTTTACAGTATTTCAAATGTATGTGAAAAGTGCTTTTTTAAACGATTTTATAAAAGAAGAAGTTTTCGTTAAACAACCACCGGTTTTGAAAATCCTTCTTGTCATGATTTTGTTTACAAACTTTCCAAGGCTCTTTGCAGACTTGAACAAGATCCAAAATCTTGGTATGAAAGATTGAGTTCTTTCATACTGCAAATAATTTCCAAAGGGGAGAATTTTACACAACTCTCTTCATTCAAAGATATGGTTTATACATTCTTATAGTTCAAATATATGTTGATGATATTATTTTTGGAAGTTCTAATCCTTCTTTGTGCGAGAATTTTGCAAATCTAATGAAAGGAGAATTCGTAATGAGTGTTATGGGAGAACTCACATTCATTCTGTGACTTCAAATTAACCATTCAACTAATGGAACATTAATTAGTCAAGCAAAGTACACCAAGGAATTAATTAAGAAGTTTGGACTCAAAAAGGGCAAAGCCTTTGGTACCCAAATGAGTTAGTCCACGTGCCTTAAAATTGATGTATATGGAAAAGACGTGGATAAAAAGATGTATAGAGAGATAGTTGGCTCATTACTATATATTACAGCCAGTCGACCCGATATACTGTATAGTGTATGCAAGTGTGCACAATTTTAAGCTGCTCCGAAGGAATCACATCTCACGGCATAAAACGAATCATTCGCTACCTCATTGGAACCACGGAGCCAGGACTATGGTATCCTAATTCTACTCATTTTGATCTAATTGGTTATTCAGATGCTGACTTTTCAGGTGACAAAAACGACCGAAAAAGCACTAGTGGAACATGCCAAATCTTGGGACACTCTCTGGTCTCATGGCATAGCAAGAAACAAGGTTCGGTTGCCTTATCCACCATGGAATCCGAATACTTAGCGACTCGAAGTTGTGGTACTTAAATTTTATGGATGATGCATCAATTACTTGATTATGATCTTTTCTATGAAACTGTACCGATTATCTGTGATAATACTTCCGTCTTTCAAAATATATTGTGCATCATTCTAGGGCTAAGCATATCCACATAAATCATCATTTTATTTGTGATCATATTGAAAATGGTGATTTTTCACTCGAATTTGTAGACTAAAAATCAATTAGCTGATATTTTTACTAAACCTCTTCTTGAGGAAAGATTTTGCTCTCTCTGGATCGCCTTGGCATTAACTATGTTGAATAATCCATTGTACTTTACTGTTTATTTATTTTATGTCCTTATGCAATTAATGTGTTTTCTCGTTTTTTTGTTCAGTAATTATGACCTGCTGCCGCCTCTTCCGCTTCCCTTTCTTCCTGTCAAATCCCCTTCCCTTTCTCATCTGATCCCCTTCCTTTTCTCTCATCTTTTTTCTTTTGATTTATTCTTTCCTTCTCTCTGTTCTACTCTTCAAGTTGTTTACCCCCTCTCTTATAAATGCAACTTATGATTTTCATACTTTTTCTAGTATGGGGTATGTGCAAGTTGGTGAAAAGTGGGTAAAAAAGGACTCAGTCAAAGCTCGGGCGGATTCTCCCAAACCCTCAAAACTCTCGGCGGATTCTGGCGCTCTTTTATTGCAGGACAATGAGGAGGTCAAAACTAGACTATGAGTTGTAGAATTAAACTTGGAGACCCTTCATGATGCTGTGGAAAAGGTATTTCGTTTACATAAAGACTCTCGCACTTATATCGGTAAGTTGCGCATTGCCATGACAACTATCAAGCATGAAGGTATATCAACGGTAAATCACTTAATCCGACAAGTTGACTCTCTCAAAAGTGGAGTCAGCTCCTCCAACAATGAGCTTGTTGTTATAGTTCAGACCTCATACTCCAGTGTTTCGCGAAATGTGAAACGTTCTTACAACAACTTCTGTGAGAAAGTGATTAACTCCCTCAAGTACTTTTGGGGTGGTCATTACTCTACTGGCTGAACTTTACTTTTTGCACTAACTTTCAATAGGGGCATATACCTCTCTATCTCTTGGACTACTGTTTTTTTGTCTGTCTAACTCTTAATACTCTGGTATATGTTGTCTTTGCTTTAATCTAGTATGCTTTTCGCTATTCTTTTATATTATGACAAAGGGGGAGAAAAAAATCTATCTTTCTTACTCCTCCGTGAGACAGGGGGAGATAAGACAGGGAGAGCGGCATGCATCGATGGACTAAGACATGAAACCTCAGGGAAGTACAATTAACTTTTTCAGTAAAATTGATTGTCAAGATTACTATTAAAATTGTGACAATCTTGTCACTATAAAAAAAGGGGGAGATTGTTAACTCCTTAGAGTTAGTTGATTTTGAAAATAGACACTTAACGCGTTGATCTTAATTTTCGCAGGTCACAAATTCAAAAAGGAAATCATCAGCGCAAATGACTTCAAGAAGGAAAAGAATATTTGCTTGAAGCTGCAGAAAAGCATTGGAAAGGCAAGCCTCAAATCTAAGGGAAAAAAGAAGGAAAGGAATATATGGTTGATCGAGACATAAAGAAAGTCTAAATGAAGAAGAATACTCGCACAATTGGCAGAGATCACAACCGAATCATCAAGAAATGAAAGAGCCATGAATCAAGACACAAGATAACAAGTATGTCGATCATACAAGGAAAAGATCAAACCAGCAAAAGGAAAGCAGAAGAAGAGATTTATTTCATGGATACAGATAAACTAAATTGCCTCAGTCAAGGACTCCCTAAATTGATCCTTGTTTGAGATAAATCCCTTGGGTTTTTCCTTAAAAGAGCACATATCATCATATACATAAACCGACCCAGATTTGTAGTGTGAAATACGCAACTTCACTTGAGCTCAGCAAACTGTTTTCTTTTTTCTTTCATAAAGCTTTGTAGACATGTGAGTGATACAATTGAAAAGAAAAGAGAAAAGAAAGAATCTGAGTGTAGGTATACAAGTTTAGGCAGTGTCAAGGTAAAAATGTGATTTGCATATTAGACATGATAAAGTTTCAAATTGCTGTAACATGAAGATCTCTTCAAATCTCTTAACGAAAACCCTTGAAACCAAGGGGGCTGGACTAGGCACCACATTGGTGATCCGAACCAGGATAAAACCTTTTTTGTCAATTATTACTCCGACTTTCTATTATTGTTTATCTTCCTACTAACTTGAATGTGAGTCGACTATCGATTACTGGTAGTTCAATAAGTGAATTTTAAAATTACACCCCCCGAATATCACAATAAACTTAAAAAGAAATAAGGGCGTTAGCTAGATTGAAACCTAGTTTTGTGGGTGATTCCTCTAGCACAAGGATAGCTCTACACTCATTAAGAGTGCGCTGTTAATTATACATTTTTTTTGCCAGAGATGGATATACATGCATATGCACCCACACATATGAATATGGGTCCGCCTCTAATAACAAGATAAAGTTACTTCATGAGTGAAAATCATTAGTGCAAGTTTCAGGCTCTGATACGGCATGTAAAAGCATAAACATTTATGCTAATAGAGAAACTAATATATAGACATACCAGGATTTTGAACGTGCTTATCTGAGGAAGAAAACGAAATCAATCTCCCTTTGCCCTATCTTACGCTACATTAACTTTCGTGATTGAATCGAGTTGAGGTATTAACCCTAATGAACATAAAAGGACCAATTTATAGGATTCCACTGAAAATGTTATTATTTTTGTTGCCCAACATATAATCTAATGAAATGATGAAATCTATTTAATTATTAAAATAAAGTAAAATTATATGGTTCAACTAATTTAGGATATGTAATTATCATATTCGTAATATTAGTAGTGAATGCTTAAAATAATTACTATTTATATATAGCTTATCATTTAATTTCATAGAAAAATAGTAAATACACACAACTATCTACAATTTGGTTGTAACATTAGGAATTTCGAGGCTAATCTTCATTTGCTCAGATAAATCGCGACTCATCCAAAAGAGGATAACTATTTGGTAGTTTTTGATTAGTTTTTCATGTATAAGTGTATTTGTTTCATTCATTTTTCTTCTATTTAATCTCACGTATTGTTACGGACGCTAATTGAGCGGATTAGATCAAAATTTTTCAATCATATTGTGTCAAGATAACAAACGGTTCAAGATCCAATTCAAACTGAATTTGATTGGATCAATATGAATTGAGCCAAAACGGGCAGATAATGAGTCAAAACCCAACTCAACTCAATTTTCGCTAAGTTTAGTTATTTTATTTGTTCTTTTATAATATTAGTACACAATAACAATAATAATAAAAATATTTTATGAATATATATATATATATATATATAAATATATAAATAATTCATACTACTACAAAACCTCCAACTTTTTCATGGTCTGCTAAAAAAATTGTAATTAAACATGTGAAAATTAAACGCCTCACAATGTACAGAGCCATTTATGTTGAGGAATTTGAAATTTTATTTAAACACTGAAAAAACTTTTATATATATCAAAAAATTTTTTTAAAGAAAATTCAAATGAATATACATTCCTAGATTCGCCCTTACATAAAAGTGGCTAAAATGTAGGAATTTTGTTTCTATAATACTAAACAAATGATATCTCTTGGTATTTTCTAGATTTCTTATATATAAAAATGACGATTTCTTATAAAATAAAAGTCATAAAATCAGAAAATTGAATCCGTAGTCCAGGCCTACACCTTGGGCGGGACTGGCACTCGATGACTATTGCTGGTCTCGAGTAAACCGTTGACCTGACTTGCTTAACTCAGCGAAAGACTTAACTCAACTCAATCAAGAAATAGAGCATGGTTAAAAGTTGTACTTAATATAGTAGTCTGGCCAATATGACACTTAAGTCTCAACACTTCAACATATGAAATTATAAAGTAAATGACACGCCAAAACTAATTTACTAAGTGTATATGAAGCCTCTAAATTGACTAAGATAGATGTTGGGACAAATCCCACAACATCCTAATGAACAAAACTAGAAAATCAATTAAAATGATGTCCTTCAAAATGCAAGGAGGCTCACCACTAACTCTGGATCTCAAACTGGATCAATGAAGCGCTGCGTGCTGATCCTGGTTACATGTGTCTGCATCATAAGATGATGCAGGCCAACTGACATCAGTACATTTAATGTACGAGTATGTGAGTTGAAATACTAAAGACAACTATAAAAGCTTGAAATGGATTAAGGATGAACCTACCTTGGCTCTGCTTGACTCATTAGAAAACAACTCAATATAAACCAATAAGAACATATGCAATATATATATATACTGATAAAATAGTGTAAACACTTAGTTTATTAAAGATAAAACAGTAATAAACTCAACTATACTTATATATGCAAGTAATATAATTTTCTGTGGGAGATTCTCTAACAGACAACCATCACTTGAGCCTAAGTGATGATACAATGTTTTACCTCATGCTGTCGAGGACCATCCTACACCTTGCCATCGGTATAGGATCTTACTTAACTTAGTGGATCCACTAGCTTAACTTACGTGATCATCTAAAAAGTATGACCTATTAATACCCATGATGGCTACATGATTTACATGGAGACTTGAGTTAATATGAACTATCATCCCCACATCGGTGCTTAATACTACTCCCAAAATATACTTTAGCATATGCTTTTAACATAACTTCCTTCCTTTGGGTTGAGATAATTTGCTCAACGCTTTTTAGCTTTAAAAATCCCTCTTGGAATCAATGTTCTGCTTTTCTTACTCAAAACTCTTTTGGAACCCTTAGTTTCCTTGTAACATAAATGTGAAAACATTTATAAACATTTTGGGAATACTTAGTTCCCTTATAGCTTTTTTAGAGATGAACTCAACTCTTACTCTTTACTTCACTTGAGCTTTAACTCTTAGGGAATACTTAGTTTCCTTATAGCTTTTTGAGAATTTAACTCAACTCTTTACTCTTTGCTCAATTTGTAACTTGAGCCTTAAAACAAAGTTAAAGTGATTGTTTAAGACTCTTTGAAAACTTTAAGAACTTGCCTTTACTTACTTCTTAACTTTTAAACTTGACTCTTAACTTCTTTGACATTGGTCTTAGCTTCCCTTGAATTGGATTATGGATTCAAGGATCATGATCTCATGTTTATGGATGATTTCATGATGTTTAGATGTACTTTAGACTGTTGGAATCAACTAGGAATGATAGGTACATCACTTAGGAACAGTACGAAAAGATATGGAATAACGGGGTATCCAGGTGACCTTGGCGCTCTGAGAAGCGCGGAGAGCCAGGGCCTATCCTACAGACTCTGGTCTGAGGCGCTCTAGCTTGTGTGGCGCGCCAGGACCTGTCAGACAAAGCCTTCCCTGAAAGGCTCTGGCAGGCGCGGCGCCGCATGGGTTTTCAGACGGAAGCTCTGACTTTTCTTCTCCGTTTTTCATCTCTAAACCTCCTACACTTCGATGGATCCCACCCCAAACACTTAGGATCACTAAATACCTCATTACCCAATAGATTAGACCCAAAAACAACCTAGAAACATGAATCAAATCTACTAGAGATAAACTACAATTCAACCAACAAGAATTTCACTATTTTTCGTCAAGAACATCCATGTTCATCATTCAATAAACTCTAACTTGCTGCAGTGAATCAAATCGGGGTGTTGGTGAGAGGACCCAATGCAGAATGATCTCACATACCTTAAAGGGATCACCCCCAACGAAATCCATGCAACGATTCTTGGCGTTCTTTCTTCTCTTTCTCCTTTCTCCTCTTCTCTTCTCTTTTCTCCCAAGACCTAAGCGTATTCAATATTCTAAAAACTGACTTAAGGCTTAACTTTTCCCTTGGTAAACCCTTAAAACAAATTAGGAAATAGTTGGGTGAAAAAACTACTTTACCCTTACTAAAATCCGGATTGGATTCTCCTCAATCCAACAACCCAACTTACGAAAGGTATATCTCACTCATATGGTATCAAAAATTCGCAAATTTGGTGGAGATAGAAAGATCTTTGCATGGGATTTACAACCATATAAAGAACCCACACTAATTCATCCTGAGATAAAAGTTATGGCCGTTTGAAAAATAATCAAAAACTCACTTTTAAAATCTGGAAATTTTCCACATTTCTCTTTATATTTCCAAAAACAATTTTTCCTTGATTTCCTAGATTATTCTTAGTTATTTCAAGTTAATAGATGTTACATGACCTATACGATCAAATTTAACAATTTTGAGGTATTAATGTCACATGCAAAAAATAATTAAGTGGACTAAATTAAACAAGTCAAAGTAAATTTTCAGTAACTAAATATATCTGCCAATTTCTCTAAATAAATAATCACATTATTTTTACTCTCTTTTTCCCTTGATTTATGTGATATTTACTTTTTTAGGTTATTTCGAAAAGAAAGTCTTTTTATAGTCCTATATTAATTGTTCACTTTATTATAGATAATTATTCGAATCATTTTGGTCTCATTTATCCTTAAAATTATTCCTTTTTCATTTTTGTAAACTAATCATGTTTGTAAACCTTCAGAAAAAATTCATAAAGTGCAAATTAATGGAATTTATCATTTTTATTTATGATTTCTTATAATGAGAAAAATAAATAACTAAATTAAAATAAAAATGACATATTTTAACTCTGAATTTTAATAAAACAATTTATAATCACATTAATCTCTAAGATTTCTATTACATGTCACATTTCAATTTCCTTTTAATTTTTTTTACGTCCAATTAAATCGTGTCACGTAAATTGATACGGACAAAACAATACAACTAAGGAGCCTCCATTACTAATTTCCCCCACCCACCCACCCCACTCCATATTATTTCT
The DNA here is from genome assembly GCA_016801875.1 of Solanum sitiens. Taxonomy (NCBI): domain Eukaryota; kingdom Viridiplantae; phylum Streptophyta; class Magnoliopsida; order Solanales; family Solanaceae; genus Solanum; species Solanum sitiens. The sequence goes on from JABWTJ010000091.1 coordinate 1,585,801, forward strand.
GTAAAATTTAATTTAAGAAGAAAACCTCTCCCCCTTCTTCAGTTCCCTCTTTCACTCTGGGGTGTTGAATTTGAAGACTTCAAAATCATACAAATTTGTGTTCAGTAGCTGAAGGATAACGTGTGCTCAAAATGGTATTTGATACTTTTCTAAAAATATTTTTTAGATGTTTACAGTATCAGTAATAATTTTTGATCTTGATAAGCTTAAACTTTCATTCCTTCTTCTGTTTAAAAAATCAAATATTTCTCATTTGGGTGTTGTCAATTTTGTGAAATAGAAGCCCTATCTTCCTCTTTGTACTTTTTTTTGGGGTAGATGTTGGTTTTCTTGGGATTTTGGAATGTAGAAAAAACCCTATTTTCCTTTCTTTTTTTTGTGGTGTTTTTTAGATGCTGGTTTTAATGCAATGACATTTCTTTTGAGTCGAGGGGTTATTGAAAATCAACTCTCAAACCCCAAAAACAAAGTTAGGAGTAAAATGTTGTCTACATTCTATCCTTTCTAGACCTCTGAAAAGTAAAAAACTTACTTTCTGTCTGGCTAGTAGAATTTTCTTGTCTGCTAAGGAATTAGTCTAAGTTAGACCAAGATGTATATATGTTGGACATGATCCTTCCTTACCTATGAAGAATAAACTCGAAAAGCATCACCCAATTTGGGATTCGTGAGTTGATATTTGTTTCGAAGTTGTGTTATGTGTTGAATTACCTTAGGCGAGATTGAAAATTTGAGTGGAAACTTACTTTCTGTCTCGTTAGTAGAGATTTCTTGCTTGTTAAGGGATTAGTACAAGTTAGAACGAGAAGTATGCTGGATATGTTCCTTCCTTAGGAAGAAGCATCACCCAATTTGGGATTCTTGAGTTGATCTTAATATCGAAGTTATGTTGCGTGTTAAATTCTCTTAGGCGAGCTTGAAGTATTGAATGGAAACTTAATTTTTGTATGGTTAGTAGAAATTTCTTGTTTGCTAAGGGATTACTAATAGTACATCATAAAACTTAACTGTGTCCTCAGGTGATTAAATGTGATATCCGAAAAGCTTGACGGAATCTCATCAACAACTTCCTGGGTCACATGTTCGAAATAATCCCCATCACTAAGGATACATAATCAATCTTCTTGTAGCACAAATGTTTAGGGTCATATATCCCAAAAAAGGTTAATTGAAATAGTACTATTAGTTGTACCAGAGTTAAATTTACAGTCAAACAATTGTACTAAAATTTAATACAAATATTATTTTTATATATACTACCAAACAACTTCTTAGTGTTGAAGGAAGTGTCAAGTGTTATCTATTGATTTATAATATTGCGATAAACACATGTCATTCATAAAGTGTTTTGATGTAAGCACTCAGTACTATAAATTTCTAGTACAATAAGTATAACATCACTAATTTAAACTTCTAAGTTCTCTTCAAATTCTATACAAATATACTTTATATGTGTTTAATTTCACCTAAGCCACACAATTTTACATCAAGAGTTGCAAATTAAAGAAATCAATGCAAATGTCATCTACAAATTATACACCTTTTCTTTTATTGTTAAAGTTGTGATATGTTTGTTTGTTGTTCGTGTAGCGTGTACTCTGACCTTACCAATTGTATTCTTTTTCAATTTCTACAAATTATCATGCCTTTAGATGAACAAAGACTATGTTTACCTTTCCTTGATCGATTTAGCAATCTTGTCATTCATTTAATCGATGAAATTCTAAATAGGTTGTATTTTCGAGATGTTGTAAGAACTAGTACACTTTCTAAGGATTGGCAATATACTTGCCGTAGAATACCACATGTTTAATTTGATCAAACGGTCTAGGAAACACCAGAGGACTTGACATCCCCTACTATTGGATTTGTTCCTATTCTCGACGGTTTCCTTATGTTTCATATAGGAATATTATTGAAAGTTACCCTGGAAATTACTAGTCTAAGAGTATGTCCTATCGTTTGATATATTTGCTCAACACAAATCGTGATTCTTCTACGAGTTTTTTCTTCACAGATAAGGAAGGATCATGCCCAATATAAGTACTTCTCGGTCTAACTTGGACTAATGGATAAATGTAAGTTTCCACTTTATGATTTAAGCTTTCCCAAAGAAATTTAACACACAAAATAACTTTGAAATAATTCAATTAAAGAATTCAAAATTGGGTGATGCTTCTTCGAGTTTCTTCTTCACAGATGAGGAAGGATTCTATCCAACATAAATACTTCTCGATCTAACTTGGACTAATCCCTTAATAGGAAAGAAGTTCCTACTAACCAGAAAATATGTTCTCAAAGAGAATTCAACACACAACATAACATCGAAATAAACAACCAAAGACTCAAATCATACAACATTTAAGAACAACCATGAAATGTAAAATCCATCTTTGTTCCCAAACAGAGTATTCAAAACATTCATTCAGGTTCACAATCCTATTTTTCCAAGCATATAAAATCTTTATAGTACCTTAAAGCAAAGGCAAAACACAACCTTACTACTCCATCTACCAAATGTTTCGTTTCTGTTTGCACTTCCAAAACATTTTAGCCAAAGATTAAGAAGGATTGTAATAATGATACAAGTTAACAAGACACAAAACTTCTGCTTTAGATGATGACCGTTGAAACTTTGTTATCTCAGCGAGCACTTTGAGAGATTTGTTAGTTTCAATTTTACTAGGCTTGATTTCCATTTTCACCAGTTCTGGAGACTATGCCAATAAAACCTGGATAAACTGCATTTCCCCCTCTTGTAATAGTATATCATAAAATTTAACTGTCCTTCGATGATTAAATGTGATGTCCGAGAAGCTTGCAGGAATCTCATCAACAACCTCCTGGGGCATAGGTTTGAAATAATCCCCATCATTAAGGATACACCCCTAAAAAAAGTCAATAAAGAACAATCAATTCATTACATACAAATATAAAAACATGGAAAAGATAGAGAGAAAAATAAATATTAGTGACAACCTTAATTTCAATTTCTGCCAAATTTGGAGAGCTCCGTATCATGCAAAGAGCAAACAAAAGCTCAAAAAACTCTCCAAGTGTAATCCAAGATATGAATAGGCGTTTCAGATAGTTAAGAGCTGATGGAAGCCTTGTTGGTATAAATTCAGTTGATCCAATATCGACCTACGAATAAAATGACAAAAATCAAGATGCAAAAAAGAAAAGTACATGTATGAAAATACAAGTAAAATGAAGCAACATTACCTCAAAATGATCCCAGCTGAAATACTCGAGAGCACGAATAGACGAAAAAATATTTTTAAATCATCTTTTTCCTCTAGAACTAATTTTTTAGGCTCATACAGAACATTGGAAAGAATAGGAACATTTTCTAGATATATCAACTGTATATCGCCATGAAAGACAAATGACCTTAACTTAGGAGCATTAATACTCATAAGGTACAGATTGTCTATGTCTTTTAGCACCAAATCCTCAAGCAACGGGCAATTAGAGATTAAAATTTCAAACGTAGCAGAAGATAATGTTTCAAATTTTAATTTTTGGCTAATCAACTTATTAAATCCCTAGAGAAGCATGGAAGATGTATTTCACATTCCATGAGATACAAATGCCTCAATGCTGAACAATAAAAAAGAAGTAAGGGATCTTGTATGATGGATAAGTAAATAGAAGTTTAAGGACGAAATGTTGAATGAAATTTGTGTCGAGCAAATGTATCAAATGATCAAAATTAGGACATACTTTTAGACTAGTAATATCAAGGGTAACTTTCAATGTTGTTCCTATATGAAACCTGAAGAAACTATCGAGAATGGGAATAAATCCAATGTAGGGGATGTCAAGTCCTCTGGTGTATCCTAGAACGTTTGATCAAATTTAACCTCTGCAATTCTACAGCAAGTATGTTGCCAATCCATATAAAGTGTACTAGTTCTTACAACATCTCGAAAAGACAACCTATTTAGAATGTAATCGATTAAATGAATGGCAAGGTTGCTTAGTCGATCAGGAGAAGGTAAATGTAGTCTTTGTTCATCTAGAGGCATGATAATCTGTAAAACATAAACAACAATACCATTAGTAAGGTTAGGGTATACGCTACACGAACAACAAACAAATGCTCTTCACCTTATTCAATTAACATGTCACAACTCTAACAATAAAAAAAAAGGTGCATAATTTGTAGATGTCATTTGCTTTGATTTCTTTAATTTGCAACTTTGATGTAAAATTGTCTGGCTTAGGTTAAATCAAACACATATAAAGTATTTTTGTATAGAATATGAAGAGAACTTAGAAGTTTAAATTAGTGATGTTATACTTACTGTACTAGATATTTATAGTACTTAGTGCTTACATCAAAACATCATATGAATGACATGTGTTTATCGTAACATTATAAATCAATATATAACACTTGACACTTCATTCAACACTAAAGGATAATATTCAAGAGGGGGGGGTGAATTTTAATTTACGCTTTAGTCGACTCCCTGTACCAGTTAGTCGACTCACCTAAAGATTAGTTGATTTATATATAAGAGATAATTTGCGGAAAGTAAATAACACACAATATTTATACTGGTTCGAATCACCAATGTGGTGCCTAGTCCAGTCCCCTTGGGTTTCAAGGGTTTCCTTTAGAGCGTTTGAAGTGAGTCTTTGAGTAGTACAATCTTTCAGTAACTTGTTCGTGTCTGATATGCAAATCAGAGACTATCCTTGACGCTTCCTCTACTTGTAAGCCTACACTTAGAATCTTTCTCTCTCTTTTCTTTTCAATTGTTTTCACTATTGTGATTACAAAGCTTTATGAAAGATAAAAGAAGATTTCACTTATAAGGTCAATAGAAGTTTCGTTTTTCATCAGAGATGGAGAGAGGTATATATAGTTGGGAGATGATGCTCTATTGAAAACCCAAGGGATTTGTGAATCAAGGATCTTTGGATGACTTCTTGATTTAGTTGAATTGATTTGCTGAATCATGTCCATATTTGATATGTGCATGATTAAATCAATTACTTCCTTTGCTGTATGATTTTCTGTGATTTTGCTGAGTTGGTTGATCTTTTCCATAAGTGGTGACTTCCTTTCTTTGCTGGATGGTTCGTTGAGATTTTGTCTGATCTTGAATTTTTATTGTCTTCGATAATTTGTGGCGTGATTATCCTGTAAATATATCCATTCCTTCTTTAGTCCTTGATTCTGCTTGATTTAAGATCTCTTGCCTTTTCTGGATGCTTGCTAAACCTAGCCTGGATTCTTTTAATTATTGGCTTTGTGTTTGTATTCCGTAAGAGAGTTGTGCCTTTAAGTTTCCCGTATTATGCTTCGTTAATTATTGCGATTTTTCATTAATTAGAACATAGCAAGTTATCAATCTCCCCCTTTTTGGTAATGACAACTATAATTAATAAGAGCGTAAGACGACTTCCCTTTTCGATTGTTCTTGGATAATGGATTGAGTTCTCCCCCTGTATGAGTGCCGCTCCCTCTTTCTATGTGCCCATGTAAATATTCTCCCCCTTTGACATAATCAAAAAGGAAAACAAAAACCGCGCAAGATAGATAGAAAATAAGACAGCTAAACAGTTAAAGAGTGTGGGGTCAGAAGCACCGAATATACAGTTCAAAAGATAAGGAGAGAGTTCTCCGACAAGATAAGAGTCTGAAAAAAAGTAAGGGTGGCTAAAGACTTAATGTTTCTTCAGAAAATATGTCAGAGTGTTGACGACGTTCTTGCATAAAGTGTTAAGGGATTGCTCAACAGTCTTAGGGAGGGAGCAGTACGAGGTGTTCATGGTAACAGCTAGCTGATTGTGAGCAGAGTCATCTCCTGTCTTGATGGAGTTAACTTCTTTCAGAATCATGTTGACAGAATGAGAGGCATCCTTCTTAAGTGCTCCTAGGTCAAGTTGGAGCTTTCCAATGTCGATACTGGAGTCCTTCTGAATTTGTAGCACCTTCCCAAACATATCCTGTAACACCTGCATATTAGATTCAAGACCATCAACCTTTACCTTTATGTTTTCAACCTCTTTGATAATTAGAGCTGCGGAGTCAGCAGAGATTTGAGTAGCCCGGGGTGTTTCAGGCCTTGATTGAACAGACTCCTTCTTATACCACTTTTCATTGATCAACACTTAGCCCATGCTCGAAAAGGTTTGAGTATCATATGTAGCATCAATTAAGCTTGGCCTGTAGTAAGATATATCCACAAAGAGAATCGATAATAATATGAGAAATAAGCAGTTCATAGGGAAAACTCGCAGAGGAGTTCAGATCTCCAAGACTTTTAACAATGTACTCGCGTACCCACAAATCCCAATTTATGTTAATCTTTTTCAACAGACAGAAAACAACAAAGATATCTCTGTTAGATATTTTGTTAGGACCCCTTTCATGGAACCAGAGTAGTAGCCACGATATGGGCAAGAATTAGATTTTCAAAACCAAGGTACAGCGGACCAAATTGAGATATGTTAGCCCCAGATTCAGCAAGAAACACTTTAGCATCTTCCAACAAAGTTTCAAACTGATCAGGCAACACGTTACCATGCATGAACGGTGTTTCACCAGTAAATTCAGAACCAAACACTTCCTTAAACAGAAAGTCATTAAGAATGATGTGGTTACCCAAAACTAGGATTTCCCACTCACCATTAACAGCGAAACTTCGGAGATTAGCATAAAATAATCTAATAGGCTCTTCAAAAAACACATTCCCACACAATCGTAGTAGAAGAGAAAGCTTTTGAGCACGAAAGAATGTACTACTGAGCAGTGAGATGACTCAAGTTGTTCCAGATTTATGACTCGAGATGACTCAAGTTGTTCCAGATTTATGACTCGACCTGGAACAATGGCATGTTTTGAGAACAGAAAAAATCGTGCTTTGTGCTCCAATCCCCAGAAAAGTAAAGAGTCTTCCTCAGTGAAAAAGTCTGGAACCACAGTTCGAGCCTTCTTGGAGGTTCGTTGCTTTGAGGAAGAGGGACGTTTCTTGGAGACCGGTGAGCGAATCACTGATTCCGACTCAGAGGAGTTAGAGGAGAGAGGTTCCACTTCAAGCGATTCAGAAGAAGAAATCCATAGATCGAGTGTGAATGATAACAAAAATAAGAAAAGAAAAAAACTAAGAGGAAGAAGAAAAGAAGGTGGGTGAAACTATATGAAGAGGGGGGTACAGAAACCGAAGGTTTTTGTGGGAATCGAGGGGTCTTTAATGAAAAGGCGGGATGAATCTGCAAAAGGAAAAATGATTACGAATAGTAATTAAAAAAATTAATTATCAAATCTAATAATACCAAGACTTTCTCGAAAGAAACAAAATCGTTCCTCAAGTAAAGGCTTGGTAAATATATCTGCTAATTGATTATGAGAATCAACAAATTCAAGTACGAAATCACAATTTTCAACATGATCACTGATAAAATGATGTTTTATATCGATATGTTTAGCCCTTGAATGATGAACAATATATTTAGATAAACTGTAGCACTTGTATTATCACAAACAATAGGTACTCCCTCAAATGTTAGACCATAATCCAGAAGTTCATGCATCATCCAAAGTAATTGAGTGCCACAACTTCCGACTGCCAAATATTCAAACTCGGTAGTTGAGAGAGAAACAACTGTCTGCTTTTTATTATGCCAAGAGATGAGAGAATTTTCCAAAAGTTGATATGTTCCACTTGTACTTTTTCTGTCATTTTTGTCACTTGCAAAGTCTGCATCTGAAAAACTAATTAAGTCAAAAATTTTAGAAGAAGGGTACCATTAACCCATGTCGGAGGTGCCAATAAGATAGCGAATAATTCGTTTCACGGCGGTGAGATGAGATTCCTTTGGGGCAGATTGAAAACGGGCACACTTGCAGACACTAATCATTATATCTGGTCGGCTGGCAGTAAGGTACATCAGTGATCCGATCATTCCACAATATAATTTTTCGTCGACTGCTTTTCCTGTTGAATCAGATTCCAGACATGTGGATGGACTCATTAGGGTTCCAAATGCTTTGCCCTTGTCGATTCCAAATTTTTTTATCAACTCTTTTGCATGTTTTCCTTGATTTATGAAAATTCCTTTATCTGATTGCTTAATTTGAAGTCCAAGAAAGAATGAAAGCTCACCTATGAGACTCATTTCAAACTCACTTTTCACGAGTTCAGCAAAATTCTCACAGAGAGATAGGTTTGAGCATCCAAATATAATATCATCAACATAAATTTGAACAATAAGAATGCAAGAGTCAGATTTCTTTGTAAAAAGAGTAGTATCAATTTTACCTCTTTGAAATTCATTTTAATAAGAAAATAACTTAGTCTTTCATACCATGCTTTGGGAGCCCGCTTTAGACCATAAAGATCTTTTGATAGTTTAAAGACATAATTAGGACAAGAAGAATTTTCAAAACCGGGCGGCTCTTTAACAAATACTTCTTCTTTAATGAAGACATTTAAAAAAGCGCTTTTAACTTCCATTTGAAAAAGTTTGAAACGATTAAAGGATGCAAAGGCGAGAAGAATTCGAATGGATTCTAACCTTGCCACAGGGGTGAAGGTTTCATCATAGTCGACTCATTCTTGTTGTGAGTAACCTTGAGCGACTAACCTGACTTTATTTCATCCAGTTTGTTTCGAAATACCCATTTTGTTCCTATCCCAGAGCAATTTTTTGGTCTTTCAGTGAGAGTCCACACCTGATTTGTTTTGAATTTATCAAGCTCTTCTTTCATTGCAAGTATCCACGACTCATCTTCCAAAGCTTCGTTTATTTGTTTTGGTTCCATTTGAGATATGAGGGCCAAAGAAGCTTTTTTCTTGAGTGATGACCTTGTCTGGATTTTATCATCTGGTTTAATGAGAATAAAATTTTCAGGATAACTTGTATTGTGTCTCCATTCCCTTGGAATGTTGACTTTTTCAGTTGGAGTAGTCGACTCGGGTATGTCAGTAGCTGGCTCTTCAAGTGCCTTTTCAGTTAATGATTTTTGAGCCTCTTCTGCTGGTGGTATAAAATTAATTTCATCTTCACTTACTTCACATTCCTGCATTCTTGGATTAGAATCATCAAATATCACATGGACGGATTCTTCAACACTGAAAGTTCTCTTATTAAATACTCGAAAAGCTCTGCTAATTGGTGCATAACCTAAGAAAATACCTTTGTCACTTTTTGGATCAAACTTTCCAAGATGGTTCTTACCGTTATTGTGGATGAAGCATTTGCATCCGAAAGGATGAAAGTAGCTAATGTTAGGTTTCTTTCCTCTCAAAAGTTCATGAGGAGTCTTTTTCAGTATAGGTCTGATGATACACCTATTAAGAATGTGACAGGCTGTGTTTACTGCTTCTGCCCAAAAATGGTCAGGAAGATTTTGATCAAGCAACATTGTCCTTGTTGTATCTTGTAATGATCGATTTTTTGCTTTCCACCACCCCGTTTTTCTGAGGAGATTTGGGTGAAGATAAATTTTGAGTGAAGCCATTTTCAGCACAGAACTCTTCAAAAACTTTATTTTTGAATTCACCACCATGATCGCTGTGAATTGTTGTGATGTAATACCCTGCCTCTCTTTGAACTTTTCTACAAAACACTTCAAAGTTAGTAAATGCTTCATTTTTATGAGATAGAAAGATTACCCATGTGAACCTTGAATAGTCATCAACAATTACAAAAGCATATCGTTTACCTCCAATACTGGTAGTTCTAGTAGGACCTAATAGATCCATGTGGAGAAGCTGGAGGGGTTTTGAAGTACTTACAATGTCTTTTTCTTTAAAAGATGAACGAGTTTGTTTACCCAATTGACATGCATCACATATGTGATCCTTTTCAAATTTCAGTTTTGGCAAACCTATTACCAAATTGAGTCTTGATAATTTCTCATGCTTGCATGTCCAAGCTTTCTATGCCATAGCCATGGATCATTTGTTACTGGAGTAAGACATGTGAGAGATGTAAAATAAACATTATTTAAAATATAGATATTATTTAATCGATCTCCAACAAGTGAGATCTTTTTCTCAGGATGTTTGATGATGCAACTAACTGTATTGAATGTGACTTGAAACCCATCACATTGGTGGCTAATGCTGAGAAGATTATGTTTGAGTCCCTCAACCAAATATACTTCTACTAGATCGCATGATGAACTGAGTGTGATAGTTCCGACTCCAGTGACTTCTCCTTTAGCATTATCACCGAATCTAACACATCCTCCATTTATTTTTTTTATAGTTTTGAAATTTTCTTTCTTGTGAAATTAGGTCTTAGGCCTTACTCACACCCCAAAAGCTAGCTAAAAGAGAGGAGGATTGTCCAAGCCTTATAAGGAGTCCACCCATCTCATTAACCACCGATGTGGGACTTTTGTCATTCTTTAACACACCACCTCACACCCAGTGCTTAGCATATTGTGCGTGTGCAATTTTTAATTTTGGGGCCCCCAACATCGGGTGAGACGGGCCCTGCTCTGTTAGCATGTGAAATTAGGTCATAGGCGTAACTCACACCCCAAAAGCTAGCTCAAAGGGAGGAGGATTGTCAAAGCCTTATAAGGAGTCCACCCATCTCATTAACCACTGATGTGGTACTTTTGTCATTTTTTAACATTTCTTCCCACACATATGTCTGGAGCATCCACTGTCAAGTACCCACATTCCTTTTCTGTAGGTTTTCTTAGACTGCTCCTGCAAGATAATAAAATTAATTTCTTTTAGGTACCCAAGTGTTTTTGCGTCCTTGATTGTTACTATTTTGGTCTCCAAATCCAATTTCCAGAAGAATATTTTCTACAATTAAAGGATTTATGACCAGCATTGCCATAAGTATAACAAATAATATTTGTAGATAAATAAGGAGAATAGGAATTTGAAGTAGATCTGTTTGATCTATTAGTATTATGACTAAGATATTTTATTCTATAATGTGTAGTCTAATTTGATCGAACAGAACTGTGGCTCAGAGATTTTCTGATGCTATTAAGCTACATTTTTACTTCCTCCAGCTCTTCTGTAAGTAAGTCAACTTCAATATGACTTGCTTCGAGAAGTATTTGACAGTCTTTCTTTTCTTGTACAAGTTTATTGTATTCGTCAATGACTTTCTATAATTCGTTAGTGACCATGTCAAGAAAATTTTGTAAGTTGTCACATTCAGAACAATTATAAGGTCTTACCTTACTTGATTCTCCTAGCGCCATGAAACACAAGTTTGCCATCTCGTCATAGTCATCATCGGTTGTTTCTCCTTGTTCCCATGCTTTGAGACTTTTTGGATCTTCATTTCTTCGATTTGTTCTTCTTCTTCGCTTTGGACAGTTTTGTTTAATATGACATGGATCCTCAAAATAGTAGCATCGATCATCATTTCTTTTGAAGTCCTTGTTCTTAAAATCTTGTTGAGGTCTTTGTCTTCTTTGTCTGAGCATTTGTCTTACTCCACGATTTATAAGAGCCATGCCTTCGTCTTGATTTTCACCACTTTCTTCCTCAATTTCAGGTGTCTCAGCAGTAAATGTCACTATCTTCTTTTTCTCGCCTTTATTGTACCTATTAATATAGTTCTGTTCATAAGCCAATAAATTACCTCGAAGTTCATCGTATGTAATAGTATGAAGATCTCCATCTTCGAGAATTGCAGCTTTGGTTTCCCAGGATTTGGAAAGGCTTCTAACGATTTTTCCCACTTGTAGTGCATTTGAATACAACATTCCAAGAGATTTGAGTTCACAAACGATTTTCCTGAATCTTGAGAACATGGATTCAACATTTTCATCTTCGGCCATCTTGAATAACTCATATTCATTTACTTTTGGTAGTTCCTTCGTAAGTTACTTCTAGCTTGTCCCACATTTCTTTCGCAGTTTTACATGTTGAGATTTTGTCTTATTCTGCTCCACTGACTTCGCAATACAGTAAACTTATATCTCTAGCATCAGTTTGAATTACCTCTTGTTGTTCCTTAGTGATGTCAACTGATTCAGGATCAAATGGATTTTCAGTGCCATCCTTTTCAGTCAGTCTTGGAATAGGATTCAGACCATTTTTTATCACTATCCATGCTTGATGATCATCTGATGAAACAAAAATTCTGAATCTATCTTTCCAGTGAGAGTAATGTTGTCCATTGAAGTATTGTGGTCGATGCGACGAATGTCCGTCTTGAAGTAACGCACCAGGAATTTGATAGTGTTCCATTTTGATCTTTGCTCACCTATGGTTAAACACTGAATTTTTGAGACCTGCTCTGATACAATCAATATTCAAGAGAGCGGGGGGGGGGGGATTTTAAATAAGCTTTAGTCGACTCCCTGTACAAGTTAGTCGACTCACCTACAGATTAGTCGATTAATATATGAGAAATAATTTGCAGAAAGTAAATCACACAGAATATTTATACTGGTTCAGATCACCAGTGTGGTGCGTAGTCCAGTCCCTTGGGTTTCCTTTAGAGCGTTTGAAGTGAGTCTTTGAGTAGTACAATCTTTCAGTAACTTGTTCCTGTCTGATATGCAAATCAAAGACTATCCTTGACGCCTCCTCTACTTGTAAGCTTACACTTAGAATCTTTCTCTCTCTTTTCTGTTCAATTGTTTTCACTCTTGTGATTACAAAGCTTTATGAAAGATAAAAGACGATTTCGCTTATAAGCTCAATAGAAGTTTCGTGTTTTTCATCAGAGATGGAGAGAGGTATATATAGTTGGGAGAGGATGCTCTATTGAAAACCCAAGGGATATGTAAATCAAGGATCTTTGGATGACTCCTTCGTTTAGTTGAATTGATTTGCTGAATCATGTCCATATTTGATATGTGCGTGATTAAATCAATTACTTCCTTTGCTGTATGATTTTCTATAATTTTGCTGAGTTGGTTGATCTTTTCCATAAGTGCTGACTTCCTTCCTTTGTTGGATGGTTCCTTGAGATTTTGTCTGATCTTGAATTTTTATTCTCTTCCATAATTTGTGGTGTGATTATCTTGGAAATATATCCATTCCTTCTTTAGTTGTTGATTCTGCGTGATTTACGATATCTTTCCTTTTCTGGATGCTTGATACACCCAGCCTGTATTCTTTTGATTATTGGCTTTGTGTTTGTTTTCTGTAAGAGTGTTTTGCCTTTAAGTTGCCCGTATTATGCTTCGTTAATTCCTGCGATTTGCCATTAATCAGAATATAGCAAGTTATCAAAAGAGTCATTTGGTAGTATATATAAAAATAGTATTTGTATTAAATTTTGGTACAATGTTTGACGGTAAATTTAACTCTGGTACAACTAATACTAGTATTACAATTTTTTTTCTTAATATTTTTTACTTTTCATTTGCTTTCAACGCTCTCTACGCCACCTCAACACCAAAAAGGCGTATTTATTACATTTCAAATTAGTTCTAGGAGGTATTAGGACATTTAAAGAAAATGGGTGTCCTTCAAATTTCAACCATAGTTCAAGGGAGTACTTATGCCTTTTTTTAATAAAATAAAATCAAAATCAAAATTAAAAAACTTGACAATGTTTTTTTCCTTAACTTTTTCTTTTTGAAATTCGTGGGTTCTAGGACTAAATAAAAATCATTTTATTTCTTTTAGTTAGATTTCTAACATGATGAATTAAATCTATCAAAAAAATATTGTTGTAGTTTATTAAATGCCCATTTTAACAAAATTTTCTTTCTTCAATCTTAATGGTGGTTGTCTAAAATCTTATGTCGTAATAGAACATAAAAATCTGTGTCTATAAGAAGAAAAAATGAACCTAATAATTGAAGTGCACCAATATGTTAACTCCTTAAAGTTAGTTGATTTTGAAAATAGATACTTAACGCGTTGATCTCAATTTTCGTAGGTCACTATTTGAAAAATCATCAGCGCGAACGACTTCAAGAAGGAAAAGAATATTTGGTTGAAGCTACAGAGAAACATTGGAAAGGAAAGCCTCAAATCTAAGGGAAAAAAAAGGAAAGGAATATATGGTTGATCAGCAAATAAAGAAAAGTCTAAATGAAGCAGAATACTCGCACACTTGGCAAAGATCACAACCGAATCATCAAGAAAGGAAAGAGTCAGGAATCAAGCCACAAGATAAGAAGTCTGTCGATCATACAAGGAAAAGATCAAACCAGCAAAAGGAAAGAAGAAGAAGCGATTTACTTCATGGATATAGATCAACTAAATCGCCTCAATCAAGGAGTCCCTAAATTAATCCTTGATTGATATAAACCCTTGGAGTTTTCCTTACAAGAGAACAAATCATCATCTACATAAACCGACCCAAATTTGTTGTGTGAAGTACGCAACTTCACTTGAGCTTAACAAACTATTTTCTTTTGTCTTTCATAAAAAGAATTATAAACACGTGAGTGATACAATTGAAAAGAAAAGAGAAAAGAAAAGAGAAAAGAAAGAATCTGAGTGTAGGTATACAAATTGAGGCAGTGTCAAGGTAGAAATCTGATATGCATATCATACATAATAAAGTCTCAAATTGTTGTAGCACGAAGATCTCTTCAAAGCTCTTAAGGATATTCCTTGAAACCCAAAGGGAATGGACTAGGCACCACATTGGTGATCCGAACCAAGATAAAACCTTTTGTGTCAATTATTTACTGCAACTTTTTATTATTGTATATCTTCTTACTAACTTTTAGGTGAATAAACTATCGACTACTAGTAGTTGACTAAGTGAATTTTAAATTCACCCCCCTCCTTCTTGAATATCAATTGGTATCAGAGCAGGTCTAACAGATTTAGTGTTTAACCACACGTGAGAAAAGATCAAATGGCACCATACCAAATCCCCGGTGCTTTACTTTATGACGGACACTCTTCACATAGACCACCTTACTTCAATAGGCAACATTACTCTCACTGCAAAGATTGATTCAAAATCTTTGTCTCCGCAAATGACCATCAAGCTTGAATAGTCATCAACAAAGGCCCAAATCCAATCCTTGGATTAACTAAAAAGGATGGAACTGAAAAACCTTTTGATCCTAAATTGTTTGATATTAATAAGGAACAACAAGAGGTAATTCAAACTAACGCTAGAGCTATAAGTTTGTTGTATTGTGCAGTAGCCAGAGCGGAGTATTACAAAATATCAACTGGCGAAACTGCAAAAGAAATGTGGGATAAACTTGAAGTAACCTATGAAGGAACAACGACAGTCAAGGAAGCTCAAATAAGCTGCCTTGTAAATGAACACGAATTGTTCAAAATGTTGACGATGAAAATGTTGAATCCATGTTCTCAAGATCAGCAAAATTGTCAGTGAACTAAAATCTCTTAGAATGGTGTATTCAAACTCGTTACAAGTCAGTAAACTTGTCAACAGTCTTCACAAAGCCTGGGAAACAAAAGATGCCATTCTTGAAGACGGAGATCTACAAACCATGACATATGATGAACTTTGAGGTAACTTAATGTATTATGAATAAAATCACATTAACAAGTAGAACAAGGAAGAAAAAAATAAAACAGTGGCTTTTATTGCTGAGACATTGGAAACTAAGGAGGAAGCCGATGAAAATCAAGATGAAGGAATGACCCTCATTAATCGTGGAGTAAGACAAATGCCCAGACAAATGAGACAGCGACCTCAACAATATTCAAAAACAAAGGACTTCAAAAGAAATAATCATCGATGCTACTACTGCAGAGAACCAGGACATATCAAGTAAAATTGTCCAAAATGAAGAAGAAGAAGCGATCGACGAAATGAAGATCCAAAAAGTCTCGGAGCATGGGAACAAGGTTAAACAACCGATATTGACTACAATGAAATGGCAAACTCGTGTTTCATGTCTCTAGGAGAAACAAGCGAGGTAAGATCTTATAGTTTTCCAAACTATAATGACTTAAAAAATTCTTTGGATATGATCACTGATGAATTACAAAAATTTATTGACGAATACAACAAACTTGCTCAAGAAAAGAAAGTTTGGCAGATTTTTCTTGAAGCAAGTCAGATTGAAGTTGATCTACTTACAGAAGAATTGGAGGAAGTAAAATTGCAGTTAAATAGTGTGAGAAAATCCTCAAGACATAGTTCTATTCAATCAAACAGAATTAGGCTCTACAGAAGGACCTCTCCAAGTCATAATTCTAACAGATCAAATAGATCCATCTCCCATCCGTATTCTCCTAATTCGTCATTTAATATTGTGTGTTTTACTTATGGCGATATCGGTCATAAATCCTTCAAATGTAGAAAACATTCTTCTGGAAAATAGATTTGGAGACCAAAAGTTGTTAATCATCAAGGGCCCAAAAATACTTGGGTTCCTAAAAGAAACTAATCTTTTTGTCTTGCAGGAGCAATCCAAGAAAACCTACAAAAAGGGAATGTGGGTACTTGATAGCGGACTCTCCAGACGTATGTGTGGAAAGAAGGAAAATTTCAAAACAATAAAAAGAATAGATGGAGGATGTGTTAGGTTTGGAGATAATGCTAAAGGAGAAGTTAACAGAGTCAAAACCATCACTCTTAGCTCATTATGCGATCTTGTTGAAGTTTACTTAGTCGAAGTACTCAAATATAATCTACTCAGAATAACAGAATAAGTCAACTGTGTGACGCTGGATTTCAAGTCACATTCAATACAGATAGCTGCATCATTAAGCATCCTGGGAAAAGACTTACACTTATCGGAGACCGAGTAATCTATATTTATATCTTAAATAATTTTGATTTTCCATCTCTCACTTGTCTCAATGCAGTGACAAGCGATCCATGGCTATAGCATCAAGAGTTTGGACACGCAAGCATGCATGCTCTTGAAAAACTGTCTAGACTTAAACTAGTGATTCGACTGCCGAAACTAAAGTTTGAAAAAGATCACATCTGTGATGCATGTCAAATGGGTAAGCAAACTCTTTCATCGTTCAAAGGTAAAGACATTGTAAGTACATCTAAACCCCTACAACTTCTTCATATGGATCTTTTTGGTCCCACTTGAACTGCCAATATTGGAGGTAAAAGATATGTCTTTGTAATCTTTAATGACTTCTCAAGGTTCACATGGATAATATTCTTAACTCATAAAAATAAAGCCTTTGATAATTTTGAAGCTTTTAGTAGAAAAGTTCAGAAAGAAGCAAGATATTTCATCACAACCATACATAGTGATCATGGTCGTGAATTTGTAAATAAGGCATTTGAAGAATTTTGTGCTCAAAATGAATTCACTCAAAATTTCTCTTCACCCAAATATCCTCAACAAAATGGAATAGTTGAACAAGTTGATCCTTACAAGATACAGCAAGAAGAATGCTTTTGGATAGAAGTTTACCAGATCACTTTTGGGCAGAAGCAGTGAGCACTGCATGTCACATTCTTAATAGCTGCTTAATTAGACCTATACTGAAGAACACTCCTTATGAACTGTGGAGAGGTAAGAAACATAAGCTACTTTCATCCCTTTGGATGCAAGTGCTTCATCCACAACAATGGTAAGAACAATCTTGGTAAGTTCGATCAAAGGAGTGGCGAAGGTATTTTCTTAGGCTATGGTCCTATCAATAGAGCCTTTCATGTTTTTAATAAAAGAACTTTAAGTGTTGAAGAATATGTGCATGTTGTATTTGATGAGACTAACCCAAGAATGCAAGAAATTAAAGGAGGTGACGACGAAATCACCCCCGATCAAAACAGTGGAAAATACTGCAGATATCAATTCTAAAATTCATACTGAATTTAACTACTGCAGAAGCAAAGTCGACTACTCCAGCTGACAGATCAAATATTCCAAGAGAATTGCAACATAATTCTAATTATCCTGAAAATTTCATTCTCGATAAACTTGATGAAAAAATTCAGACGTGATCTTCTCTCAAAAAACAAGCTTCCGTTGCATTGATATCTCAAATGGAACCTAAACGAATAAATGAAGCAATGGAAGACGAATCATGGGTGCAAGCAATGAAGGAAGAACTCGATTAATTTGAAAGAAATCAGGTATGGCCTCTAATTGAAAGACCAAAAAATTTCTCTGTTATTGGAATCAAGTGGGTATTTCAAAACAAACTAGATGAAAAGGGAAAATTTAGTCGAAACAAAGCATGGTTAGTCGCTCAAGGTACCTCACAACAAGAAGGTATTGGCTACGATGAAACCTTTGCACATGTGGAAAGGTTATAATATATTCGAATTTTACTTTCTTATGCCTCTTTCAAGCATTTTATACTTTTTCAAATGCATGTGAAAAGTGCGTTTTTAAACGGTTTTATTAAAGAAGAAGTTTTTGACCCCTCGGTTTTGAAAATCCTTCTTGTCCCAATTTTGTTTATAAACTTTCCAATGCTCTTTACATACTTAAACAAGCTCCAAAAGCTCGGTCCCCAATGAGTCCGTCCACGTGTCTTGAAACTGATGCATCTGGAAAAGACGTGGATGAAAAGATGTATAGAGAGATAGTTGGCTCATTACTATATCTTACAGCCAGTCGAACCGATATAATGTATAATGTATGCAAGTGTGCACGATTTGAAGCTGCTCCGAAGGAATCACATCTCACGGCAGTAAAACGAATCATTTGCTACCTCATTGGAACCACAGAGCTAGGACTATGGTATCCTCATTCTACTCATTTTGATTTAATTGGTTATTCAGATGCTGACTTTGCAGGTGACAAAAACGACTGAAAAAGCACTAGTGGAACATGTCAAATCTTGGGACACTCTCTGGTCTCATGGCATAGCAAGAAACAAGCTTCGATTGCCTTATCCACCACGGAATCTTGATACTTAGCGGTTGGAAGTTGTGGTACTCAAATTTTATGGACGATGCATCAATTACTTGATGATGATCTTTCTTATGAAGCTGTCCCGATTATCTGTGATAATACTTCAGTCTTTTTAAATATATTGTGCATCATTATAGGCCTAAGCATATCGACATATTCGTGATCATGTTTAAAATGGTGATTTTCCTCTTGAATTTGTAGACTCTAATAATTAATTAGCTGATATTTTTACTAAATCTCTTCTTGAGGAAATATTTTGCTCTCTCAGAGATCGCCTTGGCATTAAATGTGTTGACTAATCCGTTGTACTTTATTGTTTATTTATTTTATTTCCTTATGCATTTAATGTGTTTTCTCTTTTTTTTGTTCAGTAATTATGACCTGCTGCCGCCTCTTCCGCTTCTGCTTCTTCCTGTCAAATCCCCTTCCCTTTCCTGTTTGATCCCCTTTCTTTTCTCTCCTCTTTTTTCTTTTTATTTATCCTTTCCTTCACTCTCTTCTACTCTTTATCTCACCATGATAAAAACTCGCTCCATGACCTCAAAGAAATCCTCTATCTCTTCGAGTTCTGTCGAAGTAGACACCATATCTGTCTCTTCTAATTCCTCCGCAGGATCCATGGTTGCTTCGTCCGAGTCCTTAAAAAAGAGAGCTTCTACTACTAAGCAGAAAGCATCAAAGAAGCCTCATCTCCGTATGATGGGATCTCTCTCCCACGCGGACATGCAACAATTTTGGGGTATCGAACAGAAGCACATATATGATCTCTTCAAAACTCGCCCTGTTGTTCCCGGCCGTGTTGTCAATATCAGTCAATGAAAGGACTCTCACTGCCCGCTAAGCTCATATCTCAAAGCTCAGAAACTCTCTCTCTTTTTTATTTTTTGTGGTCTTGTACTTTTTGATGAAGCGTTTTGCCTGCTCTATGCAAATCTACGAAAATCTATTCCAAGATGTGTTTGGTACTAAGTTTTCTAGGGCAATTCCGTACATAAACGAAACATGGCCTAATGACTTTGAATTTTCTCTGGAAGTTGCAAAGCGAGTCGTTGTTGAACCCGACTGTGACATTTTTGACTTAGGGCCCTTATCGCTATGTTTAGAGAACCATATTCTCTCACATATCGTGGACATAACTCTTATTCCCAGGAAGGGATCTTTGAGTAATATCTCTACTCGTGATGTATTTTTTCTCTACTTTCTTCTGAAAAAATACCACATCAACTGGTCAGAATGGTTCAAGGTGTATATGTGGGAAAGTTTTGAAGACTTGAATGTCTTGGCAAGTCTGCACTATGGATTTCTCATCTCGAGGATTATTATGGACCGTCTTGTGGATCTTTCTATGTTTACCCCCTCTTATAAATGCAACTTATGATTCTCGCACTTTTTCTAGTATGGGGTATATGCAGGTTGGTGAAAAGTGGGTAAAAAAGAACTCACTCAAAGCTCGGGCGGATTCTCCCAAACCCTCAAAATTCTCGGTAGATTCCGCCACTTGTTTAATGCAGGACAATGAAGAGGTCAAAACTAGACTCTTAGTTGTAGAACGGAAGTTGAAGACCTTTCATGATGTTGTGGAAAAGGTATTTTGTTTACAGAAAGACTCTAGCACTGATATCGGTAAGTTGCACATTACCATGATAGCGATCAAATAGGAAGGTATCTCAACGGTAAATCTCTTGATCCAACAAGTTGACTCTCTCAAAAGTCGAGTCAACTCCTCCAACAATGAGCTTGTTGTTACAGTTCAGATCTCATACTTCTGTCTTTCGCGGAATATGGAATGTTCTTACGACACCTTCTGTGAGAAAGTGATTAACTCCCTCAAGTACTTTTGTGGTGGTCATTAACTCTACTAACTGAACCTTTAATTTTTGCACTAACTTTCGATAGGGGCATGTACCTCTCTATCTCTTGGACCACTATTTTTCTCTCTCTCTGACTATTAGACTACTCTGGTATCTGCTGTCTTTGCTTTAATCTAGAATCATTTTCGCTATTATTTTATATTATGACAAAGGGGGAGAAAACAAATCTATCATTCTTACTCCTCCGTGAGACAGGGGAGAGATGCATGCATCGATGAACTAAGACATAAAACCTCAGGGAAGTACAATTAACTTTCTCAGTAAAATTGACTGTCACGATTACTATTAATATTGTCATCAATCTTGTCATTATCAAAAAGGGGGAGATTGTTAACTCCTTATAGCTAGTTGATTTTTAAAATAGACACTTAACGAGTTGATCTCAATTTTCGTAGGTCACTAATTTAAAAGGGAAATCATCAGCGCAACGACTTCAAGAATGAAAAGAATATTTGCTTGAAGCTGCAGAAAAGCATTGGAAAGGCAAGCCTCAAATCTAAGGGACAAAAGAAGGAAAGGAATATATGGTTGATCAGCATATAAAGGAAAGTCTAAATGAAGAAGAATACTAGCACACTTGGCAGAGATCACAACCGAATCATCAAGAAAGGAATGAGCCATGAATCAAGCCACAAGATAAGAAATTTTTCAATCATACAAGGAAAAGACCAAACCAGCAAAAGGAAAGCAGAAGACGCAATTTACTTAATGGATACATATCAACTAAATCGCCTCAATCAAGGACTCCCTAAATTGATCCTTCATTGAGATAAATCCCTTGGGTTTTTCCTTACAAAAGAACATATCATCATCTACATAAACCGACCCAAATTTGTAGTGTGAAGTATGCAACTTCACTTGAGCTTAGAAACCAATTTTCTTTTGTCTTTCATAAAGCTTTGTAAACACGTGTCTTATACAATTGAAAAGAAAAGAGAAAAGAAAGAATCTGAGTAAGTATACAAGTTGAGGCAGTGTCAAGGTAGAAATCTTATTTGCATATCAGACATGAGAAAGTTTCAAATTGTTGTAACACAAAGATCTATTCAAATCTCTTAAGGAAAACCCTTGAAACCCAAGGGGACTGGACTAGGCACCACATTGGTGATCTGAACCAGGATAAAATCTTTTGTGTCAATTATTTAATGCAACTTCCTATTATTGTTTATCTTCCTACTAACTTGAATGTGAGTCGACTATCGATTACTGGCAGTTCAATAAGTGAATTTAAAATTACACCCCCGAATATCACAATAAACTTAAAAAGAAATAAGGGCTTTAGCTAGATTGAAACCTAGTTTTGTGGGTGATTCCTCTAGCACAAGGATAGCTCTACACTCATTAAGAATGCGTGGTTAATTATATCGTTTTTTTTGCCAGAGATACATATACATGAATATACACCCACACATATGAATGTGGATCCGCTTCTCATAACAAGATAAAGTTACTTCATAAGTGAAAATCATAAGTGCATGTTTCAAGTTCTTATACGGTATGTCAAAGAATAAACATTTATACTAATAAAGAAATTAATATATATATATATATATATATATATATATATATATATATATATATACATACCAGGATTTTGAACGAGCGTATTTGACGCAGAAAACGAAATCAACTACTGTTTGCCCTATCTTACGCTACTGTAACTTTCGTGATTGAATCGAGTGGAGGTATTAACCCTAATGAACATAAAAGGATCAATTTATAGGATTCCACTGAAAATGTTATTGTTTTTGTTGCGCAACATATAATCTAATTAAATGATGAAACTATTTAATTATTAAAATAAAATAAAAATTATATGGTTCAACTAATTTATGATATGTAATTATCATATTAGTAATATTAGTAGTTAATGCTTGAAATAATTACTATTTATAGCTGTTCTTTTTATTTCATAGAAAAATAGTAAATACAGACAACTATCTACAATTTGGTTGTAACATTAGACATTTCTATGCTAATCTTCATTTGCTCAGATAAATCGCGACTCGTCCAAAAGAGGATAACTATTTGGTAGTTTTTGATTAGTTTTTCATGTACAAGTGTACTTGTTTCATTGATTTTTCTTCTATTTTAAAATTGAGCGAATTAGATCAATTTTAGTCAAACATATTGTCTCAAGATAACAAACGAATCAAGATCCAATTCAAATTGAATTTGATTGGATCAATATGAATTGAGCCAAAACGGGGCAGATAATGAGTCAAACCCCAACTCAACACAATTTTCTCTAAGCTTAATTATTTTATTAGTTCTTTTAAAATATTTTATCACACAACAACATTACTGATAAAAATATTTTATGAATATATATAAAGAATTCATACTACTACAAAACCTCCAACTTTTTCATGGTCTGCTAAAAAAATTGTAATTAAAAAAGTGAAAACTAAACGCCTTACAATTTACAGAGCCCTTTATGTTGAGGAATTTAAAATTTATATATAAACACTGAAAAAACTCTTATCTATATCATATAAAAGAAATTCAAGAAAAATTAAATGAATATACTTTCTCCACTTCTAGATTTCCCCTTACATAAAAGTGGCTAAAATGTAGGAATTTTTGTCTATAATACTGAACAAATGATATCTCTTGGTACATTCTAGATCCCTTATATATAAAAATGACGATTTCATATAAAAAAAATAAAAGTCATAAAATCAGAAAATTGAATCTGTAACTGACCTATACAATCAAATTTAACAATTTTGAGGTATTAAATGTCACATGCAAAAAATAATTAAGTGGACTGAATTGGACATATTAAAGTAATTTTTAAGTAACTAATTATACCGGTCAATTTCTCTAAATAAATAATAACATCAATTTTTACTCTCTTTTCCCCTTAATTTATGTGATATTTACCTTTCTTAGGTTATTTAAAAAAGAATGTTTTTTCATAGTCATATATTAATTGTTCACTTTATTATAGATAATTCTTCCAATCATTTTGATCTCATTTATCCTTAAAGTTATTCCTTTTTTATTTTTGTAAATTAATCAAGTTTGTAAACCTTTAGAAAAAAATTCTTAAAGTACAAATTAATGAAATTTATCATTTTTATTTATGCTTATAAATAAATAACCAATATAAATATAAAAGACATATTTTGACTCAACATTTTAATAAAATAATTTATAATTATATTAATATCTAAGCTTTCTATTACATGTCACATTTCAATTTTTCTTTACATTTTAAAAAAAAAAATTAAGTCGAATTAAATCGTGTCACGTATACTGATACGAACAAGACAATACAACTAAGGAACCTCTATAATTAATTGCCCCCACCCACCCACCCACCCCACTCACCCCTCTCCATATTACAATTCTGAAAAATATAATTTAAGAAGAAAACCTCTCCCCCTTCTTCAGTTCCCTCTTTCACTCTGGGGTGATGAATTTGAAGACTTCAAAATCATACAAATTTGTGTTCAACAGCTGAAGGATAACGTGTTCTCAAAAGGGTATTTGATACTTTTCTATTTTATTTTTTTGGATATTTAGAGTATCAGTAATAATTTTAGTTCTTGATAAGCTTAAAATTTGCTTCCTTGTTCTATTTAGAAAATCAAATCTTTCTTATTTGGGTGTTGTTAATTTTGTGAAATAGAAGACCTATCTTCCTCTTTGTACTTTTTTTTGGGGTAGATGTTGGTTTTCTTGGGATTTGGAATGTAGAAAAAAAAATATTTTCCTTTATTTCTTTTTTTTTTTTGTGATTTTTAGGTGTTGGTTTTACTGCATGACATTTCTTTTGAGTCGAGAGGCTATCGAAAATCAACTCTCAATCCCCACAGAAAATGTTAGGAGTAAAATATTGTGTACGTGCTATCCTTTCTAGACCTCTGCAAACTTACTTTCTGTCTGGCTAGTAGAAATTTCTTGTCTGCTAAGGAATTAGTCCAAGTTAGACCAAGATGTATATATGTTGGACATGATCCTTCCTCACCTATGAAGAAGAAACTCGAGAAGCATCACCCAACTTATGATTCGTGAGTTGTTGTTTATTCGAAGTTATGTTATGTGTTGAATTACCTTAGGCGAGGTTGAAACATTGAGTGGAAACTTACTTTCTGTCTGGTTAGTAGATATTTCTTACTTGTTAAGGGATTAGTCCAAGTTAGAACGAGAGATTATCGGTCTAACTTAGACTAATCTCTTAGCAAACGAGCAATTCCTACTAACCGTACAAAAAGTATGTTTCCATTGAATACTTCAAGCTCGCCCAAGAGAATTCAACACACAACATAACTTCAAAATAAACATGAACTCATGAATCCCAAATTGGGTGATGCTTCTCGAGTTTCTTCTTTACATACGAGTAAGCATCATGTTTAACATATATACTTCTCAGTCTAACTTGGACTAATTCCTTAACAGACAAGAAATTTCTACTAGCCAGACATAAAGTAAGTTTCCACTTAATGCGTCTAGTTCACCGAAGGAAATATAACACCCAACATAACTTTAAAATAAACATCAACTTAATAATACCAAAAAAGGAAGGAGCATGTCCATCATATTTTCGGTCTAACTAGGAGTAATTCCTTAATAAGAAAGAAATTCCTAAAAGTAAGTTGCATTTAACCCTCTTCTAATAGTACATCATAAAACTTAATTGTCTTCATGTGATTAAATATGATATCCGAGAAGCTTGCAGGAATCTCATCAACAATCTCATGGGGCACAGGTTCAAAATAATCCCAATCACTAAGGTTACATACCGATTCTTCTTGTAGCACAAATGTTTGGGGTCATATATCCCAATAAAGGTTAATTGAAATAGGATTATTAGTTGTACCAGAGTTAAATTTACAGTCAAACATTTGTACTAAAATTTAATACAAATACTATTTATATATATACTACCAAATGACTCCTTTAGTGTTGAAGAAAGTGTCAAGTGTTATCTATTGATGTCATTCATATAGTGTTTTGATGTAAGCACTCAATATTATAAATTTCTAGGACAATAAGTATAACATCACTAATTTAAATTTCTAAGTTCTCTTCAAATTCTATACAAAAAATACTTTATATGTGTTTGATTTAACCTAAGCCATACAATTTTATATCAATATTTGCAAATTAAAGAAATCAATGTAAATATCTTCTACAAATTATGCACCTTTTCTTTTATTGTTAGAGTTGTGACATGTTTTTTTGTTTTTCGTGTAGCGTATACTCTGACCTTACCAATCATCTAAACATGAACAAAGACTAATTTTATAACCTTCTCCTAATTGACTTAGCAACCTTGCCATTCATTTAATTGACGAAATTCTAAATAGGTTGTCTTTTCAAAATTTTGTCAGAACTAGTACACTTTCTAAGGATTGGCAATATACTTGCCCTAGAATTCCCCAGGTGAAATTTGATCAGACGGTCTGGGAAACAGTAAAGGACTTGACATCTCCTACCATTGGATTTATTCCCGTTCTCGATTGTTTCCTCAAGTTTCATATAAGAATAACATTGAAAGTTACCCTCGACATTACTAGTCTAAAAGTATGTCCTATTGTTTGATATAATTGCTCGACCCAAGTCGGTGATTCTTCTTTCCCAAGGAAACCCAAGTCGGTGATTCTTCTTTCCCAAGGAAATTTAACACTCAAAATAACTTTGAAATAAATTCAATTTAAGAATCCCAAACTGGGTGATGCTTCTTCAAGTTTCTTCTTCACAGATGAGGAAGGATCCTGACCAACATATATACTTCTCAATCTAACTTGGACTAGTCCCTTAACAGGAAAGAAGCTCCTACTACCTAGAAAATAAGCTCCCTAAGAGAATTCAATACACAACATAACTTCGAAATAAACAACCAAAGACTCAAATCATACATCATTTAAGAACAACCATGAAATGTAAAAACCATCTCTGTTCCCAAACAAGTATTCAAAACATTCATCAAGGTTCACAATTCTATGTTCCCAAGCAGATAAAATCTTTATAGTACCTTAAAGCAAAGGCAAAACACAGCCTTACTACTCTATCAACCAAATGTTTCGTTTCTGTTTGCACTTCCAAAACATTTTAGCCAAAGATTATGCAGAATTATTATAATGATAATAGTCAACATGTTACACAACTTCTGCTTTAGATGATGCTCGAATAAACTTTGTTATCTCCGCGAGTACTTTCAGAGATTTGTTAGTTTCCATTTGACTAGGCTTGATTTCCATTTTCACCAGTGCTGGAGGTGCCAATAAAACCTTGATTATCTTCATTTCACCCTTTTCTAATAGTACATCATAAAACTTAACTGTGCTCAGATTATTAAATGTGATGTCTGAGAAGCTTGCCGGAATCTCATCAACAACCTCCTGGTTCACAGGTTCGAAATAATTCCCATCAGTAATGATGCACCCCTAAGAAAAATCAAGAAAAAATCATCAAATTCATTACATATGAATATAAAAACATGGAAAAGATAGAGAGAAAAATAAATATTAGTGACAACCTGAATTTCAATTTCTTCCAAATTTGGAGAGCTCCGTATCATACAAATAGCAAACGGAAGCTCAAAAAATTCTCCAATAGTAATCCAAGATATGAATAGGCGTTTCAGACAATTAAGAGCGGATGGAAGCCTTGTTGGTATAAATTCAGTTGATCCAATATCTACCTACGAATAAAATGATAAAGATCAGGATGCCAAAAAGAAAAGTACATGTATGAAAATACAAGTGAAATGAAGCAACATTACCTCAAAATGATCCCAACTGAAATACTCGAGAGCAGGAATAGACGAAAAAAATATTGTCAAAATCACTGTTTTCCTCTAGAACTAATTCTGTAGGCTCATACAGAACATTGGAAAGAGGAGGTACATTTTCTAGATATATCAAATGTATATCGCCACAAAAGACAAATGACCTTAGCTTAGGAGCATAAAACTCATGAAGTACGAATTGTCTGTAGCACCAAATCCTCAAGCAATGGGCAATTAGAGATCAAACTTTTAGACGTATCAGAAGATAATGTTACAAATTTTGATTTTAGGCTAATCAACTTATTAAATCCCTGAAAGAAACATGGAAGATGTATTTCACATTGCATGAGATACAAATGCCTCAATGTTGAACAATTAAAAAAGAAGTAAGGGATCTTGCATGGTGGATAAGTAAATGGAAGTTTAAGGACGAAATGTTGAATGAAATTTTTGTCGAGCAAATGTATCAAACGATCAACATTAGGACATACTTTTAGACTACTAATGTCAAGGGTAACTTTCAATGTTATTCCTATATGAAACCTGAAGAAACAATCGAGAATAAAATAAATCCAATGGTAGGGAATGTCAAGTCGTCTGGTGTTTCCCAGACCTTGTGATGAAATTTCACCTTTAGAATTCTACAGCAAGTATATTTCCAATCCACAGAAAGTGTACTAGTTCTTACAACATCTCGAAAAGACAACTTATTTAGAATGTCATCGATTAAATGAATGGGAAGGTTGCTTAGTTGATCAGGAGAAGGTAAACGTAGTCTTTGTTCATTTGGAGGCATGATAATCTGTAGAAAATAAACAAGAATACCATTGGTAAGGTCCGGGTATACGCTACACGAAAAACAAACAAATGTTCTTCACCTTATTCAATTAACATGTCACAACTCTAACAATAAAAGAAAAGGTGCATAATTTGTAGATGTCATTTGCTTTGATTTCTTTAATTTGCAACTTTGATGTAAAATTGTCTGGCTTAGATTAAATCAAACACACATAAAGTATTTTTGTATAAACTTTTAAGAGAACTTACAAGTTTAAATTAGTGATGTTATACTTATTGTACTAGAAAATTATAGTATTGAGTGCTTACATCAAAACACTATATGAATTACATGTGTTTATCGTAACATTATAAATCAATAGATAACACTTGCCACTTTCTTCAACACTAAAGGAGTCATTTGGTAGTATATATAAAAATAGTATTTGTATTAAATTTTAGTACAATCGTTGACTGTAAATTTAACCTTGGTACAACTAATACTGGTATTACAATTAACATTTTTTTGGATATATGACTCCAAACATTAGTGCTACAAGAAGCTGAAAATAATAATTTAGTGAACTACACACTTAATTTCAATATTTTGGTGAAAGAGAATAAAAAAGTACATCATGAAATTTTAATTTATGTATACGCTATTAATAAGAAGACCAAAATCATGTGAAATAATATTATCTTGTTAATTCAAATATTCATATCCAAACCCATAATTAAACCTAAAACCATCAAGACTTGAATGAGAAATCGGATTACTATATATAAATTAAAAAAAAATGTTGATAATTGAACTAGGTGATAATCATTATTCAAGACTAAGACATAAGTCCATATGCCTTTAATCTATGTTTTCTCAAGATAGCATAATTAGAATTTCACAGATATTTTACTTTTTCTTAATAGTGTAATTATTTGAAAAACTATACTTTTCTTAATACTGTAATTATTTTAAAACTACAATCTTAAGAGGAAATAGGTTTGAAATAACTTAATTTTGTTGCTACCATTACACAATGAATCAGAGTATACTATAGTTCTTTTTTGAAAAAAAAATATTACTGTTGTTATTGTTGTTTTAGTTACGGTTTCTTCTGAGGGTGGCTCAATGCCTTTAACGATGAGGCATATGACTTAGGCCCCCAAAATCGAAAGGCCTAATTTTTTAGTAAAAATAAAATTATCTTAAGGTTTTTGTAGCAAAAACAAAGAATGTTTTAATTTGTTTCGGAACTCATTTTTTTGGATCAATTTTTAAATTTAACTTCCACATGGTATGCTTAAGACCACAAGATTAAAAAAAAATATTTTGGTATGTACATATATATATATATATATATATATATATATATATATATATATATATATATATATATATATATATATATATATATATCTTTTAAGATCATAAAATATAGGGAAAATGCACAAGTACCCCCTCAACCTATGCTCGAAATCTCAGAGACACACTTATACTATACTAAGGTCCTATTATCCCCCTGAACATATTTTATAAGTAATTTTCTACCCCTTTTCGGCCTACGTGGCACTAGTTTGAAAATAAAGTCAACCAGCGTTGAGCCCACAAGATAGTGCCACGTAGGCCAAAAAGGGGTAGAAAATTATTAATAAAATAAGTTTAGGGGAGTAATAGGACCTTAGTATAGTATAAGTATATCTCTGAGATTTCGGGCATAAGTTGAGAGGGTACTTTTGCAATATCCCTAAAATATAAAACTATTTTTATCAAAAAGAAAGAAATAACTTGAATCTCACGTTAAAAAAAGTAATAAAAATTTATGCCTCCAACTTATTTTTGGATTTAGACCACTAATTAGATTGAGCCGTCACTGAGTTTATTTAATAATTATGTGTACTAACTAATGGTAAAATGTTCAATTAAGAAAGGACATATGTTGAATATTGACTAATTTTTTCTTCTTCATATTTTTTACTTGTCATTTACTTTCAACACTCTCTACACCACCTCAAAACCAAAAAAGGTGTATTTATTACATTTCAAAATAGTTCTAGGTGGTATTAGGACATTTAAAGAAAATGTGTGTCCATAAAATTTCGATCGTAGTTCAAAATAGTATTTATGCTTTTTGAAAATAAAAAGATTTAATACTTAAAAACTTGACTATGTTTTTCCATAACTTTTTCTTTTTGGAATTCGTGGGTTATAGGACTAAATAATAATCATTCTCTTTCTTTTACTTAGATTCCTAGCATCATGTATTAAATCTATCAAAAAAAGTATTGTTGTAGTTTATTAAATGCCCATTCTTAACACGTTTTTCTTTCTTCAATATTAATAGTGGTTGTCTAAAATCTTATGTCATAATAGAACATAAAAATATGTGTCAATAACAAGCAAAAATGAGCTTAAGAATTGAAGACTTCAGGTGCACCAATAAACTTCAAAGAAATAAGTGTGTTAGCTAGATTCAAACCCTAGTTTTGTGGGTGATTTCTCTAGCACAAGGATAGCTCTAAACTCATTAAGAGTGCGCTGTTAATCATATCTTTTTTGTTGTCAGAGATAGATATACATGTATATGCGCCCACACATATGAAACTACAAAACAAAATAGTGTTTAGCGACGTATATTAGCGACGAAAACAATTTATCACTATATAACACCGGAAAAGCAACGAATTAGCCATTTCCTTGCAAAAATTACAAACAATTTTTTGAGTTATAATATAGCAACGGATTGGCGACGGAATATGTTTTTTGTCGCTAAATAATAGCGGGAAACTTTGGCGCCTTAAATTTCAATACGGATTTTGCAACAAAGTTTGTGTTACAAATTTAATAATATATTGCGACGGAATGAGTGACGAAAAAGTGTTGCTAGAATTCTAAATATATTTTTATGGAATTTAAATTATGTAGTGACAGAAATTTCTGTCGCTAAAATTTAATATAGATAATTATATTTATTTGTAGCGACGGATGTCATAATCCGTCGCTAAGTTTGTTGCTAGTTTTTTTACCAAGTCACACTCATCAGTCCATAGAAAACACAAAAAGGAAATAAAAATTTACAATCCCTAAAAAATAGGGTTTTTCCCAACAACAACAACAGCTGAGAGATTCTCCCGTCTATCAGGTATTGCTCCCATCCCTTCTCCTTTCGATTTCTCCCGTCTCCTTCTTCTTTCGATTGTTCCCGTCTCAGGTGAAATTGCTCCTTTCTCAGGTGAAATGTGAAATTGCTCTTGTCTCCTTCATCCTCAGGTGAAAGGTGAGCTTCTGCCTTAGGTAATTTCTCTTTTTTCAACTGTTCGGTGAGCTTCTACTGCGGTGAAGAGGAGGGTGTTGACTTCTATTTGGTAAAAAATAACTGGGGGGAACGGGATGGGGTTATCAGGGAAGACCATTAGTCTTCTAGAAACTTGCTTGGATATGTGATATTAAGCTATTGATGTACACATTATGAGATTCTTGTATTTATTTATTGTATGTTCTCTTCTGACTTGCCCTTTTAGCTGCTACCCTTTTTTCAAAACAACTACTAGTTAGAAAGCCTTTAAGTTTTTCTTAGAAAACTTAATGATAGTGTGTTCAAATAAAGAGTATACTAAGTACTTCCTTACATATGTGATGCTTATTTGGTTTTGCATTGCTTTTGTCAACACATAACTTTTGCTATTTTCTTATACAACTTCTTTTTCCTTCCTTTTTTCGAACATGTGCTCTGTGTTAGGTTGTTGGGTTTAAGAGAGAATTTATTATTTTAACTTATCAGGAAAAAAGAGGAAGAATTCACTTATGAGTTTGCTCCACTTCTTCCTCCTCATCTTGTGCCTCGTCATCTTCTGCCTCATCATCTTTAGCCTATTTGGCGATATCATCGAATCCATCATTATCATCTACCACATCAGTAGGTTCTAAGTCTATTATTTCAGACTGCTGTGCATAACTTTCACTTAATCCCTCCCCAAGAAAGTGGCGTTTCCAAAATTCTTTATTTCCTTCATGCAGCTTTATACGTGAGATCAACTCATCAAGCTCTTCATCAACATGAAAAAATAAAACAATATAGCTTGTGAGGAATGACATGGATTTGCATGATATCTCAAGAGAACTAGTTAAAGTTAATACACTTGGCATAACATTTACCTCTTCTTCTTCCTCCTCAACTGGAGGAACCCAAAGTGGTCTGCCTCTAGAGCGATTTATTCTCCTTTCTTTCTGCACTCGTTGGTAGAGTACATTTCTGGTTCCATCTGTTGGTAGACCTTGTGCTTCTAGTTCTTCCTTTAATTCTGATACAATCATTTTACTAGCAGCTTTTGGTTTCAAGGCACTCTGTTCAGGTCCTTTGATGACTTTCCTCAGTCTCTCCTCAATACGTATGTAATCATACTCGGATAATTTCCCAAGAATTGAAGGTCCTTCATTGAGTAAGGTTTTTAAAAGCTTCCTGTGGTGCAACCTCCATTCTTCAAAATATCTTTGTTTAAAAGAGGTTTCCCTGGAATTGGAATATATAAACCCTTGGGCATCAGGATCTAAAGGAGTTTTTCCCTTTCTTGCAACCCATCGTTTGTTTCACCTGTGAATCCACCTTCAACAACATACCTGAATGTTATGACCAACTAAATCACATTTTATAGTGGAAAACCAAAGCTAGAAATTGAAGCAGAACATCACCACAATAAATGTAGGGAAAAACAATGAATATACAAACAAACAATTAGAAAAACAGCCAACCATTAAACATGAAATTAAGGCAAGGCAGTTTATTATCAGTACAATTACCATGCCCACTATCTAGAAAAGCTCAAAAATGTGAGCGTATCAACTAAAAAAGAAAAGAATAGATGTGATAGTAATGTGCACCTGGAGGGGAAAAAAAGATCATGAATTAGAGGCTATGTAATCTTCCTGTGACTATTCAACCAACCCGGAGATCATGCATGTCTAATTTGCATAAAAATTAGTTTCCTCAATAGTAAAAAATAAGGAATTATCAGCTTGTTGTTGTTGCTGTATCTGTTGGTGCAATTTTGTCCTGGTTTAAACTTTGAGACTTTTCGATGCAATTTAAGTGTTGTTTTGATGCGATTCTAGTGTCGTTTTAGAGAGAAACTACTGCTACTGTTTTGGTGTAATTCGATTGTTGTTTTGAGGCTTTTCTGGTGCAATTTTAGTGTTGTTTTGGTATGATTCTAGTGTTGTTTTACTGTGACTCTAGTGCAGTTGTTTTTGGTGCAACTCTAGTCCTGTTTTAGTGAGAATTTGTTGTTGTTGTTTCAGTGTAATGTAACCTCGATCAAGTACTCTACAGTATGATACATCATACAAGCTTGATGTATCATATTGAAGGTACCTAACTCGAGCTAGCTTCCAAAATTCAATCCTCAGCATCTATTGAAGGTACACAAGGTTATGGATCTCTCCCTGCATAGAGTATGATGAATATCCGTATAGGTCGATCAGTGATGAACTTAGCGAGTGTTGGGGAGGGGGATTTCCTTGAATAGTTAGTTGTCATTGTCTGTGTGGTACACTTCCCAATTAGCATATAATTATTAACCATGTATGTGTAGCAAAGAGTCCAAACCCCATTCTTTCATAATGATAATACTCTGGGGAACTACTTTTGTTGGTGTGAGTATAATTATATGTTGTAAATACTCTGTGAGTATTATTGACCATGTGGGTGTAGCAGATAGTCCATCTTGCTGTAACAACACAGTTCTTTCATGCTTAAAAGCTTGTGTATTTTCTGCATTTTCCTTCATAATTTGGTTTGCTCCATATCTTTAATGCTTTCTCATTTTTCTCTACTTATTATCGAAAAAATATGAAGAAATATTAAAGGAAAAAACATTGTCTAAAATTGATATTGATCAATATGAAGCATGTTATCAAACTGCGGGGGGAGAAAAGAAAAGAAGAAAATACGGTCTTGTATCTGAAGCAAAAAATTATTATGGGAAGAATCTGTTGTGGCTCATCATCATTACCACCTCCATTTTCTCAATCAACATAGACAACAAATATGGACGAGTTTGTAAAGAAAATGATGTCTGCACTAACTAGTCATCTTGTTCCTATTATTGTTGAGCAGGTGCAAGCTCGATTACTCCATTCGGCAATCCATCGACTACGGCACCCATGCCTCCTGCTAGTAATGAGGACGAAGTTGATACATCAATTTCAAGTTGATACCTCCACAACTTCAGTTTTTGATAATGTCATACTTTCAGGAAACTACAAATTGCGTATAGTAACATTTTCATGAACATAGGTTCATTTAAGAGTATTTGATAGTTTTATTTGAGTATTTTAAACTAGAAATATGTTGTTTTGGAGTTTTCTATTTATATATTATGAATCGTCTATGAGTATTATATTATATGAATGTTTCTTAATTTTGGAGTATTTAGTAATTTTAATTTAATTTATTTCAGCAGTGCATATTTAAAGTAACCAAATCAAATAAGAAGAACAATTTTTAGCAACAAATTTAGCAACAAAACTATATAAATATAATGACGAATCAGTCCGTTGCTAACATATGGCGACGAAAATATTTCGTCGCTATGACGTCGCTAAACTTGTGACGAAACACCATTTTTCGTCATAGAATTATGAAATTAGCAAAAAAATTATATAAATATAATGACGACTAAGTCCGTCGGTAATATATGGCGACGGAAATGATTCGTCACTAGGACGTCGCTAAACTTGTGACATAAGTCATTTTTCGTCACTAAGAGCTTACTAACGAGCATAATAGCAACAAACAATAGTCCGTTTCTAATCCTTCGCTAATCGTGATTAGTGAAGAATTTTCATCATATAGTGAAGGATTGTGTCCGTCGCTAAAGACTGTTTTTTTGGGTAGTATCAGCCTCTCATAACAAGATAAAGTTACTTCATGAGTGAAAATAATTAGTTCAAGTTCGAGGCTTTGATACGGCATGTAAAAGCATAAACATTTATGCTAATAAATAATTTAATATATATACATACCAGGATTTTGAACGAGTGTATTTGAGGAAGAAAACGAAATCAATCTCCCTTTGTACTATCTTACGCTACTGTAACTTTCGTGATTGAATCGAGTGGAGGTAGTAACCTTAATTAACATAAAAGGACCAATTTATAGAATTTCATGAAAAATGTTATTGTTTTTGTTGTGCAACATGTAATCTAATGAAATGATGAAATCTATTTAATTATTAAAATAAAATAAAACTTATATGGTACAACTAATTTATGATATGTAATTATCATAATAGTAATATTAGTAGTAATGCTAAAAATAATTACTATTTATAGCCAATCTTTTTATTTCATAGAAAAATGGTAAATACACATGGCTATCTACAATTTGATTGTAACATTAGGCATTTCTAGGCTAATCTTCATTTGCTCTGTTAAATCCCGACTCATCCAAAAGAGGATAACTATTTGGTAGTTTTTAATTAGTTTTTCTTATATAAGTGCATTTATTTCATTGATTTTTCTTCTATTTTAATCTTAGGCATTGTTAGGGACGGTAATTGAGCGAATTGGATAAATTTTAGGTCAATCATAATGGGTCAACACAACAAACAGGTGAAGATCCAATCTAAACTGAATTTGATTGGATTAATATGAATTGAGCCAAAACGGGTCAGATAATGAGTCAAGACCCAACTCAACTCATTTTTTCGCTAATTTTAATTATTTTATTAGTTTTTTTAAAATATTTTAGTACACAATAACATTATTGATAAAACTATTTTATTAATACATATATAAAAAAAGGGAAAATGCATAAGTACCTCCTCAACCTAGGCCCGAAATCTCAAAGACACACTTATACTATACTAAATTCCTATTACCCCTTGAACTTATTTTATAAATAATTTTCTACCCCTTTTCGGCCTACGTGGCACTAGTTTGAAAGAAAAATTAACATGTGTTGGACCTCAAAAGATAGTGTCTGTAACACTTCGAAAATCCAAAACGTGTTCTAAAGACTAACATAAGTGTCATAAGGTCTAGACACAGTTCTAAGGTCAATTTTAATGAATATATGTCATTTAGGGAGTCTAGAAACAAAAACATCCAAGAACGTCCATGACGTCCGGAAACTAGTTCAAGGAGGTACTAGCGTGCCTTAGCCTATTTAACTAGTTTTTACAAGTCGAAAATTGATGATATTTGTTTTAAGGGTGTCTAACATGTGTTTAGGTTGATTCAGGGTTGAAACGTCCGGGTATGACTTTCTAAGGACCAACCAAAGACCCTTGAGGAGGACCCTTGCCCAGAGTGGGCAAAAGCTGTCAAGAGACAGTGTTACCAACGGATGCCACAGACGGGCCGTTGGTGAATCGACGGGGCGTCGATGCCACTCGTCGATGGACACTTAACCAAAATCTTGGAAGTGTCATTTTGCTTAGTCTCTTAACTTACCTACGGATGTGCAGCACGGAAGGAGGGGTTGGCCGTGACCCACGATACGTCGATCGTGGTGTCATGTGTGGAGGCCTAGTTTTCTGCACGTTTTTAGTTAGCTCCAATTAATTAATTAAAGGATTAGGTCGTTAGTTTGGGGTTAAATGAAGCCTAATTAAGTTAATTAACACCCCATATAAAAAACCCAACCCCATTAGACTAATCTAAACTCTCATAACTCACAAACCCACATTTTCTTCCTTCTCTCTTCTTTCTCTCTCTAGTGAAGACCATTGAATACCAAGCTAGGGAAAGTTTTAAGGGATGCAAAGAGTCAAGTTTCACCATCAATCTTCATAAATTAGCAAGGTATGAGATCTAATTCACCTTCGAGACCTCTTTCCTCAAAGGGTTCCATCAAATTGATTTCTAAAGTTGAGTTTTCAAGTGGGTTTTCATCCAATACGAAATTGATGTTATGAATTGATTTGTTATGATTTCTTTTGGATATTATGAATATTTAACATGTAATTTAACTTAATTATGATATATCTTGATGGTTCGGTCTAGTTTGTAGAAGATGACCTTAACCCCTAAACCCTAGGTTATGATCTTTATATGAATTATAATGTATTGGTTCAATTGACTTGGTAATTGGTTGAATTACTACTAGATGATGTTGTTATAATAATCATGAATGAATTAGGATTAATTGTAGTACTATCATGCTAGTTCTTGAGAAGTTGATCTAGTTATGAAGTATGTTGTGAATTGACCTACGTATCTTGTCTTAAGCTATGATCTAGTATTGAATTGTGATGTAGTCACTACTAGAAATTTGACGTACATCAGCGCTTATGTAGCCACAGTTATTCAATCGTAGCAATAGCTCACCTATTACAACAGTTATAATCGTGGCCAAATATACTTGAATCTAATAGAACAATTCTTTAAATGAATCGTGGTATCATCCCTATAACCGTCCCTCTAGAGATTCTATGGCTACAAATTTCAGAATTGTTGCAATAGCGAACTCTATGATAACGGTTAGTGAACTCTATGACAATGGTTACTTTAGGATAAATATTGTGGTTCTGATTATTATCACTAAATATATTTCCCTCCTAAACAATATATTTCCCTCCATTAATTTTGCAAAGGTCCAGATATAGTCTCTCATTAAAAAATCTAAAAGAAAAAAACCATATTCTCTAAAAACTTTCAGCGTTCTGATCCCTATTCAAGAAATTTTTCAAAAGAACGACGAAGCAACAGGGAACGATTGAAGCAGCTATTTCAAAAATTTACAGTGAGCTTTTGGTGTGGAAAACAACAGGGAACGACTTCTAAGCTCTTGACAATAAGCTCTTGGACAACGAAGCTTTTGGTGAATCTCGTTGGTCCTCTTGGACAGCCAGGGTCGACTACAGTTCTTCCATATAAAGGTGAATAATGTTTTAGTTTTCTCTGCTAGTTCATGATTTCTAAGTCTCCAGTGGATTATTTATAAAAAATCTTAAAGAATAAACGATGGGTTAGTCTTAAATCTATGTTTTTTTGTTCTAATCTAGGTAGTGTATACACTTCCCTTGTTTGAATTTGTGATGTATACTGAAACAGGAAAAGAAAACACTTCTAAATTTAAGTGAGAGTTGAGTATTTGGGTTAAACTTGAAGAGGATTTAAGGTTAAATTTTAAGATGATTTAGTGTTGAGTCATCTCTTGGTAAAGTAGAACTGTAGAAGAATCGGTTAAAAACCTTTTTGTGTTCTTGTCTCAGTGTCGCTGCCCCCAAAAGATAATACTTTAGACCTCAACTTGTTTTAGCCGGAATTTTATTTTGATAATGTGAAGCTTACTGTCACCTTTTGTTATCCTTCGTTCGAATGCTTGTCTTCTTCTTTGATTTACTTTCAGTGCCTAGCCATGACAGTTTGGCTTCAAATTGAGAGTGTCTTAGTTGTTTGAAGTATAAGCTAAGATCTTGTGTTTGTTGTTGTTTTGTTCGCTAGTGATATGACTTCAATCACTGGTTGGTTGCTTTGTATGATTTTAGTCAAGTATGTTTTAGAATTTATCTATCGAATTTATTTAAGTTTGGTTAGCATGGTTTCTAGTTGTCTGGTTGCTTTACTTTACCTCTATTTCAGCTTGTGTGCTTGCTTCCTTTTACTTACCAAATTAATTTGAGTAATTATTTTTCTCATGTCTGTTTGTGATATGTGGATCTTCTTCTTTCATCTTTAACAAATTTCGATGAGTTTAAAGAGCATAGAACAGGGAGGTTGCGAGTATCCACCTAGTTCTTGTAATTTCTTTGGTCATCTCATTAATCCTTGACCTATTTTCTCATTTTATATGGCTGATTTAATTGTTTTTGTATTAGTAGTTTATGTGGTCTAGGAAGTATTGTTTCCAATTGGGATTGGACTTATTTTGTTAAGTTTTGACTTTGGCTTCCCCCATAAATATTTGGTCCTTTCTTCAATATTGAAAATTATTTGGCTTGATCTTCCCGTAGTTTGATTTGTGCTTAGTTTCTTGGAAATTTTTCATTAGATCAACTAGCTCTTAATTCAAAAGGATTAACGTGTGTTGTGTGTGGCATCAGTTGTTGTAGAATATGTCCCATTCTCCTTATTGCTGCAGCTTAAATGTTGAGAAAATTTTGTTAGCTTTGAATCTGCGAAAACACTAATACTTTCTGGTTGGTGTATCCTGGTTAAACCTTTTTCTTGACAAAGTTAGGCGTTCTGTTAAAAAGACATCACGCAGAGGTGAGGTTACAAAAGTACAGCTCTCATAGCCGCCCCTTTACAATGTATCAAAATGCTCATCGGTACTAATAACAGGGATTAATTTAGTCCCCTCCCCCCAAAAAGATAAGAAAACATCAAGCATTAAAAGAATGATTTGGAATTGGGATCCTTCCAAAGATCTTCAATTTCTTTCAGTCCACTAAGATAAGACACTAACTGGTGGGATCTGAAGAACTTTTGAAAAAAAAACATTTCTTTGTTTTTTTTGCAATAACTGCATAACACGAATTGTCCCAATATTGCACGCGGTGTGGATTGCGTGAGTGAGGCACACATCGTGGGCTGGATTGCTGCCACAAGCAAAAGTGTGGTATGTGGAAGTTTGAAAAAAGAGCATCCATCCCTTATCTATATAATTTTAAGGAATGTTTGGTCGAATTTTGGCACAGCAAGGTTAGGGGAATCCATAAGCTTATCTATTAGAGTCAAGTCAGTCATAATGTTGTCTATTAGAGATAAGTCGGTCATAAGGTTGTCTATAAGAGCCAAGTCGATTTATAGTTGCCACGATTTTTTATTTTCTTTAGCTTTTAAACCATGTTAGAGAAAGTGGGGACTGTAGAAGTGATGTTTCCGTCACTTGACTTCCCTGTGTTTTTTCTGTGTGGGACACCTGCGAAGTGTGATTCTCTATGTGAAATAGATCTTTTGTATAATCCGATTATTTCTCAAAGATTTTGTATCTATGTGAAAGACAATTGCGAGGGAAGAACTTGACGACATAGCAGTTACCCATATATTGAACAATCTGCAAATCAATTTGTACCAGTTGCAGCAGATACCCCTGTAAAGAACTCCTTGGTTGTAAGGGAGAAATAGATAATGCTATATGCTATGTAATGGTGTTGATTTTATGTATCGAGTTCAAAATTGTGCAACAAGTAATCTTTTAGAATTTCTCAGTTTTCAAAACAATAGTACTCCCTGGTTATAAGGTAGTTATAAGTCATGTTATATTCTCTGTAATGACATTTACTTTATCTACTGAGCTCCTTCGCTCCAATGATTCTTTTCTTCTTTGATTTACTGTTGATGCCTAGTGATGGATTGTTTGGTTTCAAATTGTGTGCGTTTGAGTTGTTGGATGTATAAGCTATGCTCTTGTGTTTGTTGTTATTTTGTTCGTGAGTTAGTGATATGGCTTTAATCACTGGTTCCATCGAATTGTTTAGTCAATTATGTTTTAGGAGTTATCTATCGATTTTATTTAAGTTTGGTTAGCATGGTTTCTAGTTTTTGGTTGCTTTACTGTTCCTATAGTTCAGCTTGTGTGCTTGCTTCCTTTTACATACCGGAAATTATTTGGCTTGATCTTCCAGTAGTTTGGTTTGTACTCTAATTGTAAAAAACCACTCAATAGATAAGTCACTATATTTATTCTACTGTTGCTCATTAGCTCTACGATCAGTACTACAGTGAATATTTTTTTATATATGGTGGTTGTTAAACTGATCAGCCAACACCCTTGTGTTTTTTTTTATAATGAGATAGCAGTAGTTGTTACTGTTTGTCCTAATCATGTTGTCAATGTGAACAATCATTTTTGTTACTATTTTAAAATACATTAATTGTTTGCTAGAATCAAAATAAGTGTATTGATAGTTATTTGATTTGCTTGATGCAGTCTGTTGCATTGTGGTTTGACTACTTAATTTTTGTTCAAGAGCACGACCAATCAGATTGTACACTTCACGCAACTGGAATTTCAAAGGTGAGAAATCTTCCCTGATTGCTTCAAAATCTTTTTTAGCATGCCTTTAGTCATTTATGTGTATAAAGTTTCTTAAATGGTGGAATCTTCTAATAACTTGTCAATTGGGTTATACTATTAATGCTGTCATTTTTTGGTGTTGAATTGGTGTGAAGGTTTGATTCGATGAATCTAAAAGTTTGAAAGGTTAAGTTCTGCCGATATTGCTTGTACTCATGAATTTATTGGCTTTAATGTTTTGCTCATGTCATGTAGGATATATATTCAATGGATTTTGGAGATAAAAGTTGGATGAATCTCTTAAGATCCACCAATGAATATATTCATGGAGTTAATGATTTTCTTGATAAAGCATTTGAACGAGCTTTCCAAGAAAATAAAATATTGTGTCCTTGTAAGAAGTGCTTTAATCGTAATTGGCATTGTCGAAATATGGTATAGGATCATTTCATTTGTCATGGATTTGTTCATGGATACACCAAATGGATTTTTCACGGAGAAGGATTTTCCTCAAGAAATACGCCACATCCAACCAATGAAGAAGAAACTTTTAACATGCATGACCATGATACTTTTAGAAATGTAGTAGATGATTAGAGACATGAAGGAGTGAGAGAGGGGCCACCTGAAGATGCAAAGAGATTTTTTAAATTAGTGGAGGAAGGGAAAGAAGAGTTGTATCCGGGGTGTAAGAGTTTTTCTAAGCTGAGTTTTACCATCTAGCTATACTTGTTTAAATGCATTCACAAGTTGACTGATGTGGCCTTTTCAGATTTGTTGGACTTGATAAGAGAGGCATTTCCATTTGCTCAGATACACGACTCGTTACAAGGCAAAAAAGGCCATAACATATTTGGATCTTCATTATGAGAAAATACATGCTTGCACTAATAATTGCATGTTATTTGGAATGATAATGCAAAGTTAGATAATTGCTCTGTGTGTGGAGCTTCAATATGGAAGAATGTTCGTAATGACTTAACTAATAAGGTTACAAAAATCCCAGTGAAGGTTTTAAGGTACTTTCCTTTAAAGCCTAGGCTTCAGAGGATATTCATGTGTTCTCAAACATATGTAGCTATGAGATGGCATGATACTGACCGATTTAAATATGGAAATTTAAGACATCACGTAGATGGTGAAGCTTGGAAGGATTTTTATTCATTGCATCCTGACTTTGCTAATGATGCTCGTAATGTTAGATTGGATCTTTCAAGTGATGGTTTCAATGCATTCAAAACTATGAGCATTTCCCGTAGCAAATGGCCAGTTATGTTGATGAACTATAATTTATCACCATGGACTTGCATGAAGTCAGAGAATATTATGTTGTCAATGATTATTCCAGG
The DNA here is from genome assembly GCA_016801875.1 of Solanum sitiens. Lineage (NCBI taxonomy): Eukaryota > Viridiplantae > Streptophyta > Magnoliopsida > Solanales > Solanaceae > Solanum > Solanum sitiens. The sequence continues at coordinate 1,628,238 of JABWTJ010000091.1, forward strand.
TCCAGCATCTCTGGAAAATGATATAGATGTATACTTGCAACCACTGATTGCGGAGTTGAAGGAACTATGAGAAGTGGGAGTTGAAACATATGATGCTTAACTAATCAAACATTTCTAATGCGTGCAGCTTTGTTGTGGACAATTAGTGATTTTCCATCTCTAGCAATGCTTTCTGGATGGATCACCAAGGGGAGATGGGCATGCACCACTTGTAACCATAATACTTGTTCCAAATATCTCAAACATAGTCGTAAGATGTGCTACTTGAGTCATCGGGCATTTTTTCCTCCTGATCATCCATTCAGAAGAGATAAAAAATCATTTAATAGTAAAGAGGAGCATAAAGTTGCACATACTCCATTATCATGTGTACAAATTCTTGAAGATCTTCGTGAATTCAATAATGTATTTGGAAAGAACAAAAAGAAAAGAGAACGAAAGAACGATGGTCATGGAAAAAAAATCCATATTTTTTGAGTTGCCGTTTTGGGCAACAAACAAATTGAGGCACAATCTTCATGTGATGCACATAGAGAAGAATATTTGTGACAGTATGCTTCGGACTTTATTGGATATACTTGGAAAGTCCAAAGATCATATAAATTCTCGCTATGACTTGTATGAAATGGGGATACGTAAAGAGCTTCAACCTCTAAAAGATTGTGATACAGGAAATATCCATCTAGCTAAAGCTTGTTTCTCTATGACACAAGATGAGAAAAAGTTATTTTGCACTATCTTAAAAGATGCCAAATCACCAAAAGGGTGTGCTTCTAATATATCAAGTCGTGTGCAAATTGAAGAGATAAAAGTATCAGGATACAAAAGTCATGATGCTCATTTCATAATGCATTACTTGCTCCAGGTTGCAGTCAGAAAAGTGTTACCCAAGAATGTAGCTATGCTCTTGATTAGGTTGGGAAATTTTTTTAGAGCCATATGTAGCAAAGTTATAAGAAAAAGCGATCTTGATAAGATGAAAGCAGAAATCATAGATATTGAATGTGAGCTTGAAAACAAATTTCCTCCATCTTTTTTTTTTTGATATAATGACACATTTGCCTATCCATCTAGTAGATGAAATTAAGCTTGGAGGCCCAACTCATTTGCATTGGATGTATTCTACAGAGAGAACTATGTGTGACTTCAAGGGGCTTGTTCGTAATCGAAAAAATCCTGAAGGATCAATAGTAGAAGGTTTTTCAGCTGTAGATTGTTTGAACTTCATTTCGATATACCTACCGAATACGGTGAAGACAAAATTAAGTAGGTGTGAAACAGAGGATGATGAGGACATTCAAATACAGGAAGGTGGTGTTTCACCTTTATTTCCTAAGACAGGTCATCCAATTGGAAGTGAGAATATAAGGAAAGGCAAGATTATTAACATGAAGCAGCATGAGTTGTTTGAAGCACATCGATATACTTTGTTCAATACCGGAGATGAACAAGTAGAGGCATTTATCAAGTAAGATAAAATAGTTTTCATCGTTTGTTTTTAAACTTCATTTAGATGTTATGATAATGTATTTCAAATTTCATTTCATTTATAAATACACATTGATTAAATTACATTACATGCTTACAGGGAACATAAGAGCTTAACTGATAATCGTACTAGAGGCAATGCATGGGTAAAAGCACAGGTGCATAGTAGAGAATTTGGTGATTGTTATAGTTAAAATATTGAAGTGTCCAATCATTTAAAATGGCTAGCTAAAGGGCCTAACTTTGTGGCAAAAAGATATACTGGATATTTCATTAATAGATATCAATTTCATATGAAGACACGGGATGCCCCTTGCAAAACTCATAATAGTGGAGTGACTTTGTCAGCCACAACAGATAGTTTTACTAGTGCCAGGGACCAAAATCCTGCTGATGGAATGATTCTCTGTTATCGAATTATTTAGGATATCATTGAGATTGATTATTGGGGTTGCTTTATTGTTGTACTTTTTGAATGTGATTGGTTTCATAATGAAGTCGATGAATATGGATTGACTCGGGTATATTTTAACAAAAAATATAGTACAAATGATCCTTTTTACTAGTATCTCAAGTGCATCAAGTTTTTTATGTGGAAGACCCAGTTGGGAAAAATGTTTATTATGCAAGAAACAAAGTCCCTGTGGATTTGTATGATTTGGAGGAAGAGAATTGTTCTAATATTGAAGAAACATTTTGGAGAGAGCCTAATGATGATATTGGTTCATCCAAAAGATTACTTGATGTAGATGTTAGATGGTCGAGAGAAGTTCTTCCTGTTGATATCATCGATGCTCCTTCCATTGCACAACATTCACAAGATGAAGCTATGGAAACATCGGAAGAGGAGGATGACTTTGATGATACTGATTGGGATTGGATGGAAGTTGATGATTGACAAAGGATCTTGTGAACTTGTTCGAATACATTCTATTTTTGTTTTTTTTTGTAGTAAGTAATGAATATCATTTTGAGTTGCATCATATAAATTATGAATGTTGAGTGAACTGTATTTGCTATCTTTTCTTTTTGTTTCTATGTGTTTTTTTTCATGTTGTCTAAAAATTACTGCAACTTTAATGATACACATGTGCTAAAAATTGTTGGATACGTTATGAAATCTTTTTTTTTTGGTCCTTCATTTCTTGTTTTGGGATTATTACTTTTGGTAAGTGCTTTTTCTATCTTATTCATTTTCATTCTTCTTCTTTCTGTAGTTTCTCTAAGCAATTTGAACATAGTAGTGGACCAGCAAATCACTCTTATCTATTTATTAAGGTCCAAAACCCCACGTTCTTTTCTCGTTTTTATGATTCTTTGAATATTTCTTCGCTAATACTTTTCTTTACATCTTCTAACATTTCTATGAAGCTATATTGTATCCCATAATCATATCCGTTGAATTAAAATTGGACTACTAATATGGAGATAAATACTTGAATGTACATTCTATGAAGCTATATTGTATCTCTAGACCTAACATAAGTCGCAGCAAGGTGGAGTTTAGAAATAACTTCAGAAACCTCAAAAGAGTGAAATAAATTAAATCATGCTCCAGAAGTTAACCTCAACTAATCAATCAAGTACCTTCATCTTATAATTCCACCAATTGGCTTCCTAAAAACACTCTGAATCTTGTGTGTGATTGTGGACAATAACAGACCTACTGAATGTGATTGAGTGCAGAAAATATTATCAGAATGTCCCTTAAGGGTACATTTTATTTTCAGCTCCTTGTAAGACCTTGGTGATTGATCTGTTTAAGTACTGCAGGTGTACGCTGCCATACATTTACACTTTTTAAGTTCTATTTTCACACAGGTTTGAATAGTCACAGCTATGAGTCAACAAGAATCTTCAAAAAGAACCAAAAAAGCCAAAAAGAAGACATTTGCTAAACCGGGATCGTTATCATTCTTGGCAAATAAGAAATGGCGGTTATTGGCAACAAATGAAATTGTTCAAGCAATTGAGTGCGAGAAAGGACATCTGCTCAAATTAATTGGAGTACAACAATCAGTAGCACCACAATCTGAAGCAAAAAGATAATCTGTCGAGGAGAAACCTATTGAGGAGTTGCTTTTTGAAAAGCAGCCTGTCGAGGAACTGACTCTTGAGCAACATGTCGAAAAGTTTCCTTTCGAGGATCAAGTCCAAATGAATTCTGTCACTCCTCAAACAGATGATCAACCTGAAGAACAAGGTAACATATAAGCTTACAAACCTATTAAATGTATCCATGATTTTTAATTATATTTCTCGTATTTTCTTATAGATGAAGATGTTTCCAGTTCAAATAAAAGAGGTAGAATGCAAATGCAAGATGTTCATGCCCGAAAAAAGCATAAGTTGATCATACTGAATAGTGAAAATCAACCTGTTGGTCCTACTGATGATGTTGTCATAGAGCTAAGTAGATTCCTAGGAACATTGTCTAGAAATGCGACTCTTTGCCCATTTGATATATTGGATTGGAGGAGCATGGACACTATAAAGGATTTATGGGATTATACCAAGGTTTCAAGTTTAAAATAATTAATTATTTGTAAAAGTATTTTACTTATATTGGCTAAGTGAATGACACAAAATTATAGGAAAAATTCATTATTCCTGAAGTTGCGTACCATTGGACTATGGTAACAATTCGAGATGCTTGGAGAAGACATAGAAGTTATTTGAAGATGAATTATTACGATCTATATGACAATGATGCAGTTCGAATGGAAAAAAACCCTGGTCATATTCTAGAATGTCATTTAGGGAGCTCCTCAAATATTGGAATTCTGAAAATTCAAGGTAAAAATGTAGTTCAGAATCTCTTTTTTTTTTTTTTTGAATAAGTAGCAGCTGTATTATAGCTCCTGATTTTCGCTCCCTTCCGAGCTTCTTCCAACCTAGTGATCCCCAACACTTCAAAGCTATTAGACAAAATAGTACCTCTGTTTCCAGTAGCATCTCTATGTCTAGCATGTATGGATATTTCATCTGATATAGCTCGTCTGGCTTGCCATGTTTGGATATTTCTATGCTTCCTGGATATTTCATCTGATATAGCTGGTCTGGCTTTCCATGTTTGGATATTTCTATGGTTCCTCCTAGCTCTTGTCTTTCTCGTAGGTGCCTCCTTAATCAGCAGGTGGATCATTATCATGCCCAAACTTTAATCAAGAATGTCATTCTTAGTAACTTTTACCACTAAATTACCATCCATCATAGTTGGGGAGAATAATGAAGTTATTTCCCCGTTTCAGATCCACGATTCTACTTTACTTGAGGTTCGATTGGTACTTTAGTGTCTGAAGTAGTGTGATATCGGTGTTGCTGTTTCTTTATTTTTTATTTTACTCTCTTCTATGTTGTAATATGTTGCAGCTTCTTTCTTCATTTACTGTAATGGTCACATGTATTAAAATAACTTGTTTACAAGACACATGACTGTTATAAAGGAAAGGCAGACTGATATTGACCTCTTCTAGTACACTATATAGAACTAATATGCCTTCGATTAACATTATTGATTCATTTATTTGCATATGATGTCTGAAACAAATGCAAAGAATAAAAAAAAGCTGATGAATCCACATAGTACTGGCAAAAAGAGTTCCGCTTTAGTCCATAATAAGCTGGTGTGTTCTCTTATATATTATGTTTTATCAAATTTTGGGTTTTTTTATTAATAGTAGCAGGGAACAATACATCTCAATTGGTCCTACTCTCTAATTCTGGTTAGTTAGGTACACTTTCCTTAAGTAAGGTTTCTAATCCACTGCTCATGAAATTTGCTTTTGGATCTTTTCCAGTGTGAGTGTGTTGCTTTACGGTGTAAGCGCGTTCTATATTAGCCCCTTCTGCAAAAATCAAATCCTCTTTCTCATTTTTTAAACAGTAGGCGTAAGAGCTTAGACTGGATTCCCTCTAGATGTTTCATTAGTGTTCTCTTATATATTATCTACTCTTAACATGACATTTAAAGTTTTTTGGATATACATTTCAATGTGACTGATGTACCGTGGTTTCACGGTACTTTCAATGCTTTTTAGATCCCAAGTTGTTCACGCTAGGAACACATCTCTCAACTGGTCCCAAGTATAGATCAAATTATAGGGCAACACAGTAAACCATGTCGCGGCCTCTCCCCTCAGTGAGAGAGGGAACACTCTTAACCCAATGACATCAATGTCCAAGTCTGGCCTCCCTACACAACTCTTAAAAACCGACCTCAGTTTGGCGATGTGAGCATGTGGATATTCAGATGGTAGCCCCGAAAACAAACCTCTGGCGGTGAGCGTCTGCATCAAGCTACTAGTTACCACAAAAGTGTGACCCTGTGGTAGAGGAGGTAGGACAAGAGGCCCATCACAGTCAATGATGTTAATGTTGCCCTTATAGAACTCCTGAGGGCGTGAACAACTTTATATAAAAAGCTACCCGGTATCTAAAAAGCTCAACCACAAAGATAGAGTGAACAACTTTATGGCATTACCTGGGGATTCGGTGAGTAGGTCTTGGGATATATTCACCTCATTCGTAAGAAGTGTCCCAAACCACCACATTGATGATGAGTCATTGAAAGAGTACTTCTATCGGGGGCAAGATGACAATAATAAGGCAGTGCTTGATACAATTGTGAGTGGTTCTTATGGTGAGTGCACTTATGCAGAGATCGCAGAGAAGTTATAGAAAATCTTCCGCAACAATAAAGCTTGGAGAAGTAGGAAGTCATATATCATAATCCTCGACCAAATAGGTTGCGTTTACCGGCAAGAAGTAGGCTGACTTTGTCATTCTAGCGACAATTACCCAAATAGAATCATGTTTCCTGCAAGACCTTGGCACGCCTGTGATGAAGTCCATATTAATCATCTCCCACTTCCATTCCGGAAGTTCTATAATCTGAACCAAGCCTCCAGGCCTTTGGTGTTCTACTTTCACTTGCTGGCAATTTGAGCACTTGGCAAAAAACTCAGAAATATCTTTCTTCATACCTTCCCACTAATATACCTTCTCTCAAGTCGCGGTACATCTTGGTGGAACCCGGATAAATGGAGTATCTTGAGCTATGAGCTTCCTCCATGATCCTTTCTTGGAGTTCATCTACCCTTGGTACACATAATCTACTTTGATACTTCAACACACCATTTCCCCCTAGTTCAAAAGCCAATACTCTTTGCTTATGAACATTCGCCTTTAAGTCAAGTGAAATGGGGTCTTGGTCTTGCTTCTCTTTCACCTCTAACACTAATGATGACTCAGCCGCATTAGTCACCACTATGCCTCCTTTTGTGGAATCCATAAGTTTGATTCCTAAACGTGCAAGTCTGTGCACATCTTTAGCTAACTCCCTCTTTTCATCTTTAAAATGGGCGGTACTACCCATGGACAACCTGCTCAAGGCATCAACAACTACATTAGCCTTACGTGGGTCGTAAATAATACTCATATCATAATCCTTGAGTAATTCCACCACCTTGCTTATGCTTGGGGCACTCTCTCATAAAGTAACTCTCTTGACCCCACTTGTAACAACCTGTCTTGCCATCACGACAATTTCCTGGGTGGTTTCTACCATACTTAGTACATGGAGCCCTACTTTCTCCTTGTGTCACACTACCTTGAGACTGAGCCGGTCTAGCCTTGAAGTTCTGCAGATTTTGGCCACTATACTCACCTCGGTTTCTGGGCACAGGTACACTAGTAGATGATGGTGCATGCCCTTTTGGTTTCTGAAATTGTGGTCGACTTGAACCACCTTTTTGTTGGCCAGACTCATTCCCTGTATTTGCCTTCTTGTTTGGGTACTCCTCTCTGTCCCTCAGCTTCTCCTTTTCAACTTGCTGGACATAAACCATAAGCCTTGATATGTCCATATCACCTATCAACATGGCAGCCCTACATTCCTTACTTGAAGCACGACCCAAACCGGCAACAAACAAGCTCATTCTGCTCCTCATGTCCTTCACCATCTCTGGAGCATAGCGAGACATTTGGGTGAACTTCAACCCATACTCATGAACAATCATGGAGTCTTGTTTCAAGGTGAGGAACTCTCGTACATTCGCTTCCTTCAGTTCTCAAGGAAAGAACCTCCCCAAGAAGTCTTCTTCAAAGCAAGCCCCACTTGGATGTGGTGCATCCTCAACTCTGCCTTCCTTCCATTGGTCGAACCAAGTTCTAGCCACACTCTTCAGTTGGTATGCAGATAATTCAACCCTCTCAACATCTACCACATGCATTACCTCAAACACTTTCTTCAAATCTTCCATAAATTTTTCCGGATCCTCAGCAGTGCTTGATCGGGTGAAGCTAGGAGGATTCATTCTCAAAAACTCACGAACGCTCGAGGTGTCAGCCGCTCCTGTCGAGCTTCTATCTGTTGCCCGACTTGGTTAGTTACTATTTGACTTAACATCCGGATAACTTCCCGGAATTTGACGTTGGTAACCTCTCCTTGGGGTTGCACATCCGGTGCATTAGGGACCTCTTGTTCCTCAATATTTCTTCTAGCTTGTAGACCTCTGACTTCTCTTCGTGGATGCATGATAAATCTGAAAAAATATGTGTAAGCACGAATTAGAGAGAGACTTTTAGAGATAAACTCTAACACACGACAAGGAATATGAAAGAAGTGATATTTTCCTAAATGTCGTAGCCTCCTAATCGTAGATATGGCGCGCTTCACACCGATGACTAAGATTCTATGGACACGACTTCATAGACTGCCTAGGACTCTTGAACTCTGTTCTCTGATTCCAAGTTTTTCATGCTTGGAGCCTACACCTTGGACGTGGTCGTCACTCGATGACCATTGTTGGCTTCGATCGAACCCTTGGCCTAGCTTACATAACTCAGCGAAAGACAACAATCATACTTAAAAATGAAAGAACTTAACTAAACTGCACAGTAATATTATCTGGAATGTTTTAAAAGTTTAAACATTCAAACTGGACAAAATGGAAATTCTAATCTTTAACATAATAATGAAAAGTAAAGACTACTGAACTACTAGATGTCAACGAAGACTCTAAACTGACTGAGATGGATGTTGGGACATACCCCACAACATCCTAATGAACTAAGCTAAGCAAATGAAAAGGATGTCCTCCGGAATGCAAGGAAGCTCACCATTGACTCTGGAGCTCGAACGGGATCAACGAAGCGCTGCGTGCTGATCCTGGTTACCTGAGTCTGCATTATACGAGTATGCGAGTTGGAATGCTAAACACATCTATAAATCTTGAAATGGATTAAGGATGAACTTACCTTGACTCTGCTTGACTCACAAGATAAAAACTCAATATAAAGCAATAAAGACATATGCAATATATATATAACACTGTAAACACTTAGTTTATTAAAGATAAAACAATAATAAACTCAACATTACTTTTATATGAAAGTAATATAATTTTTGTGGGAGTTTATCTAACCGACAACCACCACTATGAGCCTAAGTGGTGATACAACGTCTCGCCCACGCTACTAGAACCGTCTTATACTTTGTTGTTGCATAGGACATCCTCAACTAAGTGAATCCACTAGCTAACTTACGTGATCATCTAAAAAGTATGACACGTTAATACCCATGATGACTACATGATTTACATGGAGACTTGAGTTAATCTGAACTCTAATCCCCACATCGGTGTTCAATAGTACTCCCAAAATATATTTTAGCTCATGCTTTAAATATAGCCTCTTTCCTCTGAGTTGGGATAGTTTCCTCAACTCTTTTAGATTTAAAAAGCTCCTCTTGTAATCAATGTTCCCCTTTTTATTTTAAAATTCTTTTGGAACTCTTATTTTCCTCTTGATTTAAATGTAAAAACATTTATAAACTTCCTAGGAAATACTTAGTTCCCTTATACCTTTTGAGAAATAAACTCAACCTTTACTCTTTTTAATTAACTCAAACTTGAGCCTTAAAACGAAGTTAAAAACATTTAAGTAAGACTCTAAGAACTTTGAAAAGCTTTACTTTGACTCACTTCATTGCTTTGGACTTGACTTCTTAACTTTCTTAACGTTGATTCTAACATCCCTTGAATTGGATTATGGATTCAAGGATCATGATCTCATGTTTATGGATGATTTCATGATCTGTAGATATACTTTAGAGTATTGGAATCAACTAGGAATGATAGGTACATCGCTTAGGAACTAGTATGAAAAGATAGGGAAATAACGGGGTCTCCAGGTGACCTTGGCTCTCTGAGCGCCAGAGCGTGACGGAGAGACTCTGGTCAGAGGCGCTCTGGCTGGCGTGCATTCCAGGGACTGTCAGACAAAGCCTATTCTTAGGGGATCTGGCAGGCGCGGCGCCCCAGGGGTTGGTTGATAGATTTTTTGACTTTTCTTCTACGTTTTTCATGTCTAAACCTCCTAAACTCCATGGATCCCACCCCAAACACTTAGGATCACTAAATATCTCATTACTCAATATATTAGTTTCAAAAACAGTGCGGAAACATGAATCAAATCTACTAGAGATAAACTACAATTCAACAAACAAGAATTTAATGAATTTTCATTAAGAGCTCCCATATTCAACATTCCATATACTCTAACTTGCTGAATTCAAACAACTTGGGTGTGGGTGAACGTACCCAACACCGAATGATCTCACATACCTCGATAGGGAACACCCCCAACGAAATCCATGCAACGATCTTGGCGTTCTTGGACAAATACTTGATCTTTCTCTTCTTTTCTCTTTTCTCCCAAGCCCTAAGCGTTCTTAATTTTTCTAAAACTAATTTGGGACTTGGTTTTAGCCCTAATATAACCTTAAAATGAATTAGAAAATTCTAGGGTGAAAAGACAACTTTACCCTTACTAATATTCGGATTGGATTTTCCTCATCTCAACAGCCGAACTTTCGAAAGGCATATATTCCTAATACCACGTCGGATTTTCGCAAAATTGGCGCTGTCAGAAAGATATTCACAAGGCATTTCTAACCATATAAAGAACTGATCCAAAATCCTCCTGAGATGGAAGTTATGGCCGTTTGAAAATGACTAAAACTCACTTTTGAAAGCTGGAAATTTTCCAAATTTCCCTGCTTATTCCCAAAATTGATTATTCTTGGTTTCTTAGTTTGTTTGAGTTACAAGATGTTACACAAAACATTTTTCAAGGATAATCTCTTTCCAGAAGTTAATTTAAGTAAAAATTTTCCTTTACCCATTACTACAGCAGTAGTGGAGTTAACCATATATACACACTCTCCATCAGTGGACTCCTCAAAGTCATGAAATAACTCTTTATTGGCACAGAAATGCATTGAGGCACATGTGTCTAGAACCCAGTTAGTTTTGTTTGCCACCAGATTTGCCTCAACGACTACAACAACAATCACTTCATTAACCTCAGCAAGATTAGCTTGGACATCACTTATTCCTTCGTGCTTTGAGTCCTGACCTTTTCTTTGATAGCACCTGGCAGCCCTGTGACCAACTTTTCCACAAACAAAACAAGGGCCCTTAAATTTTTTAATTTGACTCCCCGGCTTGTTGAATTGATTTTTGTTCTTCTTCATATGTTCCTTTTTTGAAACTTTCTTCTGTTTGCCTTTGAACCTGTCTTCCACAACAGTACCAGAAGATTCAACAAGATTAGCTTTAAAAGAATTAACGGAAAGTTTTTCCATCTTATCTTTGAGACAGTTTGTCTTTAAATCCTCATATGACTAATAAGTTCTTGGAGAGTTAAATTCGTTTTCTTATGTTTTAATTGATTTTTATAATCACTCCAAAATGGTGGAGAATTTCCAAGAAGAATATTATCCTGAAATATCTCACATATCTTCATGTCCACGTTGAGCACATCAGCAGTCAAGTTCTTATATTGGTGAACTTGTTCCATTTTTGTCTTATTATCAATCATTTGGAATTTAATCCACTGACCAATAACATATTTTTTTCTTTTCTGCATCATCAACACCATATTTCTTTTCCAAACTATCCCATATTTCTTTAGGAAATTTATAGGTTAAACATAAATGAAATAAAGGATTCGTCATATAATTTAGCGAATGTCCTCTCACAAGTTTGTTATCATTTTCAAACTTCTTTTTAACATCATCAACAACCATAACATTGCTAGAATCAGTAATGGTGTTACAGCCATTCGTAGAAGGTTCTTTAAATAAAACATAATCAACTTCTAAAGTTCAAAGAAAAAATTAAAAGTTTTTGTAACCATCGTTTAAAATTATTTCCATCCACAGGCTCAAGTTTTGACAAATCATTAAAAGTTTTGTTCAAAAAAATAATCATTTATCAATATTGTATGTTAGGAAATAGCTTTTAAATTGTTGAAAAAAATACTATAATATTGATAATATATTGGAATTATAAAGTAATAGATAACTTATCACAAACACTGTATCGTGGCAAGTCACTATCTTGAAAGCGATTTTGGATCGACTGCGGTGCAAATCGTTCTAGCCGGTCTCTCCCCTAGGTTCCACAGTTACTTTCAAACACGTGCACTCGTGGCTGAAAGTTTAGAGTAGCACAAAAACAATTGCCCAGAAATCCACAATAGGAAGAAGGATTATTCAAGCCAATAAAAGAAATTGTTGAGGGAGATAGTAAATGAAAGAAAGGACTTGATTTTTCTTCTTTGTGTTTAGCTCCCAAATGATACTCCTTAAATAGGAAAATCATTTATATTTTGTCCATCAAAAGAATGTAAGAAACTAACGTATAATCAATGTAATGAAAATAAATCTTACTTTAATGACAAATTTGTCATAATACAAAAGTAACTTCAAGTCTTCTGAATATTTTCTTACGAAGTTAAGAAACTGACACTTTGAGATAAATATGAACCATTAATGATGAAGCAACTTTCTTATTTCACATATACTAACGACTTAGCAATGTCCACATAGATTAATTACGGAGATTTAAAAGATGTAACTTATCCTTTGCATCAAAAGAAAAGAAATATTATCCACTGATGATCGATAAAAATTGGTAGGTGATAAAGATTGGCCTTATAAGTGGCTAGATCTTTGTTCTACTATTATGTCTCTTAGGCGGTTAGGCATAAAATTGATAGCAGTGTTGTTCTATGGAAAAACCACAATATAATTGGGTAAAATTCAATATTAATGGCAGTTGTAACTCTGAAGGATTGATTGGTGTAGGTGGTATTATAAGGGATTCAATGGGCAACTTAATAGTAACCTTCGCAAAACATGTTTGAGAGGTACGAGCAATATAGGAGAGGCCAAAGCAGCCTATTTTGGAGCCAAAATGTGCGTGGAAAATGGCTATCCAAACTTTATTTTAGAATGTGATTCCCTTGTTATATCCAATATGATTAAGGATAAATATCAAATGGCCTGGAAACTTCGGGATACTATTATGGAGACTAGAAGAATGAATTTGCATGCCAATGTGATAGTTCGACATTGCTTCAGAGAGGTGAATCAAGTGACAGACGTACTAGCTAAATATTATTTATATAGCAAGGACGTCTTGATTTTTGATCCTGAAGATTTTCCAAAAGATGCAGCTGGTATGTACACCATTGATGTTATTTGGATACCCTCCCTAAGACATGCAAAAAAAAAAAAAATTAGATTCTGAGTCACTATCTATGATGTCTTTCTTTAACTTTTGTGGTACATGATCTGTTTTCAAGGCTGTTTATTAATGCTTCTTAATGGAGGTTTAGGCTATCGTCCCCCTCTGCTTGTTCTATGTATAGATCTTGGAAGAAATAAAATATTTGCACCACCGAGGGCATAAACATTTATCTTAAAAATGTCCACCTGATTCTCCATGAAATGACAGACTTTATATTTGTTGACTTTTATGAATCCACCACGAGTTAAAAGATCAGGTCCCTCGATTTTTTTAATAATTGTAAAAACGGTAAATGCTTAAAGTAAAGAACACAAATGCTTAGGTGAAAGCCTCCTTGCTTAAAAGAGAAAAAATCCACACCCTGCCACACGAGATTTCTAAAAATCCAATAACTTCAAGCAACTTATGAGTACAGGCTCTGATAATAACCACTTTGTAACACCTCATTAAAGACATGATGAGTGGTAGATTTACTTAACAGAGAAAAAAAGTCACGATTCCGACTAGTAGTTAGGTATTTTTAATTATTACGAACAATGTCTCATTTAATTAGTTTTAAAGAGGACATTTCAGTGTTACAAAAATGGGTCGCTGCCGGATACTGGTTATTGAGAATTCTATTTGAGAAATTAGGTTGTAAATTTGCTTAGTTCTAGTAAATTGTTGTTTTGGGTTGTTGTTGGTTGATTTGCAGGTCTAATACAATGAGTGACCATGGTAATGAAAATGATAGTCACTACGATCAAAATGACATTGAGTGATTTGAATGATATGCACGTCAATATTGTTCAAACTACGGGAGCCATCCGGATGCCTCCCATAACCGGGAGGACAATGTTTCACGTAACTGGATTGTAGCTACAATTGCTCCAACTAAGAGGAATGTTTGGGAGGTTTATCTCATGAGGACCGCCAGAACACCTTTGAAATTTTGTGGATGTGTGTAGACTGTTTGTGTTTAAAAACATCTCACATGCTTCCACGAGGTTGAGGTTATTCCCGTTCTCTTTGATGGGTGAAGATACAAAATGATTGGTGGAATCGCCAAATGACTCTACCACTTCTTTGTCCCATAAAAAACAAAATTATACATATAAGGTGCAATAAGGTAAATTGTAGCTATGAAATAAAAAGAGTTTACTTTCACCTCTTTGACCTATATAATTGACTTATAAATTTCAATTTTAACAATATAAACTGTATCAATATTTAAATTTTAATATCTAACTCTGCCAAGTATTTTGCTGACAACTGAGAGATCTATACCTTACTAACAAATGGTAGAAAAATAAAATAAAAGTTTACAATAATTATGCCCAAAAAAAAGTTATAATGATACATATAAAATATATATATACTATATATATTCACTTCTATGTATGACATTATTGGTGCACAAGGTGTAACATTATTTTTCTTTCACAATAGTAATTAAGATTATTTATATCTTATCAAGCGAAAATTGAAAGAAAATTATTATTTACATAAAAATTATCAATGCAACTGAAACGCAAATTAAATCAATTTCATACGTGAAGCAGGCATACATTATCAATAACAAAGGAAAAAACAAACAACTCAACAAAAAGAATCTTCTTAGAAAGACTGATAATCAATGGAAGAAGAATTTGTTATGAAAAATTACAAGAATCAATACAACAATCAAATTTTAATTTATTACAAATGAAAAAATACCCGATACAACCCAATAGAAAAAAATTAGCAGCTTTAAAATTAAAATTTATTAAAGGTGAAATGATTTTAGAAGGTATAAGTATATGTAGTGATATATTGGATTGGGAGGTCAAAAGTTCGGAAGTTAGAAGAGCAAAAGCCTAAGAGTTGAAGAAAAATAATGAAGAGCCAATATTTATTGTGATCTCTTAAAGAAAATGTCTTAAAGGTGTTTTTACTTTTAATTGAATTTTTTAATGCAAATAAACGGAAGTAGCTAGAGAAAATGTAAGGTTTTTAAATATAATATAGAAGGATAGATAAAGAAAAAATGTCAAAATTTAAGAAAAAAGAGATATGTCATTTAATTATCATTACTGTTTGATTTTAAAAGTTAATAAAATATATTTTTAATGAAAAAAATTAACATAGGGGTATTTTCGTAATTTAACTTTTGATTTGGAGCTTCCCATTTATAATATAACTCATTTTCAAACATGTGCAATGCACATGTATACAATGCTAATTAGTATAAATACTTCTAAAATAATAGTGTACGATGTGAGCATATCTAATTGATATTCTGATCATTGCAAGACACATCATACAAAAATTGTTATCAAGTGAATTTGAAAAATAATGCTATAATAACTTTAGTTATATAATTATTATAATATATCAAGTATTCAACTTGTATCAAAAGTTCTTTTTAAACATGTCACAACACATAATTTAAATGTCGACATTATAGTTACAAAATATTTAATGCCTCCGCCTTCTTTTTAAAGAATAATACCCTCCATCTTTTTTATAGATGCATACATATCGAGAACTTGTCGTCGAATGAGAGTAGTGTATTGTAATAGTTGTAGAGAAATTCGATCAACACATGTCTTCCTTAGGATGGCTAGTAGATCATTATCAATTTCATAGTCTACAGCTACAAAATAGAAGTATTTCTTTATAATAAAATGATCATTGTTTAAATATTTAATTGACATATATAAATAATAATTACATGTATAGGTACCCTTCATCTTCTTTGGCTCATTGAAAGTTATTGATTATGCCATCTGTAAATTCTGACAAAAGAAATTTTTGTCAAGTTAAATACATGAATTATATGATATACGACACAATTATTTGTGAGATATTAATAATATGGTAGAAAAAATAAAACAGTATAAACCAAAAATTATACTGGTGAGATACTTTGAGCTTTTATATACAAAACAGGAGGGTCATTTATTCATCTTTTTCTCCCTTCTCAGTCTTTTAATAGTTAAATCTTTAATCATTCAGCTCCACTTACTGGGTTATAATAATAGTTCCTGGGATAGATGTTTGTAAATTCGAGTATTTATTGGTTGCAAGTCTAATGTTTTTTGGATAAACCACATGAGATTATGAAAAAATGCAAATGGTTATAATATACATCATGCATTATCACCCCCAATTACTTTCTCTTGACAGTTCAAATTGCTTGAGAGATCTATATACTTTATGATGAGAAATTTACATTTTGAACAAGACTTGATGATTTTGACACCAGTGTCTTCCTTTTCCCAGAATGTGTAGCTAGAAATTTTGGAGGATGTTGTCTCTACCAGCTAGGACACTGTTTGGTTTAGCGCTTACTGATTTGCCTGATGAAAGGATCTTGTGTTTGTAGTTTGATATTTTATGGTTTCTTTGAATCTCTCTTCCAAGTTCCAAGGGGTGAATTGCCTGTTTCGCATGCTTGTTGTTTCACTTTCCCTCCTTTTTTGATTTTTTTTTTCTAATTCAAAGATTCATCATACAATCTATTGCACTAACTGTGGTGAAATTTGAATTGTATTTTTTAATACGTAAGAAATTTCATTGATTAGCTGTATTTTACTTGTCAAAATGCTAAAACAAACTTACTGTGGTCCTGCAACTTTTGCAGGTTTTGAATACTTATCGTTCATTCACAAAATCTAGTCTAAGCGGCCTTCAAAAGGATGTCTTCATAACTCAAATTCTCAAATATACAATTCACAGACCAAAAAACTAAACACAAGCATAAATAAAAAAAAAAATGAGCAATCTTTATCACAACATACCAAAAAAAAAAGAATGATCTTTCACATTCTTTGCTTTTGTTACTGACTCATAACCAATATAAAAATAAATTTCAATGACCCACTAAACTAAAAAAATGATAAAAATGACACCACATAACTCAATTTCATAATCCAAACACTAACGAAACATCTAAATGTCTATTTTGTACACATACAGAGTGCACTACAACATCATCCCCATGCTTTTTCCTTGACCACGAAATGATAATTTTCTAATAGGATAGTAGAACTTCATTTCCAACGGATCCACCACATAAGGAATTGAATGTATTTGTCTTAATCTGCTTAGGAGACTAAACATTCACATGTCTTACCATGTGAATTTCAGATTGTGGTATATGCCTAGCTACAAGAACTACAAAGAGATCACAAGCCAGCCTGTACATTGAAATAAGAAGATATATGTATTGATTTTACATAAGCAAATTACCACTTGTATGCTTATTCAAAAAAATTCAAGACACTTTCCGTCATCATACTTTTGGTTCAACTTTCTTGAAGGCTATAGTAGGCGATCTTGTTAAGGCAATGCATTCACTACATCATTTTAGGCCTAAGACCACACTAATTCTGGATAACGCATGTAAAGTGTTGCCTAAAATATTTTTGGGAACGCTTTTAAAATGTAGCCCAAATTTTTAACTTTTAGCTTCAATAATATTGGCAACACTTGCAAAGTGTACTCTTTAATGGTATAAACTACACTTTATAAGCCTTATATAATTAGCAACAAATATTTACATATTTGGCCACACTTTTAAAGTGTCCTATTTTTATAATTGTAAAAACAACACATTATAAGTGTTGCCTTAAAAATTTTCACTAAAATATTGTACTCCCTCCAACATTTTTAACACTCCCTCCCATTTTTATTGGCCAAAAAATAATTCCTAAAAAATTATAAATTTATGTCCCTAAATCAGAAAGACATGTTATTATCTTTCTCTAATGAACTACTCGAAGGATGCACTTTTCTTTGAAGAACATATCAAAGAGCTGAAGCTAAAGTGTGAAGAACTAATAGAAGAGATGAAGATAAGTTTCTCCGTCAAAGATGAGCTGAAGCTATGTCTCTCTGTCACGCTGTTCTCTCAGATTTCTCGCTGAAGAGTTTCTCGTTGAAGAACACGATTTTTGTCATAGTTCTTGATGAAGAACACAATTTTGTTTGTATAGGTTTTATCAGGTAAGAAATTCTATCTTTAAAAGTCTAAATTTTAGGGTTAGGGTTTTGATAGTGTTGTGTTTTTATACTATTTTAGGGAGTCTAGCTCGTATTTTAACTTCATCAGTTGATTTTTGGGAGTCTAGCTCATATTTTAGCTTCATCAGTGGATTCTTTGCCCTAGCTATTCGACATGTTTTGCCTAGTCTGTTCTACATGTGAAAGTTAAATGATGTTGTTCCAACTTGCCTGCTTTATATCTGATTCAACTTGCCTTATTTAGATCTGATTTCAACTATAGCATTAAAATCTTATTCAACTTGCCTGCTTTAGATCTTGTTACCAGTTTGTCTTTCAAATTTTACAACTTGGAAATTAAACTGAATAGCGATAGGGTCTTAGTCGAATCATATCAATTTCACTCTACAAAGTCATTAGTTTTTTAAAGAGAAGAAGAATTGTTGTGCAAGCGATTGTATTCTTTAAGAACCTTGTGTCTATAGGTTATAAAGTAAATTTCACTTTGGCTTGGAGAGATAGGGTCTTGTTAGTCGAATATTTCATAATTCCTAACATATCTCATAATACAGGCTGCAAAGGAGTTTGCAAGTGAGTTGATAAAGGAGCATGATGCCTCTGCTCATCCCCCAGTTGAAAACGCCATTGAGGGTAGTCAAGCAAAGAAGCAAGACACAAAGGTTTCAAGCACCGAGCAAAGTTCAGAAAATCATAAATGCAGTTTGCCTCTAGCTATAGCTTCTATGGTTAAATAACAATATCAAGAAGATACACGATAAAGAGAATAAAACGAAATAAGCTACATAAAAAAAAGTGGAAAAAATAATTTACCTGATGTATTTGAATGAAGCACAGAAAAGAGAAGCAGATTAATGAAAAATGAGATGTTGCTGGAGACATTTATATAGATCATTCAAGAATCTGAAAAGGTTTTGGATCAACTGATAATAAAAGCAATAAGTTGAGCGTGGGAAAAAGGGCCGCTTCAAGGGACGCTGAACAGAAACGCTGGTACACTGATTGAGGGACGCTGAACAGACGTTTTTGGAGAATTAAATTAGAGCTGTGATTATCAACAAATTTTTTTTAATTAATTAATATTTAAATAACATTGTAGGGGCAAAAAGGTAATTCAACTTTTTGGGTTAAACTTTTCCCACTTAGAATAATATATTATATGATATGATGATGATGATGGTATGGTATGATGAGTAACTAAAAATCTTACTAATTGTTGAACATCGATTTCTATGAATTAATTTGGTTATCATTAAAATTACTCTTGTATTCTTGTCAGTATTTCATGATTGACCATCATTTAGATACATTCATTGTCTATTCTTGAACTCGGGAGATGAATAGGTAGATAGACCAAAGAATACAGGGAGTGTGATCATTCTTGCATACCACTTGTTTATATTCATGTATAAGATTAACACCCGAAAGAACTCCGCGATTGGTTTAGAGATAGGATGAAAACTAAATGCTCCACAATTGAGTTTGTGTATCCTCACTCATAGATGTAGTTAGGTATTCAACTAAGGTAAGTGATTAGAGATCGAGAGATAATAATCATAATATCGACCCTATAAATAAGTAACTTGATGAATGTAAGTAATCATGAAAAAGATGTGTACATGAATTCCTAACATGTTGCAGCGTAGAGCTAGCCCTATATAGTTTAAACACCAAAATTGAAGTTGTTCATTCTTAGTTAATTTTGAGCTTACATTTTTTGCAATTATAGTATAGATAGAAAAGATGAGTTTCATGAAAACAATGTCTTCAATTTATGGATTTAGTTGAATTGAATATAATCTGATCATAAGTCATTTGGGTTCGACAAACCTATCCTGAAAGAGACATCGCATTATATTACGCGGATTTGTTAATACAACTTTGTGACCCCTATGCCTGAATGACAGTCATGTGATATCTGTAGTTTATTTGGAAGAGTTCATGCAACTAATGACTGCATATTTGTTTTTTCAGATTGTGCATTACACTCTGTGTATCAACTTCAAATTTGCTATCTGTAGAGACATGATATATGTTCAGGTAAATGTTTAATGGTCTGAAATCCATCTGAAAATGACACTTTGGACCAACAACAGCCCTTGAAGCTCGGGTATGAAGGGTCTGCCCCTCTATCCTTCTCCACTTAAAATACTAGCCTTTGTTCATTTGGTGAAGGTTTGAATGTGTGACCTTAGATTAGCAATCTGTTGCCTTTAAAAATGATAAGGACTACCTGATACTGTTACACATAGCACACGGTTTTGTACATAATGTATTTACCTCGATTCTTGTGGGATTACACTGGGTATGTTGTTGTTTACTATGTTCCGCTGAGTGCCAACTTCTTCTCATTGTTAACCTACAGAAGAGATTTTCGATTTTAGAACTTGTGAATAGTTTATTGAGAACTCTGTCTAATTTGTTTTCTCACACTGCCAGTGATGGAGAACATTTCATGATCAAGAAAATACATGTGTTTTCCACAGTGGAAGGCTTTGTAGAGATACCGAGTCATTGATGGACATGATAAAGTTCATTACAAACGATCCCTCAGCGGGGCTTTTCTATGTTCAACAGCATACCCACACTGCAGTGCCCAACCTCATCAATCTCACTAGCAAAATTGAGGGAAAATCTCGTCAAGCGACATTGCACACAGCAGATTCAGAGGA
The DNA here is from genome assembly GCA_016801875.1 of Solanum sitiens. Taxonomy (NCBI): domain Eukaryota; kingdom Viridiplantae; phylum Streptophyta; class Magnoliopsida; order Solanales; family Solanaceae; genus Solanum; species Solanum sitiens. The sequence continues at coordinate 1,648,981 of JABWTJ010000091.1, forward strand.
TTCTATCGTCATGGTCAGGTCAATGAAAGAGTGAGGATTCTCAATTGCTAACGAAATGATGAAAACTGTCAGACATTCTCTAGCTGTTGTGTCTGAGAAGAAGCTCAGAAATGGATCTTTAAGAAGACCAAGTTCAAGTTACCGTATAGGAAGAACTATCTCGTGGAATCCTGCTACTTGGGGTCGAAAAACAGGTCCAGAACAAGATGGTGAGGGCAATGCTGATTATATTTCAAATGTTTTCAAGTCAGCAAAAGAAAAAGCTAGTAGCTCCAAATGGCCTCAGATGGATGCCATTGAATCTAAACCAGCCAAGAATGATGAGCCATCTGTGACCTGTTCTAATGATGACATGACGTTACCAGCAGATGACGGCTCTTGCACCAGAGGTCAACAACGATGAAACGTTGGTTTTCTCAAGCCAAACTGTTGATGTTTTACAAGACATCTGTGTGAAGGTAAGTGAAACCATGGGAAACCATGTCCCATGATCGAATTTTGTCCTGAGAAACAAGCTTGATGTAGCTTTGAACTTGAAACAATTCTTTTTGTTTGGACGCGATTTTACATGTACCACGTTTTAATGGATCTTTGTTCTAGAACGTGAAAAATAGAAACGAGAGATTATCATACGTGTTCAAAGGAGAAGTAAAGAGGAAGCTTCAATCTAACAATATAATAATTGTGTTGAACTTTTATTAGTTGAAATGGGAACCCTGATCCTCATATTACAGAGGCAAAATGAAGACTGCAGCCTCAATAGTTAGTCATTCAATGAACAATATAATGAAAGCTACATTTCCAGACTTCTATACATCTTTATAACGCAAACACAGTGTACATTAACCTATGTAGAACAGCTAGTAAAGGAACCTTACGCGACTAGACAACTCGCTTCACTTTCAGGGAGAACAATGTCTAGCCTCATCACTGGCTTATACTTGTGAGGTATCAGCCTACATATATACTTCAAAGCTGACATGACCTCATCCTCTTGCAATTTTCTGGAGTCGAACACCTCACCACGGTAGTGCCTTGACTAGCTTTTTGTTCCTGGGTGCAGAGAATAGTGATGCTTCAGATTTCTAATTGAAAATATTGTACAAGGAAGTTGCTTCACTTGACAAACATAAATAAGTATCTGAATATTACTATTAAGTAAAGAATGAAAGAGAGCACTGGAGTTCATTAGTTATACAAGACAAACCTGATCCACTGTCAGCTTGAATGTAAAGTTCTACATCTGCTGGAGTTCTGTCTCATGCTTAATGCGCGTGCCAGAATGATCATGCATATGGTATGACTCGATAGGAATTAGCACATCATCAATCGATCCCTTCTTCCAGGAGTGGAAGCTTCTGCGACTATTGTTGGTTTCTATCCTGAATCTCATGACCATTTTAAACAACACGAATTTGTGAGCATTCACTGCAGGCAAAAACTAGTAACTTAGTTGACAAAGAAATGACACTGAAAAATCGACACTACTTAGGTACAGTTTCGGCATACATCCAACTTCTGATTTCAAAACACATACATACACATACAGTTAATCCAGCTTCAGCGATGAAAACACATACATACATGTACACTTGATCACACATACAAACACAAACACAAACAGTAAGACTTATATACTGTAGCTGTGCCATTTCATATAGTATTAAAAAAAATCTCACTGTATTTTACAAAACATGGGTGCTAATAGCACTAAGTTAACATCAATATATTCATCTATGGGTATTTTGACCTTAAAACTATTGAACAGATTGAAGGAACTTGACAAGCTGTTTCTGTGATAGTGTAATGCTTTCAGATAGACCAAAGATCCCAGCAACATAAATGTTTGTTCAACTGATCATTCTGAGTAAAACTTCAAGTGCACTTACACAATGAGGATAAAGATCCTTTGAAGATATCAGCAAAGATAGACGTTATGCAGAGGCACAAAGTTCTCTGTCATCTTGAGCAGTTGAGTAGAATGTTAAAGCCTTATATGGAAGCAATCATTTCTATATCCTGTCATGAATAGAAGAGGAGGTAGATCACAAAGTAAACAGTGTTTAAATCAGGTATCCAATGATTTTCTCGGTAATACTAACTATGAACAATCTGCATTGGTGTTTTCCTCTTCGTCAAGTAAAATTAGCAAAACTCGAGTGAAAAGTCCTAATTTTGCTAATAGAAATGTTGATTCTAAAGTGGTTAAAAGTAGGAATTCGAGAAAGAAACTTGTTTCAGATGAGATTATTTGTATAAACAAAGAGTCAAATTCTGAGGCTTTTGTTGCGTTAACGGCTGGATTTCTGTCCCACTCATAAAAGGATGAAGAAATTGAAGCTGGGGTTGTTAGTGTAGTTGGCGGGATAGATCAGTATAACTATATTTTGATTAGAAATCACATTAATACGAAATGGCTTGAATATGTGTCGATTTGGCTGACAAAAGGATATTTTTGTTGATGTTATACCTGAAAGATGTAGTGAGTTGTTAGATTTTGCATATAAGTACTTGTTATCGTACAAATATGTTAATTTTGGGTGGCGTTGGCCATTAAGGACAATATTCCAACTACGACAAGTAAGGAAAGAGTGATTATTATCAGGGCAGGCCTTGTTGGGCTTGCGGTTGCAAGGCAACTAATTTTATTTGGGTTTGAGGTAATTGTTTTGGAGGGACGAATGTGGATAAAAAAGTGGGACTTTTGGCTCAGGCAAGCTCAGGCAAGAAGTTTTCTCAGGAATGGAAGCATAGATCCATATTTCCATTACAAGAATATTCAAACTTGGAGGAAGTGAGATCCCTTACCACAAACTAGTGGAAAGGTCAATTTCTTACTTGCAAGAGCCCAAAGGCGTAGAGCTAAAGCAGCTCGCAATTACATTAGTTTTGATATCCCCAGCAGATAAAGTGGTTCCATTGCCTCTGCCAATTCTTTTAGCCTTTTTGAGAAACAAGTTAAAAAGGGGATCCATAAAGAAGCTGAAACTTTGAACAAAAAAAGAAGACATACTAAAGGAAGAAAATAGGAAAGGGGAAGCTAAAGAGAAGTTAGGAAGGACTCATACCTGACTATTTTTTACTTGAAAGTGGTTGTTCTTGACTTTACAATAATTTTTAAGCACAAAATATTCGAAATGTTAGCCTCAAGTCTAATATATGTTACAGCTGCAAACATAAATATTTAAAAGTAAACAATGAAATAGAACCAAAACCCAAAACAAAACAAAATACAGAAACTAATTTGAATTGACAAATAAGGGAGAATTTTTTGTCCTTTAATGAAGATCTACAAAATCTAGTAATAAGTATCACGGACAATTATTGTATTTATTTTTTTTAGTTTTTAGTGACAGTTGATTTACGTTAAAGTTACACTGTGCAAGTAACTAAAAGTTGTATCAAGGAGTACAAAAGAGGCTATGAACCTGCATTATAAGATTAGCTCTCCTAGGTAATTATATAAAGGTATGATCATGCACTGTAGTGCGGTTATTCTTCGTCTACAAATAATCCTTATAGAGCTTTAAACAAGGAAATAAAATCCGACTAGACGTTCGATATCAAGTTTCCTTTAGCGCTAAACAAAAAGATGTTGGTGTTAAAACAAGGGATATATATCGTGATATCTTTCTAGCTCTAATAGGTAAATATAGACTTAAGAAATGAATATTCAAATGACCTTTTAGTGCGGCATATGAATGTGGTCTATATTAGTGACACATTTCATACTTTCAAATTTCTGAACTCTTTTGCATATGAATGTGGTCTATATTATTGTATCACTCAGTATAACTTTTCAATCTCTTTATCTCTAAAGATTAACTAAGAAAATCAATGTATTGGTTTTGGATGGATAAATTATATTTTTAAGGGTAAAATGGTCAGTCAAATTTTGGAGTGTAAAGTTCCCATTTTTAGTCTTGGGGCATGCACGTAGCACATGTATCGTGTTGCCAATAAGTAAATATTTTTTACAAAATTACGTTAATATTATATTAAAATGTGTTTGATCTACTAAATATAAAAATTAAGAATGATTAATGGTTGTCCTATTTAGGTAGCTCGATGAAGGAGACAACACACCATCTCATAGAAATCTGCAAACACTTGATAGTAATTTTGATGTTTTGGTTTATCATTTACACGATACATTTGTCGAGGGTTTATCAGAAATAATATTTGTACCTCCCCAAGTAGGGGTAAGGTCTCATTCGACACTACCGTCCACAGACCCCACTTGTGGGACTACACTAGCTATTGTAACTATTACACTTTTTTTTAAAAAAAATTACAAGACTGATCGGTGAAAATCAAACAAATTAAAAGATTGAACAATACTATCACTTTGTCACGATGAATTGTGTAAAATTCTTTTCATAAGTCTTATATCAACAACTTGTGTTACAATATCTCCTCCCTAATTCATTATTGTCCATTTCAACCCTAACTATTTGAGAAAACCTACTTACATTTAAAATCATATAACCTTGAATATATTATTCTTAAATACTTTTCAATTTGTACTGAACACACATTTTGAAAATTAAGAATGCATTCTTTTAAGATTGAGTTCAACACACTTGTTAATTATATAAAGCTTTATTGATTACGATATATTTTTGGTTAAAATTACTTAACAATGTTAGTTATTTTTTAAATCTTATTGAATGTCTTTCAGGGCCTATAAAAATATCATTTATTCTGTTATTTTACTTTTAAGTATGTGGTTGTGATAGACACAAATACTTGCATATAACATCAAAAGCTAAATTTGTGCTTGCTTATTAATTACATTGTTATCTATTCTAATGTTTCCTTAACTTCTTCTACAACCTATCTGTGGGCATATCATGAGAGATAAGATTAGATATGAAGTTATTCAGAAAAGGGCAGGAGTGGCTCCCGTGGAGGACAAGATGCGGAAGTGAAGTTGAGATGGACCGGTCATTTAATGAGAAAATGTGTAGATGCCCCGGTTATGAGGTGTGAAAGGTTGTCCATTGTAGACTTGAGAATGGGTAGAGATAGGCCTAAGAACTATTCAGAGTGACATGACTAGGCAGGATATTGCATAGCCTCAGCTCACCGAGGACGAGGTCCTTGATAGGAAGGTGTGGAGGTCAAAAAATAGAATAGACCCCATTCTCATAGTATTATTAGCATTATTCTTCTTGTTTTGCCCTATCTTCAGATTGCTATTACTATCTATTATTATTAAATCTCGTTATCTTATTTTCTTGTTATTGTTGCCTCTTTATCTTTTGTTCGTTCAACTGAACGTCTATCTAAAATAACTTCTCTAACTTCTCAATGTAAAGGTAAGACTTGTATACACTCTACCCTCCTCTACTTGGACTCCATTGTGGATTACTCTAAGTTTGTTGTTGTTGTTGTTGCTAAAGAATATATAGCCCGTAATAATTACATTATATCAACTAAATTTGCCCCTACTTATTGGTCTCGTTGCTTGCATTTAGCCTGTCTGGTCTGGTCGGGTAATCTTAGTTCAGCATTTAGTGCATAAAATGAGCATGCAAACCATGGTGATATAGCAAAATGATAGAGCTGATCAAAAAGGGAAATGAACAACTATTTCCCAAGCTAATAAAATAACTTGGGAATCAAAAGAAACTAAATCATACATGAGCAATTAGTAAATAGAATAAAGAAATAAGATGTTTGTAGAAAGAGATTAGTTAATTCTACACCATACATAGTTGCTTGATAAATCAACCTGCAAATGCGATGTTCTAACACTAGCGTGGTGGGCCATCTTTGCAGCTTCTTTAAGCCTAGTGAGAAATGCTCCATGCGTAGTGGCTTGATAGTGCCTGATGCACCAGCACCCACAGCAACATTGGAGTAGGAACCAAAGCTGAACGGATCACTACCCCAATTTTTAAATACAATTGGGATGGGCTTTGGGATGTTAATTCCCTGTGGTTCATATATACCTGATAATAATACCCAAATCTCATCAATAGATTAGCTTCATGACCATAAGAAACATAAATTTCATATTTAATATAATCGATGCATTTTAAAATATGTATGCCTACGTAGCAGCAAATTAAACGATAGATAATGAAATCAACTCTGAAGTATATAATTGAGACAAGAAATATGTTATAGGAGTCCTTTAAGGGGTAAAGAGTAAAATATTACTCAGTTATCTCAATATGTTACTCTAGTGGTTTCCCCGTTTTAAGAAGATACAGAAAGTTAAACAAAGCAAGATCCAGTGTACCTGCTTCTAGAAAAAACTCGACTTCATATTCCAGAGTATCTCAATTCTCAAACAAGATGATATATACATGCTTCAAACTGAAATCAATGAATACGAAAGTGGCATGACACTAACACTGTTACAACTGCTTAACTCTAGACCAATATAACATGAATTCACTTCTCGAGCATGTCCATTCTTATTTTATTGCTCGCAGAGTTTATTATTCTTTACTTGTTAGTCTGCCACAAAGAGAAAGAAAAATATTGTTTTAGTATATTGAAAGCAAAGTTAAGGTTGAACTTGGCATTTACCTTTTAAAATTTGAAGTACTTTTGTTACTGCATTAGTAGGAGCCATTCTCTCAAACTTGTGTGCAGCTTCTCCTGCGACTAGACCTAACATTAAAGGGCCACCAGAAACTTTTGCAAAATTATAGAACAGAAAGAATTCCCCCCGACACTTAAAATCATCAGCAACATGACCAAATGTATCAACATTGGAGTCCCAAAACACATACGGGAATAACAATGCAACCTTGTTTAATAGTCCAAAACTCAATCTTTTTATCGTGTCTCGCTTTTGTTGAGATTGGGTAATCACCTACACACTATCTCTACCGTAACGACACAGTTTTTTTTCAAAAATAATAGGCACATTTTCAGCCAGTGCATGAACTAATCTTCCATTTCCACCAAGCAAGAGGCAGTGATCCCCTCCCATATCGTAGGGGTCATCTTGGTCCCAAAATGCTAAGGAAATATTTGAAAGCAAACCTGCATGTGCATATTCCAGATCTGCCAAATGCCAATTAAACAAGCTCATCTCCTCATCATTCATCGCAATACTAAATCCTTACGCAAAGTCTCCAATGCTTCTCCAAGAGAAATAATTGGAGATAAATTTTGCCTAACCTTGCTTGCCTTTTCCAACAGTTCATTATAAGTTGTCTCCACTTTTTTATCCAAATACTCGCCTACGTGCTTTCCGTCAGCATTATAGAGTGGACATTGGTCTCTCACCGTTTGAAGCGTATACGACAATTGTCGAGCCAACAGACCAAGTGGATTCCCTAATGTACCTGTCAAAACACTCCCTCCTAACTCAGCAACTGCTATATTTTATTCTCTCCTTCCATCTTTTTTGTATACACCCTTCCACCTGCACGCTTTCGTCCCTCCAAAACAATCACCTCAAATCCAAATAACATCAGTTGCCTTGCCGCCGCCAACCCAGAAAGTCCTGCCCCGATAACAATCACTCTTCCCTTACTTGGCCTAGTTGAAATCTTGTCCTTAATTGCCAATGCCACCCCAAAATTAACATACACGCAGGATAACAAGTATCTCTATCTAGAATCTAATAACCCTCAGGTATAATATCCAAAAACATATCCTTTGTCTGCAATATCGACACATTTTCATGCCATTTCTTAATAATGTGATTCCTAATTAAAATATTGTTATACTCTTCTATCTCGCCAACTACACTAATACTCCAGCTTCGATTTTTTCATCCTTTAACGATTCAGACGGAAATCATGTTAGCGCAACTAAAGCCTCAGAATCTGTCTCTTTGTTTATACAAATAATTTCATCTGAAACAAGTTTCTTTCTCAAATCCCTACTTTTAACCACTTTAGACTCAACATTTATATGAGCAAAATTAGAACTTTTCACTCGAGTTTTGCTAATTTTACCAGACGAAGATGTAGACAACAATGCAGATTGTTCCTCATTAGTATTACTGAGAAACATCACTGGGTACCTGATTTAAACACTATTTACTTTCTGATCTACCTCCTCTTCTATTCATGACAGGAGATAAAAATGATTCAGGATCAAACCAGATTTAGGGGTAGGGTTAGAATTTGAAACTAAAATGAAATTGGAAGTGAAATCAAGAGTTTGAGTTTGATAAATGAATTTAGAGCTGGATCGGGATTTTTTTGACGGATTTTTCTGCTCTTTGTAACGGATTTAGCAATGGGGAAGACGGTGACAGCACAGGGGAAGATGAAAATGGATGATCGGACAAGATGGATTTGGGTTTTATGAATTGTTTCAAACTTTGTTCTTGGTTCTAACGAAATGAAGATGAAAGGAGAAAGATGATAATTTTGGTTCTTGAAAATGGAGGAGAAAACGAGGTGAAATGTGAAGAACAAAGTGACAAATATATATGCATGACATTTAATGTATTTTTGACTTTAGTTGAATTCATCAAAAATATTTTTGTTTAGTTTTTTTTACATCCTTGTAATTTTAATTTAATCAAGAATGTCTTTTAAATTTATAAAAGACATAATACATAAATGTGCCCTTTAATTTGGCCTCATTTCATATTTATGCCCATCAACTTTGGTTATTCACGAGTAGACACTTAGCCTTGAATAAACTTGAACAAGTAGATACACTAGTCCTAAGTGGCATGATAAACGTGGGAAACCACGTAGGACAAAAAATGACATGTAGCATGCCATGTAGGACATGTGTATTTATTTGTTAAACATTATACAAGTTTAAGTGTCTACTTGTACACACTCAAAGTTCAAGGGCATAAATGTGATTTCAAGAAAAGTTATAAGGACTTATGTATTATGCCTTTATAAAATATGACCAAAAACATCCTTTTGTTTATTTTTTCGTCCTTCTCCAACATTCTAGTAAATTCAATTTTAGATTTGATATATTTAAAGTTTCAAATTTCACATTAGGAATTATTTCCCCTTTCTCTATCATAAAAAATAAAAAGTAAAATTCTTAAATTTGAGACCACCAAATTGCTAAACTTCGTTACTATATCAGAAAAGCTACTAAATGGAGAAAAGTATGTTTGGTTGTGAACTAGAGGTGATATTGATAAGACGATTGTTTGAATGATTTTTATATTTGGATGAGATTGAAGCGAGGTAAATGATGGTCGACTTGGGTTGTTTGATCAGACCCAAAAAAGAAATTAAGTTAGAGGGACACCCAGTGGCCAGCGATGGCTATTGTGTTAAAGAATGACAAAAAGTTCCACATCGGTGGTTAATGAGATGGATGGACTCCTTATAAGGCTTGGGAAATTCTCTTCCCTTTGAGCTAGCTTTTGGGTTGTGAGTTAAGACTAAGACCTAATTTCAATATGGTATCAGAGCAGGGCCCGTACACCCGATGTTGGGGACCCCAAAATCAAAATTGCCCACGCACCAGATGCTAAGCACTGGGCGTGAGGTGGGGTGTTAAAGAATGACAAAAAGTCTCAAATCGGTGGTTAATGAGATGGGTGGACTCCTTGTAAGGCTTGGGAAATCCTTCTCCCTTTGAGCTAGTTTTTGGGGTGTGAGTTAGGCCTAAGGCCTAATTTCAACATGTTGTAAATCATTATGCTATAGAAACTACTAGTTCTCCCTAACCCTTATGTCTCCTTTAAGCTGTTATTGTTTTGTTGCACCTTATTATTCTATTATGTCTTTGATCTTCGCATTTGAAAAGTTGTTGGACCTTATATTTGTCATGATGCTAATTTATGCAAAGCATAAAGATTAAAATTTCTTTTATCATTTCTTGGAACTTGGAAGTTCAAAAAGTTTCTAATACCATTGATGATATCCCAGAGTTGTTGATGGAAGGCGTTCTTTGGTTCTTGTTGTTTTCATTGGTGGAGTGACATCTGTAGAGATCTCTGCTCTTCGCTTCCTGAGCGCCCAGGTCAGTCTACTAAGCCTTAATCATGTAAATTTCCCAGCTCTCGTTGGAAACACGCTATGGAAAAGGAACTCAAAAGATAAATTACACTGTTATATTGTTACAGGAAGGGATGGCATATGACATAATTGTAGCAACTACAAAAATTGTCAATGGTAGCACATTGACAGAAACATTTGTGGAGAAATTGGGATGATTTGATAAGACATATATGGTCGATTATCACTGGGAAATCTCAGTTGCTTGAGCGGTAGGGACCCATAGTTTTCGTGCTACATTTTTATATAAATGTGATAAGATCAAGTATACTTATCGTTCCTAAGATATTCCTCTTGTGGCCAGTTGTCAACATTATTTCTGATCGGATTTGTTACGAACACAACTGTGTTGTTTTTATTAAGGTATTGGCTAAGAACGCCCTATGTGCTTCGAGTGGTGGCAAGATTGAAGTTTGATTAGTTTGTTATCTAAATTACGTTTGGTTCTTTTGACCAATTTAAGAGAACACGATGTGCATATTTATTCTCTGTTTCAACGTATATTTTGTTAGTTTTTTTTTCTTTTTGGTAATCCCAACTGGACTTGTAACTAATTATGAATTCACATTGGAAAGGCTAACATTAGAAGGCAAAGTGCTCTAGCAAAGGCGATTTCGTAACCATGGGACTTCAATATGAGATTGTGTTGGGTTTGTATGTGAAGTGCAACTAGTGGTATGAAATCACAAATCCAATATTCCTTTTACGTAATCAATTCTCATTTACATCGTAATTTTAGCTTCCCTAGTGTATTAGTGGAGATTTTAATGTTATTATAAGTGCCGGAGAAAAGAAAGGAGGAATTCCTCATAGAATGCAGAAAAGTTGGGACTTCATAGATTGTATGGATGATTGTGGCATGGTAGATGCCGGTTTTACTGGTCCTAGATTTACTTGGTGTCATTCTAGGGGAAGATGGAATAGAATCTGGAAGAGACTTGATAGAGTTTTCATTAATCATTAGTGGGCTGCCAACTTTTCGAGAAATAGTATAGAACACCTATGTTAGTCAAATGTTCTAAACTTGAATTCACAAGTATTTAATACTTTAGATTCTTAAATGTTTTGATTGAACATCTTGACTTCAAACATGTGGTTCGAGATGCTTTGAATATTGATATCCAGGGTAATAGTTGTTAGCATGATGGACATCTAAACAATTGTATATATTAATGTAATTATATAGTGATATAATTTAGCATGATTATATATATTTGTTGTACAATCAAAGGAATAAATATTGTGATAGAATAGCTAATTTTGAGGGACAGCAAAGCAGATTTAGAGCGATTGAATGACAGATTTGTAGAGATAGAATAACTGATATTTAGGGATATGAATGACGGATCTTTAGGAATTTGTATTATTTATTCTCTCTATATAATGGAAAGACTCTCACTTTGAGACGCATTAAACAAAACTAACATGGTATTAGAGCTTTTTTCAGTGCTTGAATCTTAGTGTCTTTCATCAGCGGTTCCTTCAAGATTTTTTTTTTTGAAAGTTTTAGTTCTGCTTACTGTTAGTCAACAGTTAGTCCTAAGTTTCTTGAAATTTAAGGCATCTTGGAATCTCAGCCTTGGTCATTCTGGTTATTTTACATCGTTGCATTTTATCTTCCTTAGCTTGTCAAGAACATGTCGTCATATCAGTTTGAGTCTGTCACGACAGGAATCTAGACCCCAGACGAGACCGGCGTCGTTGACCTCTCAGAGGTCGCAGACAAGCCTACATACGTCATTCTTACTTCATCTAGGTTAATTTTAGCGGAAAATTTGAAACTTTTTGTTTCTTAACATGCATAAAGATCATTCTACTTACATTCATAACGTTCACAATCAACCATCTAACATTAAGATCATGAATTGAAAGAAATAGTTCAATACTGCATTAATTGTATAATTGTCAAAATGGCACCAATACAATGTCTGAAATAAAAAACGGAAAGAAACACTAGTGGAACATGCTCCACTAGCTAAAGCCTACATCTAAGCTAGATAATAACGGTAGACATCCTCGAAAACATGAGGGCCTACCAAGTCCGGATGAAAGCTCCACATCCGGATAGCTGCAACGTCAACCTGTAAGCTCTAGTGGCCACCTGTGCCTGCACCTAAAAATATAGAGTTGTATGGGATTAGTACACACTTGTACTAAGTATGGGTATATGCAAGCACACACCAAGGACATGCATGAGTAAGAATGGCTCTTTCCTAACAACATGATTATGGAAAGTCAAGTCAGTGGACTTGCCAAATTGGGATTAGGAAAATTAGTGAGCTTTCCAAATTTGGATTAGGAAAGTCAGTGAGCTTTCCAAATTTGGATTAGGAAAGTCATGCCATGAGAGTAACATGCATCATCATACTTCATATTGCACACAACACATAACATCTTACACATAGCACATATCATATTGCATATAGCACATAACATCTTTCATATCATTCATTCATATGCCATGAGACCTTGGAATCATGGACTTGACATTAAGACTTCCCAAAATGAGGGCTCAACATATGGGACCTCAACTAGGGAGTCTTCTTTAGCAAACACAGAGTCTGCTTCATTCATGTATACGTACTTCATTTCATTCATTCATAAGCTAGTGTAAACACCAGCTATACCTAGGATGTAGTTTAAGACTCTCATCGGGTTTGCTGTGCAATGATCAAGAATAACCTAGTGTCATTACTTGAGTCTAGCTCACCTCTTGATTATCCTATCCTAACACCTTTGGTATCGTTCATTTCATTATGTGCATCATTTGAGGCTGGCCTCATTCATTCATTGGGAACTTTAACTTTAACCGACATAGATCATGTGAGCATCATTAAATCCAGTGTCTCCCCCACACCGAAAAGAGGTGGAATCACCGGCCAAAATGACCCTAAACATGCTAGCGTACATGGGAATTTAACCCCGCCAGATCCCTATATTGGCAGTATAGGTTCGAAGACTAGGAGATATAAGGAGACCCATACCCGGCATGCCGGACAGTCTCATCTCATGAGAGTTACGTGAACCTCCGCCCTTCCCGAAAGAAGGCATCACCGCTCATAGCTAGTCTATCGGTGCTCAGTATAAAGTTCCATTTCATTCAACTCATACGTCATGAAAGTTGGCTTCTAGTATGAGGACATCATAGCTCAATAGATGATTTTTCATCTCATCATTAGTATTAAATATACATTATTCTCAATACTTTCATTAGAGTGTTCATAGAGACTGGTCTCTTCATTAACTTTACACTCTCATAGGTGAGTACATTTTGGTAACATTTACTTAGGCTCATTTGAGATTGCTCTCATCTTTTACATTAGCCTCTTATCATGTTGTCACCACATTCATTAACTTTAGCACATTGCTCTTCATAATTACTCACCCCTTATTACGTGAATGTTCATTTGATCATATGCCAATGCACTTGGCCATTTAGTGTGTTTCACACTCTTACTTAACCCTTCTAGGGTTTCATCATTTCATTACATAATATTCATTTCATCGTATGCCAATATACTTGGCCATTTAGTGTGTTTTACACTCGTACTTAACCCTTCTAGGTTTACATCATTTCATTATATACATCTTAGGTTCACTTATTTTTAAACGTATGTTAGACTTATGGGTCTATACATACAAGCCATGAGCCTTCATTCATAGTTCGTATAAGTGACTCATATCTTCCTAAGATTATGTGGTACAAGACTTATGCATCTTGTAAGTATATCGAAGTCTCAATTTAATTCTTATAGACAACATTCGTTAATTATTTAAATCACGTAAGACTTATGTGTCAATACGGAAGTTGGGCAAGGGAACCCGATTTCGAATCCCTTGAACAACACTTTGCCATTTTCCTTAACTTTCAATTTGTGTGTCCCTTGGCTTGGGGATCCAGGTTCGATCCCCAATGGCCACATTAATTTTTCCCTTCTTTTTTTCTTCTCTTTTAAATTGCTGCAGCTTACTGAGGGGCGTGGGATCGATTCCCCACGACCCCAAAGTTTTTAATGATTTTTTTCTACCTTCTCCTATGCTCCTATTTCGCTACTGACCAAGGGGTTGTGGGATCGATTCCCCACAGCCCCCCCTTTTTTTTTGTTATAATTTACTGCAGTTGCTGAGGGGCGTGGGATCGATTCCCCACGATCCCTTTTTCTGTAATTATTTCTGCATTCGCTGAGCGGCGTGGGATCGATTCCCCACGACCCCATATATTTTTTTAATAAACTGGGGTCTTACATATCGTGGGATCGAAACCCCACAATAGCATTTTATTTTTATGCCCTTTTGCCTTGGCGAATTTCGCTGACCACAGCCCCAGTTCGAGCCCTGCCTAACACCTTCTTTTTTTGTTTATTTATTAGGGTAAGCCTTAGTGAGGTCCTGGGTTCGATCCCTGCAGACCTCACTTATTTTTTTTTAAATTTTTTTGACGTCCAAAATTTCCAGATTCTTTCTAAAGCCTATTTCCAGGTTCTGGAAATTTATTCCACGATTCTTCTGCACTTTTTTCATCAAATTACACATTAGTTCTTAGGGAAATTTCATAGTTCATTTATAGCGTTTCAGGTGCATTTTCATGGATTCGTTTAGCCAAAAGATTGTTACTTAAATCAGCCACATTTCATCTTATATGAACATCACGATTTACATAGGTTTATGCACGTAAAATAACAACCATAACGTTACACATTTTGGAGCATCAAACGGAGAACATTAGTCATAGTCACATTCTTGCACACACATGCACATAGTTTCGAAAACACATAGGTTGTCATTCATACGATTTCAAATACACAAACATAAACATATTCATCACGAGAACACAACATACAACTAAATCTACGAGCAATCATACCCAACCTACGAATCATTGGGAGCTAGTGACAAGGACATGCAACGGGGAACAACCCTAGTTTTCGGACTGAATAATCTGAACCTTAAGGGGTCTCTTGGGAAAGGGACCAACAGAGAAGAGAACCCATACCTTTTTGACGTTCAAACCTCGACTTGCTTCCCACAGAACTCCTCCAAACACACGTCCAACACCAAAAGTTCAACACCAAACTCGACGGAAAACCTTCTCTTTGCCTACGTGATTGATTAGTTGTTTTTTTATATTTTTGGTTGTGAGTTCTTCAAGTGTGAAGAACTTTGGTTTACCTACTGTTCTTGTACTTTATTTGGCAAAGAGAACGTGAATATGAAGAGAGAATGATCGTGTGTTCAGAGATAGGCGTGAGAGGAGAGAGTTATATTAGGCTTAGGAGTCTAGTTTAGGACTTAGTCAAATAAGGTTTAGTTAATTATTAAAAATCTGATTTTATTTTATTTTAAATCAGATAATAAATAATAAATATAAATTAATTATATTAATTTACCAACTTAAATTAAAAACAATTTTAATTCATTGCTTCCACCTAGGTTCGAACCCGGGTGGAGCAAGACTTCACTTCAAGAGCCAATTTTCGGCCCTCTCTCCCCAAATTGCCCCTCTACCTTATTAATTAAATAATTAATTATATATTTAGGGTAATTACGATACTACCCTTAGCCTGTAAAAAGACCATTTTACCCCTAGACCCTCCAAACCTAAGATTTCCCCTTTTTAAGTACGGTAAAGACTCCTTCGAGTAAATCTTCGTATTCGAGAGCCTTACATGGTTGGACCCAACCTTTCCAAGCTCAACTAACTCCCCAAGTTAGTTGGCTTGGTTGTAGCAAGGGTTCCGAGGTCTGGTTCTACGCGCATCAATCCGTGTGAACCCTTGTCTAATCGTAGGCATTCTTGACACATTAAGCATTACTTATCATACCCATTTTTAGGGTTGTTACATATCCCCCCCTTAGGAACATTCGTCCCCGAATGACACTACTACTATCTAGCGTAATGCCAGTCAGATCATAACATAATCAATATGCATAGTCAAGCAATAGCAACAAAAATGGAGAGATAAGGAAACTTAGACTTAAGAGTAGGAAGTCAAGAGCTGAAAAGATGAGGGTAACGGGATCTCATATTGGCCTCAGACTCCCACGTAGCACCCTCAACAAGATGATTCCTCCACAACACCTTCACTGTGGCAATCTCCTTGTTCCTCAGCCGTTTGATCTGTCTGTCTAAGATCTCAACAGGTACCTCCTCGTAGGACAAGTCTTCATCGACCCCCAAACCTTCCACAGGTAGAATCTATGCTGGATCACCTAGGCGCTTCTTTAACATGGATACATGAAAGACTGGATGGACAGAATCTAGCTCCGCAGGAAATGCCAACTCATAGGCCACCTCACCCACACGCTGTAGGATCTCATATGGCCCAACATACCTCGGACTCAACTTCCCCTTCTTGCCAAACCTCATCACCCCCTTCATAGGTGATATCTTCAAATAGACCTGGTCACCAACATCAACTTCTAAGGGCCATTTTCTGTTATCTGCATATGACTTCTGCCGACTGTAAGAGTAGCCAACCTGTCCCTAATCACCCTAACCTTCTCTAAGGCCTCATGAATGATCTCTGGACCCAAAATGGATGAATCTCCAAGCTCGAACCACCCAACTGTAGATCTACACCTCCTACCATACAGTGCCTCAAACGGTGCCATCCCAATGCTGGAGTGATAGCTATTATTATACGAGAACTCTATCAAAGGTAGATGGTCATCCCAGCTACCCTTGAAGTCAATCACACACGCTCTCAACATGTCCTCCAATGTCTGAATGCTGCGCTCTGCCTGCCCATCAGTCTGAGGATGAAAGGCAGTACTAAGATTTACCTGCGTGCCCAAGCTCTTCTGGAAAGATCTCCAGAAATGTGAAGTAAACTGAGCTCCTCTATCTGAAATGATAGACAAATGAATCTCATGCCATCTCACAATCTCATCAATGTAGAATCTTGCATAATCCTCGGCTCTGTAAGTAGACTTCACAGGGATAAAGTGGGCAGACTTAGTCATTGTCACGCCCCGAGCTACCCCCGAGACGCGGACACGGAACCTAGGACCACAAGTGATCCCAAACTAACCCTGCTGGCATGATCATGAGCATACTAAAAATAATAAACTGATGCGGAAACTAAATCATAATTAAATCTGAAAAGATGGGGAATACCTATATTCTATAACTGAGATA
Organism: Solanum sitiens; assembly: GCA_016801875.1. Classification (NCBI taxonomy): domain Eukaryota; kingdom Viridiplantae; phylum Streptophyta; class Magnoliopsida; order Solanales; family Solanaceae; genus Solanum; species Solanum sitiens. The sequence continues at coordinate 1,666,078 of JABWTJ010000091.1, forward strand.
TTTGAAAACAATGAGTTTAATACAGAGGAAATATTAACTCATACTAAGCTAAATCTAACTATGTATGAAAATAGCCTCTAAACTGGACTAGAAATACTGGGACAAGCCCTAGCTAAATCTAGCAAAAACTGAAACTAAAAGACTAAATACTGAAGAGAAACTCATGAGTCTTGTCTCGGAGAATGAGGACTCACCACTGAATCTGCTGATCTGGAGATCGGGAAATCGATCTATGCGTGATCTGGATGCTGAGAACCTGAACCTACATCACGAGAAGATGTAGCGCACGTATGTGTCAGTACTTGAAAGGTACTGAGCATGTAGGATAGAGTAAAGCTGAAATAAAACATAACTAAACAAGCACAAAAGCAAGTATAATAATCTGAACATGATATACTGAATTTCTAAGCTAACTTAATGCAATAACCAATTTATAACATGCTAAAATTGAATACTGAATATACTGATAAATGGTCATGCAGAGAGTCTGACTGAACTGTCGGAGCTACTAATAACCAATAATAAAACCACATGAGCTAAATGTGGAGTCCGATGTATACGCCCCATCGAGAGGACCCAATATACCCTGCCAAAGGTATAAAGGCATGCTGGCATGATCACTAAACTGATTGCCCACAGAGGGGACTTACAACCTACTTGGCTAGTAGTTCTGGGACTATTGGGTACGCTAAACCCTAGTCCAACTCGGTATTATGCTACTCCCAATGAATTCTGTAAATTAACTGATTATGTCTAAGTTTCTGTAAATACTGGATAGCTCGAAACTGAACATGCAAACTGAGAATACAATAATTAATATGGTAATTATGCATTTATAACTGAGGCATGTATATCTGAAGTTTCTGAAATATCTGACCTAGTATGTGTAATTCAAGAACTAAAGAAATACAAAGCTAGGGTTCTGAAATTCATTCGATAATCTGAGTAATAACATGATAATCTGATTTGCAACATATATTTAATAAATTCATGAAGTTCTATTAAAGTTCTAGAAACCCTAGGTTTAATCATGATAAGAAAATCAAGAATCTGACTGAAAACTAGGGACCCAATGGGTGAAAGGAACCCACTAGTGAAATCCCGCATACCTGGTGATGAAATCCACGAAAAAATAATTATGTTTCTGGGCTGGAACTACTGGAGCTTGTAGTGTTCTTGAGCTTTTTTTCTCCTCTCTTGCTTCTAATTTTCTAAGTTTTGATTTAATGATTTGACTTGGATATGTTTTAATTTTGTTTCTAGGCTTAAAATGACTAAAATCTGATGATTTAGGGTCAAAACGACGTAACTTATGGTTTAAACGGAGTGGGAAAGGTCAAAAAGACCCCTGGGAAGGTTGCTGTCGGGCCACACGACGGCCAGGACTGACGGTCCATCGTGTGCCCGACGCCTCGTCGTTGGATCCGTCGTGATTTACTAAAATGGGCATAACTTTTTACTCGGAGGTCTCATTTTAGCAAGGTCGGTGGATATGGAAATATAATTCAATTATCTATCTGTGGGTAGGTCACGAGAGACCTAATTCATTTTGTTATAAGAGTTATGATCATTTTAAGTTGACCCAACTGCATTTCCCCTTAACTGTCTGCAAATTTTTTTTCTGAAAAACTAATTTTTGGTATATTTGGCTACGGGGTGTTACATTATCTCCCCATTGGGAACATTCGTCCTCGAATGAAGACTAAACTATCTAAAATGGAGGGAGAGAGCTGCAAACCCCACTACTAAACACTGAGAACTGAGTTTCTGACTGAATTGAGTTCTGAGTACATGCAATTACGCTGAAAATGCAAGTACAAACTGAGGGAACATGATTCTAAAATTGAATTTATGCATGAATGACTGTAAAACTGAAGAGGAACTATTACCTCAAGCTGTAGTGGAATCGGAAGGAAAAAGGTAAGGATACTTGGCTTTCATGGCTGCTTCTGCTTCCCAAGTAGCTCCCTCTATGGACTTTGATTGAAGCGACTTCTTTGTTTCTCAACCTTCTAACCTGATGATCAAGAATCTCAACTGGTACATCCTCATAAGAAAGACTATCTTTCACCGCCACACTCTCTAATGGCACTATAGAGGCTGGATCACCCACACACTTCTTCAAGAGTGAGATGTGGAAGACCGGATGCACTGCTACTAATTCTGCTGGCAACTCTAACTCATATGCCACCTTGCCAACCCTTTTCAATATCTTGTAAGGGCTTATATATCTAGGACTGAGCTTCCTTTCTTTCCAAATCTCATCACCCCTTTCATAGGTGAGACTTTCAGAAAAACCCAATCATCAACTTGGAACTCTAGTTCCCTTCTCTTTACATCTGCATAAGATTTATGACGACTTTGGGCTGTCTTAAGTCTATCTCTAATGAGTTGAACTTTCTCCATAACATGAAGGACTGAAACTGGCCCTATCAAAGCTGCTTCACCTACTTCAAACCAACCAATAGGAGATCTACATCTACGCCCATATAAAGCCTCATAAGGGGCCATCTGAATGCTGGAATGGTAGCTATTATTGTAGGCAAACTCAATAAGAGGAAGGTGATCATCCCAACTACCTTTGAAATCGATCACACAAGCTCTCAACATATCCTCTAAGGTCTCAATGGTACGCTCTGCCTGCCCATCCGTCTGTGGATGAAATATTGTACTAAGGTTAACTTGAGTACCAAGACCTTTTTGAAATGACTTCCAGAAATGAGAGGTAAACTGAGGACCTCTATCTGAGATGATAGACAAAGGAACCCCATGCAACCTCACAATTTCATTAAGGTAAAGCTTAGCATAGTCCTCTGCCGAATATGTAGTCTTGACCGCCAAAAAGCGAGAAGACCTAGTCATCCTATCAACTATCACCCAAATTGAGTCATGCTGTCTGCGAGTACGAGGTAACCCTGTGATGAAATCCATATTGATCACATCCCACTTCCAAGTAGGAATATCGATCTCTTGAGTCATACCTCATGGTTTCTGATGTTCTACCTTGACTTGCTGGCAATTGGGGCACTTACTCACAAAGTCTGCTATATCCCTCTTCATGCCATTCCACCAATAGACTTCCCGCAGATCGCGGTACATCTTAGTGTCACCTGCATGAATAGAATACCTGGAGTTATGAGCTTCTGCAAGAATATGCTTCCTTAACTCTCCCACATCAGGAACACACAATCTACCTTGGTAGTGAAGTACAACATCTCCCCCTTGGGAGAAAACCTCCACTCTCTGATTGTTGACTGCACCCTTTAGTTCAAGCAAGATCGGATCACTCTCTTGCTTTTCCTTAACCTCCACTACCAAAGACGATTCTGCCCCATTCTGAACTGCTACACCGCTGTCTGATATGCTCATAAGGCGAACTCCCAAGCAAGCAAGCCTGTGAACATCCTTCACTAGCTCCTTTCTTTTTTCCTCAACATGGGCTACACTACCCATAGATAATCTACTAAGAGCATCGGCCACTACATTCGCCTTTCCAGGATGATAATGCACACTCATATCATAATCCTTAAGGAACTCAAGCCATCTCCTCTGGCAAAGATTCAACTCTTTCTGGGTGAACACATACTAAAGGCTCTTATGATCGGTGAACACATCTATATGAACACCATACAAGTAGTGTCTCCATATCTTGAGTGCAAACACCACTGCTGCAAGCTCGAGGTCATGAGTTGGATAGTTCTTCTCATGCACCTTAAGCTGTCTAGAGGCGTAAGATATAACCTTATCTCTTTGCATCAACACACAACCAAGGCCAACTCTGGATGCATCGCAATAGATCACATAACCATCTGATCCCTCTGGTAGAGTCAAGACTGGAGTTGTAGTCAATCTAGTTTTCAATTATGCGAAGCTTTTCTCACAATCATCTGACCATTGGAACTTGACCATCTTCTGAGTCAACCTAGTCAATGGTGAGGCTATGGATGAAAATCCTTCTACGAACCTCCTGTAATAACCCGCTAGACCTAAGAAACTTCTGATATCTGTAGCAGAGGTAGGTCTGGGCCATTGTTTCACTGCTTCTATCTTCTGTGAATCTACGCGGATCCCTTCGCTAGATACAATGTGACCAAAAAAAGCAACGGATTGCAACCAAAACGCACATTTGCAAAACTTAGCGAATAACTGGCGATCCTTGAGAGTCTGTAGAACAATTCTCAAATGACTTGCATGTTCTTCCTCACTCCTAGAGTAAATGAGGATATCATCAATAAAGACGATAACGAATAAGTCCAAGTACTGTTTGAACACTCTGTTCATCAAATCCATGAAAGCTGCAGGAGCATTGGTTAGTCCAAACGCCATAACTACAAATTCATAATGACCATACCGAGTTCTGAAGGCTGTTTTCGGAATGTCACTATCTCTGACTCTCAGCTGATGATAACCCGATCTGAGGTCTATCTTTGAGAAATGACTAGCACCCTGAAGTTGGTCAAACAAGTCATCAATCCTGGGGATGGGATACTTATTCTTGATTGTGACCTTGTTCAACTGTCTATAGTCAATGCACATTCTGAGAGAACCATCTTTCTTCTTTATGAACAACACTGGTGCACCCCATGGTGAAATACTAGGTCTGATGAAGCCCTTATCTAGAAGGTCTTTCAACTGCTCTTTCAATTCCGTAAGCTCTGCTGGATCCATTTGGTAAGGAGGAATAGAAATAGGCTGGGTATCTGGAGGAGATCAATTCCAAAGTTGATTTCCCTTTCGGGAGGGACTCCAGGAAGATCTTCTGGAAACACTTTTGGAAGCTCACGAACTACTGGAACTGAATCAAAAGTTGGGGTTTCAAGGCTAGAATCCTTAACCCGAACTAGATGATAGAGATAACCCTTTGATATCATCTTTCTGGCCTTAAGGTAAGAAATAAATCGACCCATAGGCGCTAAGCTACTACCCTTCCATTCTAAGATTGGTTCGTCTGGAAACTAAAAATGAACAACCCTAGTTCTGCAATCGACTGAGGCATAACATGAATGTAACCAATCTATGCCTAGAGTAACATCGAAGTCTACCATTTCTAACTCTACTAGATCTGCTGAGGTGACTTTTTGAGAGACTGTGACAGGGCAATTTCTGTATACCCGTCTAGCTATAACTGGGTCACCAACTGAGTAGAGACTGAGAAAGGTTCTGAGAGAGTTTCTGGACTAACACTGAATTGGACTGCTATACTGAGTTACAAAAGACAAAGTCATGTCCGTTGCTTGAGTGAACCATATGTGAGTCACATCCTTGAGTTGGTAGGATGACAATCTCACCTATCACTACCAGTTACTGACATCACACCAAATATTTTCTTGACCTCTTCAATGAACTTATGTGGGTCCTTACCAACTTGCGACCCTGAAAACTTAGGCGGATTCATCCTAACGAAATCACAAACATTGGCTGCCACTAATCGATCATTTCTATTAGTAGGAACTCGAACCTGCTGATTGTTCTTGTTGTTCATGCTCTGAGCCAAAAACTGAATTAGCATTCTGAAACTCTGCATTTGAACTTCCTTATATGGTACTAGAGGAACTGTGTTAGCATTGCGTGAATTATCATTCCATACCTAAGCTCTATGAGAAGGCATGATCTTAAGCGCATAATGATGGATTAGAAAGAAGATCATACCAACGCACGATAAGAATATCAAGAAAGTGAAGTTTTCCTAAAATACTTCATAGCCTCCCTCTCATTAGATGTGGTGCACTTCACACCCATGAAAAGGACTCTACTTAGTGCGGCTTTTCAGACATCCTAGGACTCTTGAACCTAGTGCTCTGATACCAAGTTTTGTCACGCCCCGAGCTACCCCCGAGACGCGGACACGGAACCTAGGACCACAAGTGATACCAAGCTAACCCTGCTGGCATGATCATGAGCATACTAAAAATAATAAACTGATGCAGAAGCTAAATCATAATTAAATCTGAAAAGATGGGGAATACCCATATTCTATAACTGAGATACTTGAAAACAATGAGTTTAATACAAAGGAAATATTAACTCATACTAAGCTAAATCTAAAAATGTCTAAAAATAGCCTCTAAACTGCACTAGAAATACTGGGACAAGCCCCAGCTAAATCTAGCAAAAACTGAAACTAAAAGACTAAATACTCAAGAGAATCTTATGAGTCTTGTCCTCGGAGAATAAGGACTCACCACTGAATCTGCTGATCTGGAGATCGGGAAATCGATCTATGCGTGATCTGGATGCTGAGAACCTGAACCTACATCACGAGAAGATATAGCGCACGTATGCGTCAGTACTTGAAAGGTACTGAGCATGTATGATAGAGTAAAGCTGAAATAAAACATAACTGAACAAGCACAAAAGCAAGTATAATAATCTCAACATGATATACTGAATTTCTGAGCTAACTGAATGCAATGACCAATTTATAACATGCTAAAACTGAATACTGAATGTACTGATAAATGGTCATGCAGAGAGTCTGACTGAACTGTCGGAGCTACTAATAACCGATAATAAAACCACATGAGCTAAATGTGGAGTCCGATGTATATGCCCCATCGAAAGGACCCAATATACCCTGCCAAAGGTATAAAGGCATGCTGGCGTGATCACTAAACTGATTGCCCACAGAGGGGACTTACAACCTACTTGGCTAGTAGTTCTGGGACTATTGGGTACGCTAAACCCTAGTCCAACTCGGTATTATGCTACTCCCAATGAATTCTTTAAATTAACTGATTATGTCTGAGTTTCTGTAAATACTGGATAGCTTGAAACTGAACATGCAAACTGAGAATGCAATAATTAATCTGGTAATTATGCATTTATAACTGAGGCATGTATATCTGAAGTTTCTGAAATATCTGACCTAGTATGTGTAATTCAAGAACTAAAGAAATACAAAGCTAGGGTTCTGAAATTCATTCGATAATCTGAGTAATAACATGATAATCTGATTTGGAAGATATATTTAATAAATTCATGAAGTTCTATCAAAGTTCTAGAAACCCTAGGTTTAATCATGATAAGAAAATCAAGAATCTGACTGAAAACTAGGGACCCAATGGGTGAAAGAAACCCACTAGTGAAATCCTGCATACCTAGTGATGAAATCCACGGAAAAATAATTAAGTTTCTGGGCTGGAACTGCTGGAGCTTGTGGTGTTCTTGAGCTTTTTTTCTCCTCTCTTGCTTCTAATTTTCTAAGTTTTGATTTAATGATTTGACTTGGATATGTTTTAATTATGTTTCTAGGCTTAAACTGACTAAAATCTGATGATTTTGGGTCAAAATGACGTAACTTATGGTTTAAACGAAGTGGGAAAGGTCAAAAAGACCCCTGGGAAGGTTGCTGTCGGGCCACACGACGGCCAGGACTGACGGTCCGTCGTGTGCCCGACGCCCCGTCGTTGGATCCGTCGTGAGGGCCTGTTCGACAGGCCTTTACTAAAATGGGCATAACTTTTTACTCGGAGGTCTCATTTTAGCAAGGTCGGTGGATATTGAAATATAATTCAATTATCTATCTGTGGGTAGGTCATTCATTTTGTTATAAGAGTTATGATCATTTTAAGTTGACCCAACTGCATTTCCCCTTAACTGTCTGCAAATTTGTTTTTCCTGAAAAACTAATTTTTGGTCTGTTTTGGCTACGGGGTGTTACAGTCATCCTGTCCACAATAACCCATATGGAGTCATGCTGTATCCTAGTCCTCAGAAGACCAACCACAAAGTCCATATTAATGGCCTCCCACTTCCAAGTCGAAACCTCAATAATCTGAGTAAGACCGCGAGGCTTAAGATGTTCTGTCTTAACCTGCTGACAATTAGGACACTTGGCCACATATTCTGCAATGTTATTCTTCATGCCATCCCACCAATAAATCTGCTTAATATCATGATACATCTTGGTGGAACCTGGATGTATGGAATATCTGGAACCATGGGCCTCTGCAACAATCCTAGTCCGCAAATCATCCACATCTGGTACACACAGCCTGTCCTGATACCTAAGTATGACGTCACCTCCCAAAGTGAAAGACTCATTCTTCTTTATCAACACTGAGTCCTTCAGCTCCATCAACACAGGATCCAGATGCTGACCCTGCCTGACTTCAACTACCAAGGATGATTCAGAACTAGGACGAACTGAAACACCCCCACTAGTAGAGTCAACCAACCGCACACCCAGTCTGGCCAGCCTGTGTACATCTTTCACCAAATCCTTCTTCTCATCCTCAACGTGGGTTGTACTTCCTATACTCATCCTGCTCAAAGCATAAACTACAACATTAGCCTTACCTGGATGGTAGTGGACATTCATATCATAGTCTTTCAATAGCTCCAACCATCTCCGCTGACGTAGATTCAACTCCCTCTGCGTGAACACGTACTGGAGACTCTTGTGGTCTGTGAACACATCAACATGCACTCCATATAAGTAGTGCCTCCATAGCTTCAGTGCAAACACCACAGCTACCAACTCCAGGTCATGAGTGGGATAATTCTTCTCATGAACCTTGAGCTGTCTGGACGCATAAGCTATCACCTTACCAACCTGCATAAGAACACAACCCAAACCAACCTTAGATGCATCACAATAAACAATGTAATTCTCACAACACTTAGGCAAAGTAAGCACCGGGGCTGAAGTGAGTCTATCCTTGAGCTCGTGGAAACTCTTCTCACAAGTCTCCGTCCATTCAAACTTGGCCTTCTTCTTAGTCAAAGCTGTCAGTGGGGCAGCAATGGAAGAAAAGCCCTCCACGAACCTGCGGTAGTAACCGGCCAATCCCATAAAGCTACGGATGTCAGTGGGAGTAAGAGGTTTTGGCCAGTTCTTCACAGCCTCAGTATTCCTGGGATCCACCTCCACGCCCTGATCGGACACAACATGACCCAGGAAGGTCACTGATCTAATCCAGAATTCACACTTGCTGAATTTGGCATACAGCTGATGTTGTCTAAGTACCTGCAAGGTTAGTCTCAAATGTTGTTCATGCTCTTCCTTGGTCCTAAAGTAGATAAGAATGTCATCAATGAATACTATGACGAAAGAGTCAAGGTATTCACGGAAGACCCTGTTCATAAGATCCATAAATGCAGCAAATGCATTCGTGAGACCAAATGACATAACTAAGAACTCATAATGACCATAATGGGTACGAAAGGCTGTCTTTGGGATATCTCCATCCCTAACCCTAAGCTGATGATACCCTGAACGAAGATCAATCTTAGAGAAGAAACTAGACCCTTGGAGCTGATCGAACAAATCATCTATTTTAGGAAGTGGATACTTATTCTTTATAGTGACGTTGTTGAGCTGCCGATAATCGATACACATTCTAAAGGTTCCATCCTTCTTTTTTCACAAACAACACTGGAGCGCCCCAAGGGGATATGCTCGGCTGAATAAAACCTTTATCAGTGAGATCTTTTAACTGCAGCTTAAACTGTTTGAGTTCATCTTGAGCCATTCTGTAAGGAGGAATTGAAATTGGTTTAGTATCGGGTTCTAAGTCGATACCAAATTCAATCTCTCGAGGGGGAGGGACTCCAGGCAAATCATCAGGAAATACATCTTGGAACTCATTCACTACAGGCACTGAGTCTATGGAAGGAATGTCATGATCTAAATCATTAACAGTCACAAGATGACACAATAACCCCTTGGACATCATTTTATTGGCCTTAAGGTTCAAAATCAAGGGATTAGGACGACTCGAGTTGTACCCCTCCCAGACTAGCTCTTCTTCATTAGGGACATAAAATCTCACAACCCTACTACGACAATCCATACAAGCATAACAACTATGAAGCCAATCCATGCCAAGGATAACATCAAAATCATGCATGGGTAACTCAACCAAGTCTGCACACATAGTCTTACCACTTACAACTATTGGGCAATCCTTGTATACTCTATCAGTTCTTACATTTTCTCCTAAAGGTGTACTAACCACTATAGGATCATGCAGAACTTCAGGCAATATCTCAAAAGTGAGGGCAAGCAAAAGAGTTACAAAGGAAAGCGTAGATCTTGGATCAAGTAAAGCATAAACAGAAGTTGAGAATACTAGCAGCATACCTGTGACCACATCAGCGGACTTCTCCTGCTCCTCCCTGCCCTTCAGGGCATAGAACCTGTTCCTCTTAGGAGGCTCGGCTGCTGCTGCACCTGGTGGATTAGGCCTAGGCTGAGCATTACCTCCAGCCTGACCTCTGTTCTGTGGGCAGTCTCTAACCATGTGCCCACTCTTACTGCAACCGAAGCAGACATTAGTGCCATGTCTGCACTCTCCACTATGAGCACGGCCACACTTAGCACAGTTCTTTCTAGGACGCTGCATCTCACCTCCATTGCCCTTCTTGGGCTCAGGTCTATCTTCTCTAGGTGTTGTACTCCTCTGAGAATTAGAGTTCCAAGAACTCTGCTGCCCCTTCTTGAACCTGGGCTGCTCATGGATGCCAAAATTGTTTCTGTGGCCTCCATGGCTGGGACCTGCCTGATCTTGAGGCTTAGGCCTCCTAGCATCACAAACGCCCCTCTTTTTGCGGCTGTCCTCTACCTGCTGGACATGCACCATAAACCTGGAGAGGTCCATGTTATCATGTAGCATCGCAGACCGACACTCCTCCTCCAGATCTCCGTTGATTCCTGTGAGGAACCTGCTCATCTCATCCATGCTGTTAGATACAAAGGAAGTAGCATACCTGGATAATTTAACAAACTTCAGTACTCATCTCATCCTTGCTGTTAGATACTAAGGAAAGTAGCATACCTGGATAGTTTAACAAACTTCAGGGAATACTCCCTGAATGTTATTGATCCCTGCTTAAGGTTGATATACTCCTCAACCTTTGCCTCCCTCATCTCCCTGGGAAAGAATCTCTCCAGGAAGGCTATCTTAAACAACTCCCAAGTGACCGGAACTCCGCCCAAAGCTCGGCTATCCTGCCACATCTTGCACCAAGTCTGTGCAACATCCTTGAGTTGATAGGAAGCCAACTCTGCTTTTTCAGTGTCTGTGGCCCCCATAGCCACCAAAGTCTTATGCACCTCGTCCACAAACTCCTGGGGGTCCTCTGAAGTCTTAGACCCTGTGAAATTAGGAGGACTCATCCTCGTGAAGTCTCTCAGCCTGTCAGCCATGCTACGAACCAGTGGGTTCTCCCTGTGAACATTCTGCCGATTGACCTGGGCAGTCATAGCCTGGGCCTGCATAGTGATGGCCTGTGCCATCTGGGCCAGAGATGCCCGCACCTCCGCATCATTCAACCCAGCTTGGTTAACCGGCATAGCCACTCCTTCAGCTAGAGCCTGGGGTGGAACCTGATTGTCCCCAGCAGCTGCACCTCCTCTCCTCTGACCAACGGTTCTCCTAGTATTCATTTTCTGAAAACAACAAAGATCGATGTTAGACACGTTCATAACACCAAGAAATTAGACATTAGGAAAATCACGATAAGATCAGAAGAAGGGAAATTTTCCTACGCATCATGCAGTCTCTAATTCAGGATAGTGATGCACTTCACTACCATGACTTAGAAACTACTCAATGTGGTTGATGTGAACTTATTATTCTCGGAATTTAACCTAGTGCTCTGATACCAACTTTGTCGTGACCGGAATCTAGACCCCAGATGAGACCGGCGTCGTTGACCTCTCAGAGGTCGCAGACAAGCCTACATACGTCATTTTTTACTTCATCTAGGTTAATTTTAGCGAAAAATTTGAAACTTTTTGTTTCTTAACATGCATAAAGATCATTCTACTTACATTCAATTTAATTCTTATAGACAATATTTGTTAATTATTTAAATCACGTAAGACTTATGTGTCAATACGGAAGTTGGGCAAGGGAACCCGGTTTCGAATCCCTTGAACAACACTTAGCCATTTTCCTTAACTTTCAATTTTTGTGTCCCTTGGCTTGGGGATCCAGGTTCGATCCCCAATGGCCACATTAATTTTTCCCTTCTTTTTTTTCTTCTCTTTTAAATTGATGCAGCTTACTGAGGGGCGTGGGATCGATTCCCCACGACCCCAAAGTTTTTTAATGATTTTTTTCTACCTTCTCCTATGCTCCTATTTCGCTACTGACCAAGGGGTTGTGGGATCGATCCCCCACAGCCCCTTTTTTTTGTTTTAATTTACTGCAGTTGCTGAGGGGCGTGGGATCGATTCCCCACGACCCCTTTTTTTAAAAATTATTTCTGCATTCCCTGAGGGGCGTGGGATCGATTCCCCACGACCATATATATTTTTTTTTAATAAACTGGGGCCTTCCATGTCGTGGGATCGAAACCGCACAACAGCATTTTATTTTTATTCCCTTTTGGCCTGGCGAATTTCGCTGACCACAGCCCCAGTTCGAGCCCCGCCTAACACCTTCTTTTTTTGTTTATTTATTAGGGTAAGCCTTAGTGAGGTCCTGGGTTCGATCCCTGCAGACCTCACTTATTTTTTTTATTTTTTTGACGTCCAAAATTTCCAGATTCTTTCTAAAGCCTATTTCCAGATTCTAGAAATTTCTTCCACGATTCTTCTGCACCTTTTTCATCAAATTACACATTAGTTCTTAGGGAAATTTCATAGTTCATTTATAACGTTTTAGGTGCATTTTCATGGATTCGTTTAGCCAAAAGATTGTTACTTAAATCAGCCACATTTCATCTTATATGAACATCACGATTTACATAGGTTTATGAACGTAAAATAACAACCATAACATTACACATTTTGGAGCATCAAACAGAGAACATTAGTCGTAGTCACATTCTTGCACACACATGCACATAGTTTCGAAAACACATAGGTTGTCATTCATACGATTTCAAATACACACACATAAACATATTCATCACGAAAATACAACATACACCTAAATCTATGAGCAATCATACCCAACCTACGAATCATTGGGAGCTAGTGACAGGGACATGCAACGGGGAACAACCCTAGTTTTCGCACTGAATAATCTGAACCTTAAGGGGTCTCTTGGGAAAGGGACCAAGAAATAAGAGAACCCATACCTTTTTGACGTTCAAACCTCGACTTGCTGCCCAAAGAACTCCTCCAAACACAAGTCCAACTCCAAAAGTTCAACACCAAACTCGACGGAAAACCTTCTCTTTGCCTACGTGATTGATTAGTTATTTTTTTATAATTTTCGTTGTGAGTTCTTCAAGTGTGAAGAACTTTGGTTTACCTACTGTTCTTGTACTTTATTTGGCAGAGAGAACGTGAATATGAAGAGAGAATGATCGTGTGTTCAGAGATAGGCGTGAGAGGAGAGAGTTATATTAGGCTTAGGAGTCTAGTTTAGGACTTAGTCAAATAAGGTTTAGTTAATTATTAAAAATCTGATTTTCTTTTATTTAAATCAGCTAATAAATAATAAAAATAAATTAACTATATTAATTTATCAACTTAAATTAAAAACAATTTTAATTCATTGCTTCCACCTAGGTTCGAACCCGGGTGGAGCAAGACTTCACTTCAAGAGCCAATTTTCGGCCCTCTCTCCCCAAATTGCCCCTCCACCTTATTAATTAAATAATTAATTATATATTTAGGGTAATTACGATACTACCCTTAGCCTGGAAAAAGACCATTTTACCCCTAGACCCTCCAAACCTAAGATTTCCCCTTTTTTAGTCCGGTAAAGACTCCTTCGAGTAAATCTTCGTATTCGAGAGCCCTACATGGTTGGACCCAACCTTTCCAAGCTCAACTAACTCCCCAAGTTATTTGGATTGGCTGTGGCAAGGGTTCCGAGGTCAGGTTCTACGCGCATCAAATCGTGTGAATCCTGGTCTAATCGTAGGCATTCTTGACACATTAAGCATTACTTATTATACCCATTTTTAGGGTTGTTACAGAGTCATTCCATGTTCTTTTCACGGGAAAAAAATACTCCGCATGGGAATTTCAATTCCAACTATTTGTCACTGGAAAAGAATTATGGGGAAATATAGATGGAAGCGATTCTACTCCTATTGATACTAAAAAGCTCGATCACTCGAAGGATAAAGATGCTCGGGTGATGAAATGGATTTTAGGGTCAATTGACCCTCTTATTGTTATTAATCTCAGGCCATACAAGACAACAAATGCCATGTGGAATTATTTACGAAAGATTTACAACCAAGACTAGCGTAGGAGCTTTCCGTTAGAGCATGAAATTGCTATGTATTCACAAGGAGGTCTCTCTGTTCAAGATTATTTCTCTGGATTTCAAAACTATGGGCTGAATTTACTGATATTGTTTATGCTAAAATACCTTCGGAATCTCTCTCCATCATTCAAGGAGTTCATGAACAAAGAAAGTGAGATCAATTTTTGATGAAATTACGATCTGACTTTGAAAGTGTTCGCTCCAACTTGATGAGCCGTGATTCATATCCCTCATTGGATGTCTATTTTAGGGAATTACTTCGTGAGGAGTAGCATCTCTTCACACAAAATGCTTTTCATCAAGGAAATGTTGTCACTGTTGCATTTGCAGCTCAAGGAAAAGCAAAGGGCATGTATATGGCTAGAACTCAATGCTATAGTTGCAAGAAATATGGTCATATTGCTCGCAATTGTGGCAAGAAGTTCTGTAATTAGTGTAAACAACAAGGACATATTACCATAGAGTGTCCCACACGTCCTCAAAATCGTAGGTCAAACACTTTCCAAGTTGGGATAAATGAATCAACTACAGATAGCACATCTTCAGTAGGACAAGTTCTTACTCCTGAAATGGTACAACAAATGATCTTGTAGCATTTTCAACTTTGGGACTATAAGGTGATGACGTGATATTTAAATTTTGGTTGTTGATTCTGGCGCTTCCAATCATATGACCAATCCATGAGTATGATAGTCCACACAAATTCAGGTTGCCAATGGTAGTAATTTACCCATTACCAAGGTTGGGGATATTACTGAAACTTTCAAGAATGTTTTTTATCACCAAAGCTCTCCACTAGTCTTATTTCAGTTGGCCAATTGGTAGATAATAATTGTAATGTAAACTTTTATCGTAATGATTGCCTTGTGCAGGTTCAGGCGTTGGGGACGATAATCGCGAAAGGGCCTAAAGTTGGAAGATTGTTTCCTATACACTTTTCTATTCCTCCTGTTCTTGCTTTTGCTTCCACCACTACTAAGAATGAGGTTTGGCATAAACGTCTAAAACATCCAAATTCTATTGTGTTGTCTCATTTGTCCAATTCTGGTTTATTGGAAAATAAAAATCAATTTTCAGTTGCTTCCTTTGATTGTTCTACTTGTAAATTAGGCAAAAGTAAAACTCTTCCTTTTCCTAATTTTGGTAGTCGTACTGCAAAAATTGTTTTGATGTCATTCATAGTGATGTTTGGGGAATTTCACCAGTTATTTCTCATGCTCATTTCAAGTATTTTGTGACATTTATAGATGACCATAGTCAGTTTACATGGGTGTATTTCTTTGATCTAAATATGAAGTGTTTTCATATTCAAGAAACTTTTGGCTTACGGTGAGACTCAATTTTTCACATGCATCAAAATATAAAGATTTGATTATGGTGGAGAATATATGTCCCATGAATTCAATAATTTGGTGCTTGAGAAAGGAATTGTATCACAACGCTCTTGCCCATACACGCCACAACAAAATGGGGTTGCTGAGCGTAAAAACCGTCATCTTTTGGATGTCACTCGTACTTTATTGATTGAGTCCTCTGTTCCATCTAAATATTGGATTAAAGCTCTGTCTACGGCTATCTATTTGATTAATAAACTTCATCTAAAATGTTAAACCTTGAGTCTCCACATTATCGTCTTTTTCACAAGCACCCTAGCTATCATAGTTTTCATACATTTGGTTGTGTTTGTTTTGTGCACCTACCTCCTTCTCAATGCAATAAACTCTTTGTTCAGTCTACTAAATGTGCTTTTATGGGCTATAGTACTTCGCAGAAAGGATTTATTTGTTATGATCCAAGTTCTAACAAATTTGGTGTTTCTAGGAATGTTATTTTCTTTGAGAATTAGTATTTCTTTCCTACTCATATTGAGTCATCTTCTGTTTCTCCTCTTCTTCCTACTTTTGAGGATTTTTCATTGTCTTCTAAGCCGTTCAAACCAGGATTTGTGTATGAACGACGTCAGCCAATTTTACCCCATCCTGAAACTGATCCGCCACCAAAGACTGCTCCACAACTAGAATTTGAGATTTTTCCAAGGCCTGCTCCTCTTGAGCCTCCTCGGTGATCTACTAGAGTGTCTCAAACTCCTAAACAATATGTTTTTTCTTCTACTTTATCCACCATCTCTATTCAAACAGGTACTCACAAGCCTCCAAGCTTGAATGTTGGCAAAAAGCAATGGAGGAGGAACTTTTGGCTCTTAAAGAAAATGACACATGGGATATTGTTTCATGTCCTTCAAATGTCCGCCTATTGGAACTTCATTCTGATGGAACTCTTGATCGATAAAAAGCTTGATTGGTTGTTCTTGGTAACAGACAAGAACTATGAAGAGATTTTTGCACCAGTAGCAAAAATGACTACTGTGCGAACTATTATTGTTATTGCTGCTTCACAAAATAGGTCTCTTTATCAAATAGATGTCAAAAATGCTTTTCTCCATGGTGATCTCAAAGAAGACATTTATATGAAACTTCCACCTGGTTTGTTCTCATCGCCTACGTAAGATGTATGCAAGTTGAAGGGGTCTTTGTATGGATTAAAACAAGCTCAAAGAACTTGGTTTGATAAGTTCTGATCTACTTTGCTACAATTTTCTTTTAAGCAGAGCAAATATGACCCGTCTTTGTTTCTTCAGAAAACATCTACAGGTTGTGTTCTTCTGTTGGTGTATGTTGATGACATTATCATCACAGGAACTGATTCTTCACTAATCACTATCCTCCAACGCCAGCTTAAACATTCTTTTCATATGAAAGGTCTTGGTACTCTTACATATTTTTTGGGTTTGGAAGTTCATAATGTTTCTTCAGATATGTTTCTAAACCAACACAAATATTCTTAGGATCCGATTTCTTTGGCCGGTCTTCAAGATTCCTCCTCCGTAGATACTTCATTGGAATTAAATGTGAAGTATCGTCGTGAGGAAGGTGATCTTCTTCTTGGTCTAACTATTTTTCTACACATAGTTGGGAGTCTAAATTACCTTACGATTACTCGGCATGATATTACTTTTGCAGTGCAACAAGTTAGTCAATTTATGCAACATCCCCGTCATCTCCACTTGGTGGCTGTTCATCCCATCATTCGGTATCTTCTAGCAACATCTACTCATGGATTGATCTTTCCAAGTGTTTCTCCAATTCGTTTTAATGTTTTTAGTGATTTTGGCTGGGCAGGATGTCCTGATACCTGTCGTTCAGTCACTAGTTGGTGCATGTTTCTTGTAGAGTCATTAATATCTTGGAAGAGTAAAAAGCAAGATCGTGTATCAAAATCTTCAACAGAGGCTTAATATCGATCCATGTCTACTGCTTGCTATGAGGTTGTATGGCTTCGTGGATTACTTACTGAGATTGGATTTCCTCAATCTCATCCTACTCCTCTCCATGCTAATAATACAAGCTCTATTCAAATTGCTACTAATCAAGTTTTTCATGAGAGGAACAAACACATAAAAGTAGATTGTCATTATATATGAGAAGCTGTAGATAAAAGAGTCATTACTCTTCCACATGTGTCCAGTGATCTTCAAATAGCTGATGCGTTTACAAAATCCATGGCACGACAACACCATCAATTTCTAGTCAAATTGATGCTTCTTGATTCACAAGCATTAATTTGAGAGGATGTTAGCATGATGGACATCTAAACAATTGTATTTATTAATATAATTATACAGTGATATAAATTAGCATGATCATATAGATTTGTTGTAGAATCAAAGGAATATATATTGTGATAGAATAACTGATTTCGAGGGATAGCAAATCATATTTAGAGGGATTGAATGACATATTTGTAGAGATAGAATAGTTGATATTCAGGGATAGGAATGACGGATCTTTAGGGATTTGTAATATTTATTCTCTCCATAAAATGGAAAGACTCTCACTTTGAGAGACATTCAGCAAAACTGACAATAGTATGTGGAAACTTAAACTGCTTAGCAAAACTCTCAGTCAACATCTTGAGAATGAATATATTGATAATGATAGGAATGATGCTAGATAAGAAATGCACCATGTGCATGCTCAAAATACCATGTGGTTAAAATATGATCAATCCATACTTGGAGAAAAATCTAACATTAGATAGATTGGAAAAGGGGACTCTAATAGCAAATATTTTCATGCCACTATCAATGACAAGAGAATGAGATTGACAATACATAGAATTAAAAAAATCACGATAGTCATCGATGACCAACAAATTTCTGATGAGGCTATACATCAGTTTGAGAATAGTCATACTGAATCAGATGGAAAATCCAACCCCCTAGGTATGGAATTCATTGAGCAACTTATTACCCAAAATGAGAATGATGATCTCACAAAAACTCCTGATGAAGAGGAAATTAATAATATAGTTCTTGGGATGGATTTGGGGGGCATTTTCTTTTTAACGTGTTTATGAGTGAGAGATTTTCACTCATTTAGGATAATTTGAGTGTTATAAACAGTTGGAGCATTATTCACTAGCAGTGTTATCACTAGTTGGAGCATTACCAAAAGTGCTCTTTTCATTAGTAGAGCTGAAATTCTAAAATGCTAAACCATTTGAATACTAATCAACTTTTTAAAGGTTTTAGAATGATAAGACAATGCCCTCAAGTTACTCATTTATCTTATGCTGACGATATTCTCCTTCTTTTCTTAAGGTAATCAAAATTCCTTGAAACTAATCAAGAAACAACTTCGAATTTATGAAGCAGGTTGTGGCCCAAAGATTAATGAGGAAAAAAGTTGTTTCTAGATTGTTGCAAGGACTATAACAGATGAGATAGATAGAATAAAATGGATTATTGTCACGCCCGGAGTCTACACCCTGGACGTGGCCGGCACTCGGTGACCATTATTGGCCTCGAGCGAACCCTTTGCATGGCTTACTTAACTCAGCGGATGACAACAATCATACTTAAGAATGAAAGAACTTAACTAAACTACACAGTAATACTATCTGGAATGTCTTAGAAGTTTAAACATTCAAACTGGCCAAAATGGCAACTCAAGTCTTTAACATAAGAATGAAAAGTAAAGACTACTGAACTAATAGCTGTCTACGAAGCCTCTAAACAGACTGAGATGGATGTTGGGACAGACCCCACAACATCCTAATGAACTAAACTAGTAAAGCAAATAAAAAAGATGTCATCTAGAATGCAAGAAGACTCACCACTGACTCTGGAGGTCGAACGGAATCAATGAAGCGCTGCGTGCTGATCCTGGTTACCTGCGTCTGCATCATAAGACGATGCAGGCCAACTGGCATCAGTACATTGAATGTACGAGTATGCAAGTTGGAATGCTAAACATATCTATGAATCTTGAAATGGATTAAGGATGAACTTACCTTGGCTCTGCTTGAATCACAAGATAACAACTCAATATAAAGCAATAAAGACATATGCAATATATATATAACTGGTAAAACAGTGTAAATACTTAGTTTATTAAATATAAAACAATAATAAACTCAACTTTTCTTATATATGAAAGTAATATAATTTTTGTGGAAGTTTCTCTAACCGACAACCACTACTATGAGACTAAGTGGTGATACAGCGTCTCGCCCACGCTGCCAGAACTGTCCTATACTTTGCCGTCGTATAAGACATCCTCAACTATGTGGATCAACTATCTAACTTACGTGATCATCTAAAAACTATGACATGTTAATACCTATGATGGCTACATGGTTTACTTGGAGACTTGAGTTAATCTGAACTCTCATCCCCACATCGGTGCTCAATACTACTCACAAAATACACTTTAGCTCATGCTTTTAAAATAACCTCTTTCCTATGAGTTAAGATAATATGCTCAACGCTTTTATCTTTAAAAATCTCATCTTGGAATCAATGTTCCCCCTTTTATTTAAAAACTCTTTTGGAACTGTTAGTTTCCTCTTGACTTAAATGTAAAATCATTTATAAACTTCCTAGGAAATACTTAGTTCCCTTATACCTTTTGAGAAATGAACTCAACCTTTACTCTTTTCCTTAACTTGAACTTGAGACTTAAAACGAAGTTAAAAACGTTTAAGTAAGACTCTAATATCTTTGAAAAGCTTTACTTTAACTCACTTCATAGCTTTGAAATTGACTTCTTAACTTTCTTAACCTTGATTCTAACTTCCCTTGAATTGGATTATGGATTCAAGGATCATGATCTCATGTTTATGGATGATTTCATGGTATTTAGATGTACTTTAGAGTATTGTAATCAACTAGAAATGATAGGTACATCACTTAGGAACTAGTACGAAAAGATAGGGAAAGAATGGGGTCTCCAGGTGACCTTGGCGCTCTGAGAGGCACGGAGCGCCAGATCCTGATGGACAGACTCTGGTCTGAGGCGCGGCGCTCTTAGTCCTGTTAGACACAGCTTGTCCTGAGTGGCTCTGGCATGCGTGGTGCCCCAGGGGTTGTCAGACGGGATTTGCGACTTTTCTTCTCTGTTTTTCATCGCTAAACCTCCTAAACTTCCATGGATCTTCCCCCAAATACTTAGAATCATTAATATACTCAATATCCAATAGATTAGACACCAAAACAGTTTATAAACATGAATTAAAGCTACTAGATATGAACTACAATTTAACCAGCAAGAATTTAACGAATTTTCATCAAGAACTCCCATATTCAACATTCCATATACTCTAACTTGCTGAATTAAAACAAATTTGGTGTGGGTGAAAGGAAACAACGCCGAATAATCTCACAGACCTCGATAGGGATCACCCCCGATGAAATCCACGCAACGATCTTGGTGTTCTTGGACGATTCTTGATCTTCCTTTTCTTTTCTCTTTTTCTCCCAAGCCCTAAGAGTTCTTATTTTTTGTTAAAACTGAATTGGGACTTGGTTTTACCCCTAATATAACCTTAAAACAAATTAGGAAATGCTAGGGTGAAAAGACAACTTTACCCTTACTAAAATCTGGATTGGATTTTCCTCTGCTCAACAGCCCAACTTCCGAAAGACATATCTCCCTCATATGACATCGGATTTTCCCAAACTTGACGGCGTTAGAAAGATCTTCCCAAGGGCTTTCTAACCATATAAAGAAATAATCCAAAATCCTCCTGAGATGGAAGTTATGGCCATTTGAAGATGAGCAACACTCACTTTTGAAAGCTGGAAATTTTCCAGATTTCCCTACTTATTCCCAAAATTGATTTTTTTTCTTGGTTTCTTAGCTTATTCTTAGTTAATTCGATTTACGAAATGTTACAATTATTTGCTATAAACATAAGAAATTTCTTATAAGATATTTGGGTTGCCCCTTGTATATCAAAAAAACTTTGATTTCCAGTTTCAGTAATATGGTATCAAAAATTAATAAAGGAACTACAATATGGACAAAAAATCTCCTCTCCATTAGGGGAAGAGCAATATCGATTAAGCATGTCACGCCCAGAGCCTACACCCTGGACGTGGCCGGCACCCAACGGCCATTGCTGGCCTTGAGCGAACCCTTGGCCTGGCTTACTTAACTCAGCAGAAGACTTTGCCAAAATCGAGTAAAGAATTTAAGGTATTCTCATAAGATAACTTAATAACTTGTCTTGGACAAAATGACACTTAAGTCTTTATACTGTAACATATGAAGTATAAGATAAAGGAGACTCCAAAACTGAACTACTACATTGTCTATGAAGCCTCTAAACTAACTGAGATTGATGTTGGGACACACCCCACAACATCCTAAAACTAAACTAGTAAAGCGAATGAAAAGGATGTCCTCCGGAATTCAAGGAGGCTCACCACTGACTCAGGATCTCAAGCTGGATCAACGAAGCATTGCGTGCTGATCCTGGTAACCTGCGTGTGCATCATGAAACGATGCAGGACAAATGGCATCAGTACATTGAATGTACGAGTATTCGAGTTGGAATGTGAAACACATCTATAAAGCTTGAAATTGATTAAGGATGAACTTACCTTGGCTCTACTTGACACACAAGATAACAACTCAATATAAAACAATAAAGACATATGCAATATATATAAAACTGGTAAAACAGTGTAAAAACTTAGTTCATTAAAGATTAAACAATAATAAACTCAACTTTACTCATATATGAAAGTAATATAATTTCTGTGGGAGTTTCTCTAACCGACAACCACCACTACGAGCCTAAGTGGTGATACATCATCTCGCCCACACTGCCAGAATTGTCCTATACCTTTCCATTGGTATAAGACCTTACTTAGATTAGTGGATCATCTAGATTACCTTACACGATCATCTAAAAAGAATGACCCATTAATTCCCTTGATGGCTTCATGATTTACATGGAGACTTGAGTTGATATTAACTCTCATCCCCACATCGGTGCTCAATACTACTCCCAAAACATACTTTAGCTCATACTTTTAATAAAGTTTCCTTTCTTTGGGTTGAGATAATTTACTGAACCCTTTAGCTTTAAAAAAAGCTCTTTTTGGAATCAATGTTCCCCTTTTAGTTCAAAACTCTTTTGGAACTCTTAGTTTCCTTTTTAACTTAAATGTGAAACATTTTTAAACCTTTATGGAATACTTAGTTCCCTTATAGCTTTTGAGAAATGAACTCCACTCTTGCTCTTTACTTAACTTCAAACTTAACTCTTAGGGAATACTTAGTTCCCTTATAGCTTTTGAGAATTTAACTCAACTCTTTACACTTTGCTCAACTTGTAACTTGAGCCTTAAAACAAAGTTAAAATGATTGTTTAAGACTCTCTGTAAACTTTAAGAACTTTCTTTGACTTCTTTCTTAACCTTTAAACATGACCCTTAACTTCCTTGACTTTGATCTTAATTTTCCTTGAATTGAATTATAGATTCAAGGATCATGATCTCTTGTTTATGGATGATTTCATGATGTTTACATGTACTTTAGAGCGTTGGAATCAACTAGGAGTAATAGGTACATCACTTAGGAACTAGTACGAAAAGATAGGAAAAGAATGGGGTCTCTAGGGGGTCTTGCCGCTCTAAGATATGCGGGGCGCTAGGGCCTGTCGGAAGACCCTGGTCTGGGGCGCTCTGAGAGGAGCGGAGCGCCAGGGCCTTTCAAACAGAGCCTTCCCTGAGGGGCTCTGGCAGGCGCGGCGCCCCAAGGTCTCTCTGACAGGACCTCCGACTTTTCTTCTCCATTTTTCATCTCTAAACCTCCTAAACTTCCATGCATCCCACCCCAAACATTTAGGATCCCTAAATACCTCATTACCCAATAGATTATACCCGAAAATAGTTCGAAACATGAATCAAACCTACTAGAGATCAACTACAATTCAACCAACAAGAACTTCACAACTTTTCATCAAGAACTTCAAGATTTTCAATCAAATAAACTCTAATTTGCTGTATTGAATCAAATTGGGGTGTGGGTGAAAGTAACCATCACGAATGATCCACATACCTCGATAGGGATCACCCCCGACGAAATCCACGCAACGATCTTGGCGTTTCTTGGACAATTTTTTATCTTCCTCTTCTTTTCTCTTTTCTCCCAAGCCCTAAGCATTCTTAATTTTTGTAAAACTGATTTGGGACTTGTTCTTTACCCCTAAATAACCCTTAAAATGAATTACGCAACACTAGGGTGAAAAGACGACTTTGCCCTTACTAAAAATCCTGATTGGACTTTCCTCAGCCCAACAACCCAACTTCCAAAAGGCATATCTCCCTCATACGACATCGGATTTGTGCAAATTCGGCGGAGTTTGAAAGATCTTCACAAGGGATTTCCAACCATATAAATATATCATCCAAACACTTACTGAGATGGAAGTTATAACCGTTTGAAAATGACCAAAACTCACTTTTGAAAGCTGGAAATTTTCCAGATTTCCCTACTTATTTCCAAAAATGATTATTCTTGGTTTCTTAGCTTATTCTTAGTTAATTCAAGTTACAGATGTTACAAATCATGTCTTACAATATCAGTCCTTAAACAGGTTGAAAGACCACTGAATAGATTATATTGGAGAACTAGTGATCGAGAACAAAGATACCACTTGTGTTCAAGGAAATATTTATGCTTTCCGATTGATGAAGGTGGTGTTGGGTTCAGGGATATGATGGATATCATTAATGCTTAACTATGACAGCTAAGTATTGCAAAAATATTCACCCGGTTAACAGGAAATTAATGTGGGGGCACTCTCCGTGTTGGAAGAAAATGAACCAAGTCAAAGAATCCACCGAAGACAACATGTTATGGAAGGTTAACTCTGAAAATGAAATCTTATGGTGGGACAATTGGACCGGTATGGGGGCTATTGCATATATTATTATTATTGATGATTGTCCTCCACACCGACCAGTCAAAGATATTATTCTGAACGGTCAGCTTGGATAAATTTGGAAGACTTCTCCTCTACATGACATTGTTGTCGAATACCCGTGGATGAAACAAGCCACCGTTCCGTTTGTACCAGTGAATTAGCTACTACCATATGAATTTTTTTGGTGATCCTTTCTGTATTCCTTGTGGTCCATGATTTATTGTATGGTTCTTTTCTCGATGGTGGTCTATGAAACCTCTTCATTCATTGCATCAACATATTCTAAAAATTGTGCCTATACTTATTTGTTGGGAACTATGTGTGTGGTCAAGTATAGCTCTATGAGAATTTCCTATGCTACATCTTCGGTCGAAGCATCAAATTATTTCTCATATGGGATGATGTTGGAAAAAATACTACAATATTGATATTAGATTAGAATTATAAAGTAATAGATAACTTATCATAAACACTGTGTCGTGGCAAGCCACTGTCTTGAAAGTGATTTCGGATTGACTCCGGTGCAAATCGTTGTAGCAGGTCTCTCCCCTAGGTTCCACAATTACTTTCAAACACGTGCACTCGTGGCTGAAAGTTTGGAGTTGCACAAAAACAATTGCCCAGAAATCCACAATAGGAAGAAGGATTATTCAAGCCAATAAAAGAAATTGTTTAGGGAGATAGTAAATGAAATAAAGGACTTGATTTTTCTTCTCTGTGTTTAGCACCCAAATGATATTCCTTAAATATGAAAATCATATACATTTCATCAATCAAAAGAATGTAAGAAACTAACGTATAATCAATGTAATGAAACATAACTCTTACTTTAATGACAAATTCGTCATAATACAAAAGTAACTTCAAGTCTTCTGAATATTTTCTTACGAAGATAAAAAAAATGACACTTGAGATAAATATTAACCGTTAATGAAGAAGTAATTTTCCAATTTCACATATACTAACGACTTAGCAATGTTCACATAGATTAATTATGAAGAGTTAAAAGATGCAACTTATCCTTTGCATTAAAAGAAAAGGAATATTATCCACAATACCCCACTAATGCAAAGATAAAGAATAAGAATAATTTTTGGGTAAAAGAAAGGAACATGTACTTAAGTGTCAATATCTTTCTATTTAAATTGACACGTAGTGATATGAGGAAACAACACATATCAACAAAGTGAAGTACTCTTGAACTAAATGGTCGTAAGTGGAGACCCCCACAACACATACCATATCCTTGATTTTTATGCAAACTCCGCGATACAACAAAGTGTTTTTATGGTCATGCACATACACTTTGGGTCTTATGAGTGCTCTAGAAAGAAGACCCAATTCTTTCATAAAAGGAGACCACACCTTCACACTCACGCAGGTGATTCCAACAAGTATATCTCAAATAGACCACCTTAAGGCTATAGAATCATTAAGAGCAAAATAAGTTCAACCTTATAAAACACTGTCTCACGCCATAGGGATAGAAAATGTGGTGTATATTAACGCCTAACAGGTCCACCAGATTATCTCAATCAATGGGCTTCAACCCAATCCCCCTTGACGTTTCAAGGATTATTTTCCTTTTCAATCCCTTGGTCATAGGATCCGCCAAATTTCTTTTAAACCTTACATATTCCAAGGAAATAACACTCAGATTCAACAACTATATAACTGCACAGTGTCTGATTCGAATATGTCACTTTTTTCTATTGTACACACTATTTTTTGGCAATTCCAATTGCTCCCTGTGAGTCACAATGAAGAGAGACTGGTGAAGCTGGTCTTCCCCACAAAGGCATATCAGCCAAAGGATTTCTGAGTCACTAAGCTTCTTGCCCTACCAACTCGAGTGCAATGAATTGTGATTCCATGGTAGAACGTGCTATACAAGTCTGTTTGGAAGACTTCCACGAAATAACACCTGCACCCAAAGTAAACACATAGTCACTGGTGGAGCTAACCTCATCATTGTTAGTTACCCAGTTTGCATCACAAAAACCTTCTAAAACAACAAGAAATTTGTTAAAATGCAAACACCAACTCATTGTACCTCTCAAATACCTTAACAACCGATGAAGAGCATTCCAGTGTTCACTACTGGGATTATGAGTATATTTACTCAATCTACTAACAACATAAGTTATATCAGGACAAGTATAGTTCATGAGAAACATTACACTCCCAATTATTTTAGCATATTCAATTTGAGAAACACTAGATTCTTTATTTTAATCTTTATTTTTCTTCAAGTGTATGCTAGGATCATAAGGAGTTCTCACTGGAACTACATCAAAATAATCAAACTTTTTCAACATCTTTTCAATGTAATGAGATTGACACAAAGAGAAACCATTAGCAGTTCTTTTTAACTCCCAAAATCACATTTGCTTCACAAAGGTCTTCATCTCAAATTTAGAAGACAAAAAGTTTTTGGTCTCATTAATAACATTTACATTAGGACCAAAGATTAACATGTCATCTACAAAGAGACATATAATGACACAATTTGAACATATCATCTTAGAATAAACACATGTATCAGATGAATTTACAACAGACATTATCCGCTAATGTGATATTAAATTTTTCATACCATTGCTTAGGTTCTTATTTTAGTCCATACATGACCTTTCTCAGTTTGCATACTTTATCCTCTTGTCTTGGAACCACAAAACCCTCAGGTTGATTCGTATAGATCTCTTCCTCTAAATCACCATTTAGAAATGTTGTTTTAACATTCATTTGATGTACCACTAAATCATGAATAGCGACTAAATCAATAAGAGTCCTAATAGTTCTTATTTTAGTCACAGAAGAATAAGTATCAAAGTAATCAAAACCTTTCTTTTGCCTAAAACCCCTAATAACCTGTCTAGCCTTATATTTATCAATTGTACCATTGGGTTTCAATTTCTTCATAAATATCCACTTGCTACTTATGGGCTTACAACCTTTAGGAAAATCATACAAGTCCCAAGTATGATTAGAAACTATAGAGTCTAGTTCAATTTTAATAGTCTCTTTCCAAAATATAACATCTATTGATATCATTGCTTCATCATAAGTTTTAGGGTATTCTTCTATGAAATATATAGACACTAATTCATCATTTAAAATATTAATATCAAATATTCAGTTAAGAAAGTAGTGATAAAATCTGGACCATAATTAGTCTTAACTCTACATCTTTTACTTCTTCTGAGTTTATTTTCATGCTCATTAGAAATAACATTTGAAGAAGGCATAACAGGAGAATAAACTGAGATATATGTAGAAACATTTTTTTGCACATCACTTTGACACATTAATATTTAAAGGAAAAATATGCTCAAAAAATTATGCATCTCTACATTCACAAATAGAATGATCACTTAGAGACATAAATCTATATGCAACACTATTTTGAGCATAACCAATAAAGACATTATCAGAAGTCTTAGATCCAACATTTACGCGTTTAAAATCAGGTAGGCCAACCTTAGCCAAACACCACCACACTTTAAAAAATTTCAAGTTAGGAGCAAACCCTTTCCACAACTCATATGAGGTCTTGTCTAACTTCTTATGCGAGACGCTATTAAGAATATAACATGCAGACAAGACTGTTTATCCCCACATATTGTGAGATAGAATAGGGATTAAAAACATAGAATCCATCATTTCTTTAAGGTTTCTATTTTTCCCTTCGGCTACACCATTTTGTTGGGGAGTATAAGAAGCACAAACCTCATGTATAATATCATTTTTCTCACAATAATCTTCTAATGTTTTAGTACTATATTTACCGCCTCTATCAGATCTAAATCTCTTAATTTTCCTGTCTAATTGATTTTACACTTCTTCTTTAAATTTCAAAAATATGCTTCCAGCCTAATCTTAGACTTGAGAAGATATACCTTAGTGTATCTGGAAAAGTCATCAACAAAAGTAATGTAATACTTTTTTCCACCTTTGCTAACAATGTTATTGAAATCTGCTAAATCTGAAGTATTAGTTCAAGTAATTCAGTCTTTCTACTAATAACATATTTGAAAGGTTTCTTGGCATACTTGTCTTCTACACACAAAGGATATTTAGAAAAATTATTAGTGTTTATCATAGGAATTAATTCGATTTCCTAAGTCTTTTAATAGAAGTAATATTAACATGGCCTAGTCTACCATGCCACAAATTGATAGACTTAACAATATAAGCAAAATTTGAAGTATTTTAATTATTGACAGTCTCTTGAACAATGTTCAATACAAATAATCCTCCCCTAAGATATCCTTTCCCAGCAAAGTCTCCTCCATGAGAAATAATTATTTTATCAGCTTCAAAAACAGATTTAAGGCCTACTTTGTTGAGAAGTGCTCCGAAAACTAAATTTCTACAGAGGGAGGGAACATAGAAAACATTGTTCAAGGATAATGTCTTTCCAGAAGTTAATTTAAATAAAACTTTTCCATTACCCATTACTACACCAGTAGTGGAGTTACCCATATATACACACTCTCCATCAGTGGACTCCTCAAAGTCATGGAATAACCCTTTATTGGAACAGAAATGCATTAAGGTGCCTGTGTCTAGCACGCAGTTAGTTTTGTTAGCCACCATATTTACCTCAACGACTAAAAGAACAATCACTTAATTACCCTCAACAATATTAACTTGGACATAACTTTTTCGTTATTGCTTTGAGTTCTGCCATTTTCTTTGATAACACCTAAAATTGTTACTATCATAAATGTTTTTTGACAGTCTCAAAATAGTCATTACTATTTTTAAGGATTCATATCACCGGCCACAACTTATTTGGATTTAAACATAGATATTGTTATAGTTATAGTATGTAGTTACAAAAAATTAATGCAATTATCAACCAAGTAGTAGGTGACGTCTGAATGTTCACAACGGGATACACTAAACCAAAATTTTGACACATAATATATTAAAATCTCACTACATAATTTTTTAAGCACTTGAACAGACAAATATCCAAAATTAATAATAAATACGACCTCACTTTCCTAACAATCAAAAAGAAAAATGCATGTGCTTAATATATTTTTCAAAAAGATAGTCTTTCGGGTAGTATCCAAGTTTAAAGTTCACAAATTTAATTGAAAGAAACCAGAAAGAGTTATTACTTCTTCATTAAAAATTAAAAATATTATCAAAAGAAAGAGTTATGACTACAAAAAATGATCTTTTTGAAAAGTTGTGACTTTTATTGAATAGTTGTGACTTTTATTGAAAAGTTGTAACATTTATGAATTTTTTTGACTTTTATGAAGAGTTGCAACTTTAGTCCAAGAGTTATGACCTTTCCACTAAGGCATAATTATAATTTGTTCACACTATTCTTTGTTGTATACAAATAGAGGGTTTCCTCTCATTTTAAAATAACGAAATTTTTGCACTACTTCTTCTTCTTCTTCTTCTTCTTCTTCTTCTTCTTCTTCTACTTCTTCTTCTTCTACACATTTAAGTTAATTTTTTGATCGAGAACATCTTCTTCTTCTTCTTCTTCTTCTTCTTCTTCTTCGTCTTCTTCTTTTACACAGTTAAATATTTGTGTACTTTGCTCCTTTTTAGTGGGACACTGACAAGGAGACACTCTGTATTCAGTGGACTCGATTTTTCCTTTTTGTTTCATTATACTATCACAAATCCTGGTATGTTTTCTTTACAATCATTAATTTATGCTTATGATATTTATTGTTATTTATTACTATATATTTTAAACTTTGTTGTTTATGTTTATGTAAAGTTATTGTTAAAAGTATTTGTTAGTATAAATTGTATGTAAATCTAACTATGGAGATTCACAAATAACTTTTTACAAAATACATTTATTTACAACATTCTCTAATGAAATCTTTTTTCTCCAAGAGATCAAGACTAAAAGTTTATATGATTTTTTGTTATTGTGTTAATAACGTTAATACTAAAAGGAGCAAAAAAAATAGAAAGTCAAATGGTAGAATTAAAACTAGCAATTAAGTATAATTATATGATATACAATAATGACTATTCTCTCACACCAAAGTTTTTCTTTTAAACTTTGTCCCCATTTTCCCTTACTTTTCTTTCATTCTTTTCAAGGATCCTTAACGTTTTGTTTGTCCACAACTTCAACTCCAAATACTATCATAACTATATTACAAATCGTATTTTGATTTTGGAAAATTGCATTTTAATTTTAAAACACATAATGACTACTTATTACTTATTCGTATATCATATGATTATGCAACCTTTTTTCTTAATAAAAACAATAGCTATACATATATTTTTAAAAATTATTTAATATTTTGAATGTAATTGATAATGTTATACTAACAAAATTTGCAAAGAATAAAATTGAGAGAATATTTAGCTGACTCTCTAATAAAAGACACTATGTAACCATGGTAAAATGAAATTATGTATACTTGGACAAAATAGTGTTATGATTTTTAATTTTACATTTTCTTTTTATATAACAAATAGTAAACTAGAATTGATTAACCTTTAATGAAAAGTTGTCATTTTATGAAAAGTTGTGTCTTTTATTGAAAAGTTGTGACTTTTACGAAAATTTGTGACTTTTACGAAAAGTTGTGACTTTTACGAAGAGTTGCGACTTATATGAAAGGTTGTAACATTTATGAAAAGTCGTGACCTTTCCGAAAAGTTAACTTTTTCGAAGAGTTGTGACATTTTCGAAGAGTTGTGACATTTTCAGTAAGTTCAAAGAGTTGTGACCTTTTCAGTAAGGCACAATTAGCATTTGTTCACACTACCCTTTGTTGGGTATAAATAGAGGGGTTTTCTCTCATTTTAAAATAACGAAAATTCTTAAATTCTTCTTCTGCACAGTTAAATATTTGATCCAAAACTTCTTTTATGCACTTTACATTCATTGGGCTCAACTTTTTTTTTCATTCTATTGTTACATATACTGGTATGATTTTTTATACAGTGATTAATTTATGGTTATAATATTAATTGTTATTTTTACTACATGTTTTAAACTTTGTTGTTTAAATTTGTAAAGTTATTGTTATAAGTATTTTTTAGTACAAACTATTTGTAAATCCAACTATGCAGCTTCACAAATAACTTTTTACTGAATACATTTATTTACGTATTCTTCAAAGAAATTTTTTCTTCTCCAAGAGATCAAGCCTAAAGATTTATATGATTTTTTTTGTTGTTGTCGTAATAATGTTAATATTAATAGGAGTAAAAAAAAAGAAAGTCAAATGATAGGATTAAAACTAGCAATTAATTATAATTATATGATACAAAATGATGACTATTCTCTCACACAAAATGATGACTATTCTCTCACACCAAAGTACTTTTTTGAACTTTTTCCCCATTATCCCTTACTTTTTTTTCATACTTTTTAAGGATCCTTAATGTTTTGTTTGTGCACAACTTCAATTCCAAAACACTATCATAACTATATTACATATAAAACTTTTATTTTGGAAAATTGCATTTAAATTTTCAAACACAAAATGACTACATATTACCTATTGGTATATCTTGATAAACACATTAGTTTATATATATATATATATATATATATATATATATATATATATATATATATATATTAAAAAAGTATTTAATTTTTTGAAAGTAATTTATAATCTTATACTAACGAAAACAGTGTTATGATTAGTGTTATGATTTTAATTTTGCCTTTTCTTTTAATATAATAACTGGGTGTACTAGAATTGAATAATCTCTATATTCTTAAAAACATATTTATATAATAATACTATAACATCAACATACAATAAAAGTATTATTCTAATAAATTTTAAAGAAGAATATACTAACCGCGTGAAGCGCGGGCCCATTTACTAGTAATAATATATTATACTATATGATATGATGATGATGATATGATACGATGAGTGACTAAAAATCTTACTAATTGTTGAACATTGATTTCTATGGATTAATTTGGTTATCATAAAAATTACTCTTGTATTCTTGTTAGTATTTCATCATTGACCATCATTTAGATACATTCATTGTCTATTCTTGAACTCCAGAGATGAATAGGTAGATAGACCAAAGAATACATGGAGTGTGATCATTCTTGCATACCACTTGTTTATATTCATGTTTAGGGTTAACACCCGAACGAACACCGCGATTTCCATAGAGATAGGATGAAAAATAAATGCTCCACAGTTGATTTTGTGTATCCTCACTCATAGATGTAGTTAGGTATTCAACTAAGGTAGGTGATTAGAGATCGAGAGATAATGATCATAATATCGACCCTATAAATAAGTAATTTGATGAATGTAAGTAATCATGAAAAAGATGTGTACATGAATTCCGAACATGTTGCAGCCGTAGAGCTAGGCCTATATAGTTTAAACACCAAAATTGAAGTTGTTCATTCTTAGTTAATTTTGAGCTTTCATTTTTTGCAATTGTAGTACAGATAGAAAAGATGAGTTTCATGAAAACAATGTCTTCAATTTATGAATTTAGTTGAATAGAATATAACTGATCATAAGTCATTTGGGTTGGACAAACCTATCCTAAAAGAGATATTGCATTATTTTTGCAACCATGTACACTTGTGTATGCAACAAATTTTAAAGGAGATAGAAAATAAATTGCAATCACTAAAATATGAACAAACATGATTATTTTATTGATAAATCAATATGGGTACTAATCTGTTCCTCCATTAATTTTTCTCTCATAAGATTTTTCATGATTCAACAGTTGTAATGGCGTATTTATCGAACTAGGATGATTTAAATTTTATCGCTTTACGTAACCAATTCTCATTTACACCGCATTCAATATTTTGGATTTTGGAGAAATTGAGGTTTGGGGGCAGTGAGATGGCATGCTATGTAGTGTCCATCTTGCAAAAAATGTCAGTGTGATTGGACGTCCACCTATATGAGCCACTTCAGTAACACAAGATTAGTTTTGTACGAAAAGTATAAGGAAGAGTAATATTGACCCTTTTTGCGTGATAGATGAGAAAATTTGGCTTTAGTTTTAGTTAATTCATTTCTATGTTTTAGGACATTTTTTCTAAGTTTACATGTATTATGAAAAATATCATGCAAACATATAGGCTATTGAAAGTAAACCTTTTAGTGGCTTTGTATTCAAAGATACACTTGGGGCGGATTGAGAATTTTGGGTTCTGAATAAATTAGTTATACATATTACGCGGATTTGTTAATACAACTTTGTGACCCCTATGCCTGAATGGGATATCTGTAGTTTATTTGAAAGAGTTCATGCAACTAATGACTGCATATTTGTTGTTAGCGGAAACGTGAAAATAAAGAACAAGGAAGAACAACAATATTTAACGTGGTTCGGAACAAAATGATCCTACGTCCACCAAAGAACAACTGCATCAATATTTATTTCACTCTACAAAGAATACAAGTGAAATACTACAAGAGAGAGAACACAAATGCCTTAGAAGGTGAGAAGGCAAGTGAGAGGATGATTTGAAAATGAATTAAGAGCTACCTATTTATAGGAATAAATTCATCCTATTGATGTCATCCATGACATCACTATGTGTCAAAATTGTCAAGGTTAAGATAGCAAACCATTTTTATGGTTTGCCTAACTTTCACCTACCAAGATACAATCTTTGACTTGTATTTTGTACTAATTATCTTCCTACCAAATATTCATATTAATTCATCTTCCATTAGTTTGATTCCACAAGAACAAAAACCAACTCTTTCAATCTCCACCTTGGTTTGTGTTCCAAGCATGCGTATAAACAACTTCGGCCAAAACTTCTAAGCTTACTGGGCAATCCCATTGTAAGAAACAAGAAGAATCAAACCTTTGTTGAACATACCAGCTCCACCTAGCAGTTGTTCTCTTAGAGTTGCATCAGTTGATGCATACTCCCGCCAAGTCCTTGCAGTGTGCAAACTTGGCAAGCGGGACTATTTTGGTCAACATGTCTGCAGCGTTATCGTCTGTGATAACCTTCTCAACCTTGATAGCTCCCTTTTCTATGACCTCTCGAATAAAATGAAATCTGACATCAATGTGTTTGGTGCGCTCATGAAATCTTTGATTTTTAATCAAATGAATAGCACTTTGACTATCACATTTTAGAATTGATTCTAGCTGAACCGAACTCAATTCTGCCACCAAACCTTTCAACCAGATAGCTTCTTTCACTGCCTCCTTTGCTGCCATATATTCTGCCTCTGTTGTAGAGAAAGCGACAATCGACTGTAAAGTCGATTTCCAACTAATGGCACTGCCAACGAGAGTAAAGATGTATCCAGTTGTGGACCTCCTTCGATCAAGATCCCCTGCATAGTCAGAATCTACATAACCGAGAATTGAAATACCTTCACTTTTCCGGAAGGTTAGGCCAACATCAGGAGCTCCTTTGAGATATCTCAATATCCACTTGACAGCTTCCCAGTGCCTTTTTTCTGGATTTGCCATGTACTTGCTTACCACACTTACAGATTGGGCAATATCTGGACGTGTGCATACCATAGCATACATAATGCTACCAACTGCACTCGCATAAGGAACCTTTGACATATGCTCCACCTCATCCATAGATTGAGGCATTTGTAACTCTGAAAGCTTGAAATGAGAAGCTAACGGTGTACTTACAGGCTTGCTCATATGCATATTGAATCTTTCAAGAACTTTTCCGATGTACCTCTTCTGAGAAAGATGTACAACACCATTTTCTCTTGAAATTTCCATTCCAAGGATTTTCTTTGCAACTCCTAGATCCTTCATGTTAAATTCCTTGCTCAACAGTTTCTTCAAAATATTTATCTCTGTGATGTTGTTAGCAGCAATAAGCATATCATCAACATACAACAATAGATAAATCATAGAGTTTCCAGACATCTTCTTGTGATACACACAACTATCAAATGCACTCCTCGAAAATCCATGTGTAGTCATGAGCATCAAACCTCTTGTACCACTGTCTAGGGGATTGCTTCAAACCATACAAAGACTTCTTCAGTTGGCATACATGGTCTTCTTTTCCTTCAGCTAGGAAACTTTCAGGCTGATCCAAATAGATTGTCTCTTCTAGATCACCATGTAAGAAAGCAGTTTTGACATCAAGCTGTTGAAGCTCTAAATCAAATTGTGCAACCAATGCTAGTAGCACGCGAATTGAGCTATGTTTCACAACTGGAGAAAAGATCTCATTGTAGTCAATTCCCTCCTTCTGACTGAAACCCTTTGCAACCAATCTCGCCTTGAACCTAGCATCTTCCACTTCTGAAGTACCTTCTTTCTTTTTGTAGACCCATTTGCATCCAACTGTCCTCATCCCCTTTGGCCTTTTAACTAAGACCCATGTCTCATTTTTGTGAAGAGACTTCATCTCTTCTATCATGGCTAACTGCCATTGTGCAGCATCTTTGCAAGAAGTTGCTTCAACATACGAAGAGGGCTCGAGATCCTTAATCTCTTCTTCTGCAGCTACGCACGCATGTGCAATCAGATTTTCTTGCTCTATAAGATGTTCCAATTTCCGTATCTGCCTTTGTCCCTTCCCTTCGCAATTGTGTATGGTTTATTGGAAGAAAGTTCTTTAAGATCTGCATCTTTTGACTCATCAATTTGAGTCTTTTGATCCCGTTCCTTGGTAAGCTCCACCGGTAGCTCCACCTGCTCGTTGTTCTCATTTCTAGATAACTCCACAGAAACTTTACGAGGATCAAGTATAGAGGATTCATCAAAGGTAACATCTCTACTAACTACAAATTTGAGTAATTGTACCCGTTTACTCCATCTACATACCCTACGAATATGGCCTTTTTAGCCCTTGGTTCAAGCTTACCTTCATTAACATGATAATAAGCTGGACACCCAAATATTCGCAAGTATGAATAGTTAGAGGGTTCACCTGACCAGACCTCATTCGGAGTCTTAAAGTCAATCGCTGATGCTGGAGACCGATTGACAATATGAGAAGCAGTATGAACTGCTTCAGCCCAAAATACTTTGGACATCTTAGCTTGTAAGAGCATACAACGAGCCTTCTCAAGAAGAGTTCTGTTCATTCTCTCGGCAACTCCATTCTGCTGTGGTGTGTGCCTGACCGTTTTATGCCTTGCGATCCCATAAACCTTGCAGAAATCATTGAACTCTTCACTGCAAAACTCCAAGCCATTGTCCGTGCGAAGATACTTGATTTTCCTCTCCATTTGATTTTCAACCAAAATCTTCCACTCTTTAAATGCTTCAAAAGCATCACCTTTTGTCTTCAGGAAACGCACCCAAACCTTTCGTGAAAAATCATCAATGAATGTGAGAAGATACCTCTTTCCTCCCTTCGATGGAAGCTTAGAGGGACCCCATAAATCTGAATGGATGTAGTCTAGAACCCCTCCCGTCTTGTGCTTGCCAGTGCTGAAGATGACCTTTTTCTGCTTCCCTAAGACGCAGTGCTCACAAAATTCAAGTGTGCTGATCTTCTCACCATTCAAAAGGTTGCGGTTGCTCAACATCTCCAATCCTCGTGCGCTCATATGGCCTAGTATCATGTGCCATAATTTTTCCTTGTCATCATTAGATAACTGCACTGTAGATGCATTTACAGAGCCAATAATGATGCTTCCCGCAAGTGTGTAGAGGCCATCCTCCAGCTTGGCCTTCAACATGACTAAAGACCCTTTAGTTACTTTCGTAGTTTCTCCTTCACTCATGTACTTATAGCCTTGTTTATCTAAAGTACCCAGAGAGATCAAATTCTTCTTTAGATCAGGAACATGACGGACTTCTGTAATAGTCCTCACGATTCCATCATGGTAGCGAACATGAACTGAACCAATGCCAACTATTTTACAAGTTGCATTATTGCCCATTAATACAGTTCCTCTGCTTGTTTCATAGCTGCTGAACCAATCTTTTTTGAATGTCATATGCAGAGTACAACCAGAGTCTAAGACCCATTTGTTGTCATAGACTCCACTATTGCATGATGTTGTTAGTACATAATCATCATCATTATCATGTACTTGCTCAACAATGGATGCACTCGCCTTTTCTTTGGACTTCGACATAGGGCAATCTCGTTCAAAGTGCCCCTTTTTGTGACAGCCCCAACATTCCGCATTCTTTTTGTTCACATGAGACTTTGATCTGTACTTTGATTTGCTCCTTCCCTTTTGGCTAGTACGACCTCTTACAAAAAGTCCACTAGCTTCGTCACTTTTGTCTCCTTCAAAATGCATCCGCACATCACAAGAGTTTAGTGCTTGTCGCACTTGCTCAAGTTTAATAGGTTGTTTGCTATACATCATTGAATTCTCAATATCACGATATTTTGAAGTCAATGAAAATAGCAAAGAACATGCAAGAGTCTCCTCGTCCTTTTTAATTCCAGCAGTTTGTAAGTCCATCAC
The DNA here is from genome assembly GCA_016801875.1 of Solanum sitiens. Classification (NCBI taxonomy): domain Eukaryota; kingdom Viridiplantae; phylum Streptophyta; class Magnoliopsida; order Solanales; family Solanaceae; genus Solanum; species Solanum sitiens. The sequence continues at coordinate 1,703,927 of JABWTJ010000091.1, forward strand.
AAGTTTATTGAACGCATCTAGATGGTCTTGCAACAAAGTACCTGAATCCATCTTAAATGTATGAAGACGCCGTTGTAACAACATCCTTGTTGTCACTGACTGGTCCTGGTAAAGACCTTCCAGCTTTTCCCATAACTCTTTGGCCGTCTCTTCGGTACTTGTACTCACTTCACAAAGTACGTTAGGTGCAAGGGACAGTTGGATTGCACTCAATGCATCTCCTTCAATCTTTTCCTTGTCGGAATCCGATATCTTATCGGGGTACTTTCCGTCAATAGCATGGATTGAACCTTCCCTCCGTAGTAACGCTATCATCTGGATTTTCCAGATATTGAAGTTGTTGCGCCCACTAAATCTATCAATTTCAAACTTCATGGAACTCATTTTTTTTACTTGTTCTTCCTTTTCTACTACAATGTATTTGGAACTACATAAAACCAAAGTAATCCTTTTCTGATGTTGAAGTTCAGACTGTGCTGCAACCACAAAGCATACTCAGACAGAACCTTGGCTCTGATACCAATTGTTAGCGGAAACGTAAAACTAAAGAACAAGGAAGAACAACAATATTTAACGTGGTTCGGATCAAAATGATCCTACGTCCACCAAAGAACAACAGCACCAATATTTATTTCACTCTACAAAGAATACAAGTGAAATACTACAAGACAGAGAACACAAATGCCTTAGAAGGTGAGAAGGCAAGTGAGAGGATGATTTGAAAATGAATTAAGAGCTACCTATTTATAGGAATAAATTCATCCTATTGATGTCATCCATGACATCACTATGTGTCAAAATTGTCAAGGTTAAGATAGCAAACCATTTTTATGGTTTGCCTAACTTTCACCTACCAAGATACAATATTTGACTTATATTTTGTACTAATTATCTTCCTACCAAATATTCATATTAATTCATCTTCCATTTAGTTTTATTCCACAAGAACCAAAACCAACTCTTTCATTTGTTTTTTCAGATTGTGCATTACACACAAGTGTATCAAATTCAAATTTGCTATCTGTAGAGACATGATATATGTTCAGGTAAATGTTTAATGGTCGGAAATCCATCTGAAAATGACACTTTGGACCAACCACAACCCTCGAAGCTGGGGTATGAAGGGTCTTCCCCTCTATCCTTCTCCACTTAAAATACTAGACTTAGTTCATTTGGTGCAGGTTTGAATGTGTGACCTTAGATTAGCAATTTTTTGCCTTTAAAAATGATAAGGACTACCTGATACTGTTATAAATAGAACACGATTTTCTACATAATGTATTTACCTCGATTCTTGTGAGATTACACTGGGTATGTTGTTGTTTACTATACTACGCTGAGTGCCAACTTCTTCTCATTGTTAACATACAGAAGAGAATTTCGATTTTAGAACTTGTGAATAGATTATTGAGAACTCTGTCTAATTTGTTTTCTCACACTACTAGTGATGGAGAACATTTCGTGATCAAGAAAATGCATGTGTTTTCCACGTAGATGTCTTTGTAGAGATAACCGAGTCGTTGATGGACATGATAAAGTTTATTGCAAACGAGCCCTCAGCGGGGCTTTTCTATGTTCAACAGCATACTCATGCTCAAGTTTATTATAGGCTACTTAAGATCACTTGAGATGATTATAATCATAAACTACATCACTATTTATACTACTCAAAATAGAAAACAAAAAAGTCCTGCACAAATAACTAAATACATGTATCACAATTTACTAGATACATGTACTACGAAATTTTAAAGAGACTCATGCATTAATTTCAACACTCCCTTTAATGCATTTGCTTGATAACTCCAATGCGTTCTCGAAGATAGCAAAAATTTTCTCTAGGAAGTGCTTTGGTGAAGATGTCAGCAAGTTGTTCTCCTGTCTGACAATAATGCAACTGAATGTCGCCTTTCTCTTGTGCTTCTCGGATAAAATGATACTTGATGGAAATATGCTTTGATATTTCATGGCTGACTGGATTCTTGGCAATTGTGATTGCTTATTTGTTATCACAATACAGAACAATCCCTCTTTTTTGTTTTTCCCCAATGTCTTCAAATATTCTCCTAAGCCAAATAGCTTGAGAAGTAGCCTTGGATGCTGAAACATATTCTGCTTCGGCAGTGGATTGAGCAACAACACTTTGCTTTTTTGATAACCAAGAACAATTCCTTGATCCAAATAATAAATCATAACCAAAAGTACTTTTCATGTCATTTATACGTCGAGCAGATCTCCACCAAATTTGTACATTATACCATAATTCATTGTTCCTTGCAAGTAGCGTAGAACACGCTTTCCAGCTCCAAAATGCATTTGGTTTGGTTCATGCATGAATCTGGATAATAAACTAGCAACAAACATAATATCTGGCCTTGTTGAAGTAAGATATAGCAAACTTCCAATCAAACTCCTATGAAGTGAGCTAGTAGCTTCTTTTCTCCATCATCTTTTCTAAACTTCTTATTTGCTGCTAATGGTATGGCCACAGACCTGCAATCCATCATGAATTTTTGAAGAATACTTTTAGCATACTTCTTTTGAGAAATGAAAATTCCTTCTTTCACTTGAGAAACTTCGATGCCCAAGAAATATGACAACCCAAGATCACTCATGTCATAAGCTTGCATCATATCTTGCTTGAAATTTTGCATCATTTTTACATTATTTCCTGTAAAGTGCAGATCATCCACATAGAGACAAACAATGATAATGCAGTCATGTTCTTTCTTCACATATCAAGTGACTTCACTTTTACTTCTCTGAAAATTATTTTTCACAAAGTATGTATCAATTTCATTGTACCAGGCTCTTGGAGCTTGCTTCAGCCCGAAAAGAGCTTTTTTTTAGCCTGTACACCTTCTCTTCTCCCCCTTGAACAAAAAATCCTTGAGGCTGCTCAACATAAATCTCTTCATCATGTTTTCCCTTCAAAAATGCAGATTTGACATCAAGTTGAAATATCTTCCATTTCTTTTGTGCAGCAACAGCAATTAAAGTTCTAATTGTCTCAAGACGAGAAATTGGAGAGAAAGTTCCATAAAAATCAATACCTGGTTTTTGCGTTAAGCGTCTAGCAACCAACCTTGCTTGTGCTTTTGAATATCTCCTTCCTGACTGAGTTCGATTTTGTAAATCCATTTTATACTTACAACTTCTCTTTCTCTGCGTATAGCCACAAGCTTCCAAGTATTATTTTTTTCAATCATCCGAATTTCTTCTTCCATGGCTTTCTTCCAAACATCTTGCTTTATTGCTTCTTCATAATTTTCTGGCTCAACACCAATAAAGTTATATCTTTGATAAATGTCACTAAATAGTTTTGTTCCTCTTGGATGCGATTCTTCATCATCTGAATCTGAGATTTCTCCCCCTTGAGGGACATCTTCATCTTTCTCATCCTCTTCTTGATTTGAAGATATGATAGCAGTATTCTCTATCTTTTTATCGTTCCAATTCCATGTTGTTTTTTCATCAAAAATGACATTTCTACTAACAACAAGTTTGTTAGTTTTGACATTGAGAAGTCGATATCCTTTTGTCACATCACTATAACCAAGAAATATACATTTTTGACTTTTTTCATCCAATTTTGTTCTTTTCTCAGTAGGTACATGAGCATAACATATACACCAGAAAATTTTAAAATGACTTACAGAAGGCTTAATTCCACTCCAAGCTTCAAACTTGTGTCTTGTCCTTTAGTGCCTTTGTTGGACACTTGTTAAGGATGTGAACTACTGTATGCACTACTTCTGCCCAAAAATAATGTGGCAGCCCTTTCTCATTCATCATAGTTCTGGCCATTTCAACAATTGTTCTATTTCTTCTTTCAGATACACCATTTTGTTGAGGAGTATACCCTGCTGTAAGTTGCTTCTAAATGCCTTCATTTTTACAATATTCTTCAAATTCTCGACTTGTGTATTCACCTCTTCTATCACTGCGAATGGTTTTGATGCTGCAACTTTTTTGCTTCTCAACAAGGGCTTTAGATTTCTTGAATGTAGCAAATTCTTGTGACTTTTCTTTCAAGAAATAAACCCAAGTCATTCTTGAGAAATCATCAATAAAGATTAGAAAATACCTTTGACTTCCAAGAGATGGAGTCTTCATTGGTCCGCAAATGTCGGTATGGATTAGTTCCAAAGGTACACTTGCTCTCCAAGACACCCCTTTTGGAAAAGACTTCCTATGTTGCTTTCCCATTATACAACTTTCACATGGATCCACCTCAGTATATATCTCAGGAAGGCCTTGCACCATGTCTTTTTCCTTGAGAAGCTTCAAAACATGAAAATTCAAGTGACAAAATCTTTTGTGCCAAAGCCATGAATCATCTACAATTTCATTTTTTAATGCATTGTAATGAAATTGCAAAGGGAAGTTTCTTTTTATCATCTTTACTTCAACAATGACTTGATTTGGCTCAATTTTATCATAAATCCTGCAATAATTATCTTTAAACACAAGAGAGTAACCATTTTCCATGAGTTGACCAATACTAAGCAAATTTTCTTCCAAGTCAGAAACATAAAGAGCATCATGAATTTGCTTACCGCTTCCTTTCATGTTGATCAGAATAGTACCTTTACCTTTCGCATCAACTAAGGCTCCATTCCCCATTCTAACTTTAGTAGTGATGCTATTATTAATTGAGAGAAAAGTCTTTTCATCTCTAGTCATGTGATTACTACAATCACTATCACATACCATTCATTGCTTTTTGTTGAAGCATCAGATTTAGAAGCAAAGAAAAGGTTTTTTTTTCCTTTCTTCCTCCTATTTATCACAAAAATTTGCTTGCTCCCACTTCTTGTGCCAGCAATTCTTTTCAACGTGGCCAAACTTTTTAGAAAAGTTACATTGGGGTTTGCCTTTGTGCAACATTTTTTTGCATTGTGATTAGTCTTTTTGCAAACTTTACAAAAAAAACTAGAGTTTGTCTCACCTTTTTCTTCAACCTTCTTGGAAAAACCATCATGATCCTGCTTCTTTTTTTGGCTTGTAATTCTTCTTGTGTTGATTTTTTGAGAAGTTTTGAGAATTCTCATTTGTTTTAGACTGGAAAGCCGTCTCTTTGGGTTGATCTTTACTAAAAAAAATTCGCTTCTCGTGTGCACGAAATGATCCAACTAGCTTTTTGATGGAAAGCTTAGAAAGATCTTGCGTCTCCTCAGTGATAGCAACAATGTACTCAGACTTTTTCTGTGACACTAATTAGAATCTTTTCCCAACTTGTTGGTCAGAAATTATATCACCATGATTTCTCATTTCATTAACAATATTCATGACTCTTGTACAATATTCATCAATTGTTTCAGATTCTATCGTCTTCAAATTTTGAAACTCTCTTCTAAGAGTTTGAAGATTTATAGTGCGTACCTTTTTGTCACCATACACCTCAGTTTTCAGAGAATCCCAAGCTTCCTTTGCAGTCTCACAAGTAGCAGTTTTTGCAAAATATGCTCTTGAGACTCCCATTTGGATTTTGCTCATGGCTTTTGCATCTTGACAATACTTAGCCTCAAAATTTTTCATCTCTGCTGCTGTAAAATCACAATCGTTGTCTGGATCTTCAAAGCCATTTGAAACAATAGTCCACAAACCTTCAACTTTCAAATGTGTTCTCATTCTTATCTTCTAGTATTCAAAATCAGTTCCATCAAAAAATTTAGTAAGAACAATTGAAGAATCAGCACCTTCATTTGTTTTGGAGGCCATATTTTTTTTTCTTCACCTAACCCCAGATTAAGAACGAAAACCTGCTCTTGATACCAATTTGTAGGAAATATGGAAGGAAAATAGTATCTTTAGAGAATGCTTAAGTTTATTATAGGCTAATTAAGACCACTTGCGATGATTACAATCATCAACTACATCACTATTTATACTACTCAAAATATAAAACAAAAAGTCTTGCACAAATAACTAAATACATGTATCACAATTTACTAGATACATGTACTACGAAATTCTAAAGAGACTTCTTGAAAAACTAAGAGACAATTTCGAAAGACTAAACATTGATGCATTAATTCCAACAGTTTTCTCACACTACCAGTGATGGAGAACATTTCCTGATCAAGAAAATGCATGTGTTTTCCACAGTGGATGGCTTTGTAGAGATAACTGAGTCGTTGATGGACATGATAAAGTTCATTGCAAACGAGCCCTCAGCGGGGCTTTTCTATGTTCAACAGCATACCCATGCAGTGCCAAACCTCATCAATCTCACTAGAAAAATTGAGGGAAAATCTCGTCATGTGACTTTGCACACAGGATATTCAGAGGATTCTATTGTCATGGTCAGGTCAATGAAAGAGTGTGGATTCTCAATTGCTAACGAAATGATGAAAACTCTCAGACATTCTCTAGCTGTTGCGTCTGAGAAGAAGCTCAGAAATGGATCTATAAGAAGACCAAGTTCAAGTTATCGTATAGGAAGAACTATCTCGTGATATCCTGCTACTTGGGGTCGAAAAACAGGTCCAGAACAAGATGGTGAGGGCAATGCTGATTATATTTCAAATGTTTTCAAGTCAGCAAAATAAAAAGATAGTAGCTTCAAATGGCCTCAGATGGATGCCATAGTATCTAAACTAGCCAAGAGTGATGAGCCATCTGTGACCTGTTCTAATGATGACACAACGTTACCAGCAGATGACAGCTCTTGCACCAGAGGTCAACAACGATGAAACGTTGCTGTTCTCAAGCCAAACTGATGATGTTTTACAAGATATCTGTGTGTAGGTAAGTAAAACCATGTCCCATGATCGAATGTTGTCCTGAGAAGCAAGCTTGATGTAGCTTTGAACTTGAAACAATTCTTTTTTGTTTGGACGCAACTAACATGTACCACGTTTTGATGGATCTTTGTTCTAGAACATGAAACGTAGAAACGAGAGATTATCATACGTGTTCAAAGGAGAAAGAAAGAGGAAGCTTCAATCTAACAATATAATAATTGTGTTGAACTTTTATTAGTTGAAATGGGAGCCCTGATCCTCATTTTACAGAGGCAAAACAAAGACTGCAGCCTTAATAGTTAGTCACTCAAATGAGCAATATAATGAAAGCTACATTTCCAGACTTCTATACATCTTTATAATGCAAACACAGTGTACGTTAACCTATGTAGAACAGCTAGTAAAGGAACCTTGCGCGACTAGACAACTCTCTTCACTTTCAGGGAGAACAATGTCTAGCCTCATCACAGGCTTATACTTGTGAGATATCAGCCTACATACATACTTCAAAGCTGCCATGACCTCATCCTCTTGCAATTTTCTGGAGTCAAACACCTCACCATCGGTAGTGCCTTGATTAGCTTTTTGTTCCTGGGTGCAGAGAATAGTGATGCTTCAGATTTCTATTTGAAAATATTATACAAGGAAGTTGCTTCACTTGACAGATTGAATGCAGAGAATAGTGATGCTTCAGATTACTATTAGGTTAAGATGAAAGAGAGCAATGGAGTTCATTAGTTATACAAGACAAACCTGATCCACTGTCAGCTTGAATGCAAAGTTCTACATCTGCTGGAGTTCTGTCTCATGCTTAATGTGCGTGCCAGAAGGATCATGCATATGGTATGACTCGATAAGAATTAGCACATCATCAATCGATCTCTTCTTCCAGAAGTGGAAGCTTCTGTGACTATTGTTGGTTTCAATCCTGAATCTCATGACCATTTTGAGCAATTTTGGAGGAAAAAATTGTAACTTAGTTGACCAAGAAATGGCACTGGAAAATCGACGCTACTTAGATACAGTTGGTCACACAAACAGTTATTGATGTTTTCAGATACATCCAACTTCTACTTTCAAAACACATACATACAAATACAGTTGATCACACATATAGATATAATTAGATACTGTAACTGCATAATTTCAGTTAGCATTAACAAAAATCTCACTGTATTTACATAAACACAGCGCTAATAGTTTTACAACTAGCGGTACAAGACAAACCTTAGAATTCAATATCGCTTTATTGAGATCATCTACTTTCACTTCATCATCACCTTCCAGTGGTCCTTTTGGATCTTGAACATGCCACATATATTTAGGGGGAAACAACTCATCCACTGTCAGCTTGGATGCAAAGTTCTACGACTGCTGGAATTCTGTTTCATGCTTAATGCGCGTGCCAAAAGGATCATACAAATGGAATGACTCGATAGGAATTACCACATCATCAATCGATTCCTTCTGCCAGGAGTGGAAGCTTCTGCGACTACTGTTGGTTTCAATCCTGAATCTCATGACCATTTTGAGCAACACCGATTTGTGAGCATTCACTGCAGGCAAAAAATAGTAACTTAGTTGACAAAGAAATGGCACTGAAAAATCGACACTACTTAGGTACAGTTTCCACATACATCCAACTTCTGCTTTCAAAACACATGCATACACATACAGTTAATCCAGCTTCAGCGATGAAAACACATGCATACATGTACAGTTGATCACAATTCACACATACAAACACAAACACAAACTGTGAGACGTATATACTGTATTTGTGCCATATCAGTTAGTATTAACAAAAATCTCACTGTATTTTACAGAACACGGGCGCTAATAGCACTAAGTTAACATCAATATATTCATCTATGGGAATTTTGACCTTAAAACTCTTGAACAGATTGAAGGAACTTGACAAGCTGGTTCTCTGATAGTGTAATGCTTTCAGATAGACCAAAGATCCCAGCAACATAAATGCTTGTTCAACCGATCATTCTGAATAAAACTTCAAGTTCACTTACACAATGAGGATAAAGATCCTTTGACGATATCAGCAAAGATAGACGTTATGCAGAGGCAGCTAGTTCTCCGTCATCTTGAGCAGTTGAGCAGAATGTTAAAGCCTGATATGGAAGCAATCAAACAGAGGACTGAAGCTTTTATCATCTGAGAAATGCTTGGAAATCGACCAAGAAAATCTGAACCTGCACACCTACTTGGCCTAACGCAACTGCTCGAGTACATCAGAGACAAAAAGATCTCTAATATATAAATCTAGGTGGTTTTAAGATGGGCTATTAGAACACAATCATACAAAAGATATTATATAGAAGCTCAAAAGCTGTAAGATTTAATTGAGGAAAGAGAAAAATGGCATAAAGATAATTACCATAGAAGAGCCAAGAAATATAAAGTTTCTGCTCCCACCATAACGTATTTTATCAACCATCATGATTTGCGCCAAATGACGAAGCGCATGTACCTGTGCTATCTTCAAAAGTATTTGAAGTATGGATAGTGCTACCATCAGCCAATATTATTCGTTCAACATTAGGATTTATATGGGTAGAAGTAGAGCCAGTGACACCAACCCCAAACTTATCACCAATGCTCGAATTTGGATCAACAAAATTCCTCTCCAATTTCCAATTCATTTGCCTAACATGAACCCAAAAATTTCACTTTCAAGTTCAGTTCAGTTCCAAATTCTAACCCTACCCCTAAATCTGGTTTGATCCTAAATCATTTCCATCGCCTTCCATGAATAGAAGAGGAGGTAGATCACAAAGTAAACAGTGTTTAAATCAGGTATCCAACGATTTTCTCGGTAATACTAACGAGGAACAATCTGCATTGGTGTCTTCATCTTCGTCAGGAAAATTAGCAAAGCTCGAGCGAAAAGTTCTAATTTTTCTAATAGAAATGTTGATTCTAAAGTGGTTAAAAGAAGAAATTCAAGAAAGAAACTTGTTTCAGATGAGATTATTTGTATAAACAAAGAGTCAAATTATGAGGCTTTAGTTGCGTTAACGGCTGGATTTATGTTCGACTCGTTAAAGGCTAAAGAAATTAAAGCTGGGTTGTTAGTGTAGTTGGCGGGATAGATCAGTATCACTATATTTTGATTAGAAATCACATTATGCGTGAAAATGCGTCAATTTGGCTGTCAAAGGATATGTTTGTTGATGTTATACCTGAACGATGTAGTGAGTTATTAGATTCTGCATATAACTACTTGTAATCGTACGGATATGTTAATTTTGGGTAGAGTTGGCAATTAAGGACAAGATTCCAACTAGGCCAAGTAAGGAAGAGTGATTATTATCGGGGCAGGTCTTGTTGGGCTAGCGGTTACAAGGCAACTAATGTTATTTGGGTTTGAGGTAATTGTTCTAGAGGGACGAAAGCGTGAAGGTGGAAGGGTGTATACGAAAAAGATGGAAGGAGGGAATAAAGTAGCAGGTGATGACTTAGGAGGGAGTGTTTTGACAGGTACATTAGGGAATCCACTTGGTCTGTTGGCTCGACAATTGTCGTATACACTTCATATGTCGATGACCAATGTTCACTCTATCGTGTTGACGGAAAGCCCGTAGATGAGTATTTGGATAAAAGGTGGAGATTGCTTATAATAAACTTTTGGACATGGCAAGTAAGGTCAGGCAAGAATAATCTCCGATTATTTCTCCTGGAGAGGCATTGGAGACTTTGCGAAAGAATTTTAGTGTTGTGATGAATGATAAGGAGATGAGCTTGTTTAATTGACATCTGGAAAATCTGGAATATGCAAATGCGTGTTTGCTTTCAAATCTATCCTTAGCATTTAGAGACAAAGATGACCCCTATGATACGGGAGGGGATCACATCTTCTTGCCCGGTGGAAATGGAGGATTAGTTCATGCACTGGCTGAAAATGTGCCTATTAGTTTTGAAAAAATTGTGTATGCTATTCGTTATTGTAGAGATAGTGTGAAGGTGATTACTGTGGAGCAGTTATTTGAGGGAGATATGGCATTGTGCATTGTTCCTCTCGGAGTTTTGAAGAGTGGTTCTATCACGTTCATTCCAAGAGTTGCCTCAGCAAAAGCTGGACACAATAAAAAGATTAGGTTTTGGACTGTTAAACAACGTTGCATTGTTATTCCCATATGTGTTTTGGGACTCCAATGTTGATACATTTGGTTATGTTGTTGATGGTTCTAGTTCTCGGGTTAATGGAAATCCTATGGAGGAGAATGTGGATAAAAAAGTGGGACTTTTGGATAAGGCAAGCTCAGGCAAAAAGTTTTCTGAGGAATGGAAGCATATCCATATTTCCATTACAAGAATATTCAAACTTGGAGGAAGTGAGATCCCTTACCACAAAACAGTGGAAAGGTCAATTTCTTACTTGCCAGATCCCTGAAGCGTAGAGCTAAAGCAGCTCGCAATTACATTAGTTTTGATTTCCCCAACAGATAAAGTTGTTCCATTGCCTCTGTCAATTCTTTTAGCCTTCCTGAGAAACAATTTAAAATGGGGATCCATAAAGAAGCTGAAACTTTGAGCAAAAAAAAAAGAAAAGACATACTAAAGGAAAAAAAAAGGAAAGGGAAGCTAAAGAGAAGTTAGGAAGGACTCATACCTGACTATTTTTTACTTGACAGTGGTTGTTCTTGACTTTACAACACCTTTTAAGCACAAAATATAAGAAATGTTAGCCTCAAGTCTAATATATGTTACAGCTGCAAACATAAATATTTAAAAGTAAACAATGAAACAGAACCAAAACCAAAATTAAAAGAAAATACAGAAACTAATTTGAATTGACAAATAAGGGAGAATTTTTTGTCCTTTAATGAAGATCTACAAAATCTTGTAATAAGTATCACGGACAATTACTGTATTCATTTTATTTTAGTTTTTAGTGACAGTTGATTTACGGTAAAGTTACCCTGTGCAAGTAACTAAAAGTTGTATCAAGGAATACAAACAAGGCTATGAACCTGCATTATAAGATTAACTCTCCTGAGTAATTATATAAAGGTATGATCATGCAGTGTAGTGCGGTTATTCTTCGTCTACATATGATCCTTATAGAGCTTTAAACAAGGAAATAAAATCCGACAAGACGTTCGATATCAAGTTTCCTTTAGCGCTAAACAAAAAGATGTTGGTGTTAAAACAAGGGATATATATATCGTGATATATTTCTAACTCTAATAGGTAAATATAGCCTTAGGAAATGAATATTCAAATGACCTTTTAGTGTGGCATATGAATGTTGTCTATATTAGTGAAACATTTCATACTTTCAAGTTTCTTTACTCTTTTGCATATGAATGTGGTCTATATTATTGTATCACTCAATATAACTGTTCAATATCTTTATCTCTAAAGAGTAACTAAGAAAATTAATGTATTGGTTTTGGAAGGATAAATTATATTTTTAAGGGTAAATTGGTCAGTCAATTTTTGGAGAGCTTTTTGGACTTCCAATATCTTACTTTATGTTCCCATTTTAGTCTCGGGGCATGAACGTAGCACATGTATCGTGTTGCCAATAAGTAAATATTTTTTTTACAAAATCACGTTAATATTATTTTAAAATGTGTTTGATCTACTCAGTATAAATATTAAGAATGATTTATGGTTATCCTATTTAGGTATCTCGATGAAGGAGACAACATTTCATCTCATAGAAATCCGCAAATGCTTGATAGTAATTTTGATGTCTTGGTTTAACATTTACACGATACATGTGTCGAGGATTTATCAGAAATAACCGTTGTACCTCCCAAGTAGGGGTAAGGTCTCGTTAGACACTACCGGTCCACAGACCCCACTTGTGAGACTACACTAGGTATTGTAAATATTACACTTTTTTAAAAAAAGAAAATTCAAGATTGATCGGTGAAGATCAAAAAAATTAAAAGATTGAACAATACTATCACTTTGTCCCGATGAATTGTGTGAAATTCTTTTCATAAGTCTTATAGCAAAAACTTGTGTTACAATATCTCCTCCCAAATTCATCATTTCACATTTCAACCCAACTATTTGAGAAAACCTACTTATATTTAAAATCATATAAATTGAATATAGTATTCTTAAATACTTAACAATTTGTATTGAACACACATTTTGAAAATTAAGAATGCATTTTTTTAAGATTGAGTTCAACACACTTGTTCATTATATAAAGCTTTATTGATTTCAAAATATTTTTGCTTAAAACTACTTAACAATGTTAGTTATTTTTTTAATCTTATTGAATCTCTTTTAGGGCCTAGAAAAATATCCTTTATTATGTTCTTTTAGTTTTAAGTATGTGCTTGTAATTGACACAAGTACTTGCACATAACATCAAAAGCTAAATTTGTGCTTGCTTATCAATTACATTGTTATCTATTCCAGTGTTTCCTTTAACTTCTTCTACAACCTATGTGTGGGCATATCATGAGAGATAAGATCAGATATGAAGTTATTCAGAAAAAGGCGATTGTGGCTCCCGTGGAGGACAAGATGCGGAAGTGAAGTTGAGATGGACCGGTCATGTAATGAGAAGATTTGTGGATGCCCCGATTATGAGGTGTGAAAGGTTGGTCGTTGTAGACTTGAGGATGGGTAGAGATAGGCCTAAGAACTATTCGGAGTGACATGACTAGGCAGGATATTGCATAGTCTCAGCTCATCGAGGACGAGGTCCTTGATAGGAAGGTGTGGAGGTCGAAGAATAGAATAGACCCCATTCTCATAGTATTATTAGCATTATTTTTCTTGTTTTTCCCTATATTCAGATTATTATTACTACCGATTATTATTAAATCTCGTTATCTTATTTTCTTGTTATTGTTGCCTCCTTATCTTTTGTTCGTTCAACTGAAGGTCTATCTAAAATAACTTCTCTAACTTCTCAAGGTAAAGGTAAGACTTGTATACACTCTACCTCCTCTCCTCGGACTCCACCTGTGGATTACTCTAAGTTTGTTGTTGTTGTTGCTAAAGGATATATAGCCCGTAATAATTACATTATATCAACTAAATTTGCCCCTACTTATTGGTCTCGTTGCTTGCATTTAGCCTGTCTCATCTGGTCTGGTAATCTTTTTCAGCATTAAGTGCATAAAATGAGCATGCAAACCATGTTGATATAGAAAAATGATAAAGCTGATAAAAAAGGGAAATGAACAACTATTTCCCAAGCTAATAAAATAACTTGGGCATAAATAGAAACTAAGGGTGTGTTTGGTACGAAGGAAAATGTTTTCCATAGAAAATGATTTTCTAGAAAATATTTTCCTGGAAAACAAGTAGATTTTTGGACTTATTTTCTCATGTTTGATTGGTGAGTAGAAAATATTTTCTAGAAATGATTTTTAGTGTTTGATTTATGAATGAAAATTTTTTTTGAGAGACATCTTTTATTTTTACTAGATTAAAAAATAATTTATGAAATTGAAAATATTTTTTAAAATCAATTTTTTTTGGGGGGTGGTAGTAGGGGTGAGGTGGGAGGGTAGTGACTGGGGCGGGGGGAGGGGGAGGGGGTAGGAGTGAAAAAATAAAAATTTAAAGTTGATAATATTTTTAAAAAGCAAAATTAATTTTTTGGGGGTTGGCTGGGGGGGGTTAGGAGTTTAAAAATAAAAATTTGAAGTTGAAAGTATTTTTTAAAAAGCAAAATTAATTTTTTGGGAAGGGGGGGGGGTTTGGGGGGGCGGTGGGGTCAGGGATCGGGTGGAAAAAATAAAATTTTGAAATTGAAAATATTTTTTTAAAATTTTTGTTTTTCCCAAAAAAAAATGTAATTTGAAATTTGAGGAGAGTTTTGGAAAATGTTTTCCTTAATTTTTGAAGGGAAGTCATTTTCCTTAATTTTGAGGAAAATGAGTTGATTTGGAAAACATTTTCCAAAACTTTTATCCCAACCAAACATGGGAAAATTGGAAAATATTTTCCAGAAAATGTTTTCCTTCATACCAAACACACTCTAGATCATACATGAGCAATTAGTAAGTAGAATGAAGAAATAAGATGTTTGTAGAAAGAGATTAGTTAATTCTACACCATACAGGATAATGGTACATAATTTAAAAGCAACATAATGTTTTGTATCAACTTAAGTTCTTCGCTGTCAGTGTCTAAATAAACATTACACATGCCTTTAAAAAGATCCGAAGTATACCTTATCTCATTTATTTTTCTGAACCTGCAAATGCGATGTTCTAACACTAGCGTGGTGGGACATCGATCTTTGCAGCTTCTCTAAGCCCAATAAGAAATGCTCCATGCATAGTATTCGCCTCACCAGCAAAGAAAACTCTTCCTTCCCCCACAGTTTCTGCTAAAATGTCATAGTCATCTCCTGATGCACCCACAACAACATTGGAGTAGGAACCAAAGCTGAACGGATCACTAACCCAGCTTGTAAATACAATTTGGATGGGTTTTGGGACGTTAATTCCTTGTGGTTCATATATACCTGATAATAATGCCCAAATGTCATCACTACATTAGCTTCATGACCATAAGAAACATAAGTTTCATATTTAATATAATTGATGCATTTTAAAATATGTATGCCTACGTGACAGCAAAAATAAAAGATAGATAATGAAATCAACTCTGAAGTATAAAATTGAGACAAGAAATATGTTATAGGAGTCCTTTAAGGGGTAGAGAGTAACAAATTACTCAGTTCTCTCTCTATATGTTACTCTAGTGGTTTGCCAAAAAGATACAGAAAGTTAAACAAAGCAAGATACAGTGTAGCTGCTTCTAAAAAAAACTAGACTTCATATTCCAGAGTATCTCAATTCTCAAATAAGACGATATATACATGCTTCAAACTGAAATTAATGAATACGAAATTGGCTTGACACTAACATTGTTACAACTGCTTAACTCTAGACCAAGATAACATGAATTCACTTCTCGAGCATGTCCATTCTTATTTTATTGCTCGCAGAGTTTATTATTCTTTACTTGTTTAGTCTGCCACCAAATACTATGCTAATCAAGAGAGAAAAATATTATTTTAGTATATTGAAATCAAAGTTAAGGTTGAACCTGGCATTTACCTTTCAAAATTTGAAGTACTTTTGTTACTGCATCAGTAGGAGACATTCTCTCACACTTGTGTGCAGCTTCTCCTGCGACTAGAGCTAACAATAAATGGCCACCAGAAACTGTTGCAAAATTATAGAACAGAAAGAATTCCCCCCAACACTTAGAATCATCAGCAACATGACCAAATGTATCAACATTGGAGTCCCAAAACACATACGGGAATAACAATGCAACCTTGTTTATTAGTCCAAAACCCAATCTTTTTATTGTGTCTCACTTTTGTTGAGGCAACTCTGGAATGAACGTGATAGAACCACTCTTCAAAACTCCGAGAGGAATAGTGCACAATTCCATATCTCCCTCAAATAATTTCCCCGCGGTAATCACCTTCACACTATCTCTACCGTAACGAATGGCATACACTGTTTTTTCAAAAATAATATGCACATTTCCAGCCAGTGCATGAACTAATCTTCCATTTCCACCGGGCAAGAGGAAGTGATCCCCTCCCATATCGTAGGGGTCATCTTGGAACCAAAATGCTAAGGAAAGCTTTGAAAGCAAACCTGCATTTGCATATTCCATATTTGCCAAATGTCAATTAAACAAGCTCATCTCCTCATCATTCATCGCAACACTAAAATCCTTTCACAAAGTCTCCATTGCCTCTCCAAGAGAAATAATCGGAGATAAATTTTGCCTAACCTTGCTTGCCTTGTCCAACAGTTCATTATAAGCCCTCTCCACTTTTTTATCCAAGTACTCATCTACGGGCTTTCCGTCAGCACTATAGAGTGGACACTAGTCTCTCACCGTATGAAGTGTTTACGACAGTTGTCGAGCCAACAGACAAGTGGATTCCCTAATGTACCTGTCAAAACACTACCTCCTTAGACAGTAACCGCTATTTTATTCTCTCCTTCCATCTTTTTCGTATACATCCTTCCACCCACACGCTTTCGTCCTTCCAAAACAATCACCTAAATCCAAATAACATCAGTTGCCTTGCAGCCACCAACCCATCAAGACTTGCCCCGATAACAATCACTCTTCCCTTACTTGGCCTAGTTGGAATCTTGTCCTTAATTGCCGACGCCACCCGTACGATAACAAGTAGTTATATGCAGAATCTAATAACCACAATATCATTCAGGTATATATCAACAAGCATATCCTTTTTCTCCTAAATCGACACATTTTCACGTCATTTCGTAATGATGTGATTTCTAATTAAAATATAGTTATACTCTTCTATCCCACAAACTACACTAATAACTATAGCTTCAATTTCTTCATCCTTTAACGAATCAGACGAAAATCCAGCCGTTAACGCAACTAAAGCCTCAGAATTTGACTCTTTGTTTATACAAATAATTTCATCTGAAACAAGTTTCTTTCTCGAATTCCTACTTTTAACCACTTTAGACTCAACACTTCTATGAGAAAAATTAGAATTTTTCACTCGAGTTTTGCTAATTTTACCTGACGAAGATGTAGATACCAATGAAGTTTGTTCCTCGTTAGCATTACTGAGAAAATCACTGGATAACTGATTTAAATACTATTTACTTTCTGATCTACCTCCTCTTCTATTCATGGCAGGAGATGGAAATGATTCAGGATCAGACCGGATTAATGAGTAGGGTTAGAATTTGGAACTGAACTGAAATTGGAAGTGAAATCAAGAGTTTGAGTTTGATAAAAAAATTGAGAGCTGGACAGGGATTTTTTTGATGGATTTTTCTGCTTTCTGTAACGAATTTAGCAATGGAGAAGACGGTGACAGCACCGGAGAAGATGAAAATGGATGATCTGAGAAGATGGATTTGGGTTTTAAATTGTTTCAAACTTTTTTCTTGGTTCTAACGAAATGAAGATGAAAGGAGAAAGATGGCAATTTTGGTTCTTGAAAATGTAGGAGAAAACGAGGTGAACTGTGAAGAACAAAGTGACAAATATATATGCATGACATTTAATGTAGTTTTGACTTTAGTTGAATTCATCCAAATTATTTTAGTTTAGTTTTTATTACATCCTTGTAATTTTCATTTAATCAAGAATACCTTTTGAATTTATAAAATATGACCAAAAACATCCTTTTATTTATTTATTCGTCCTTCTCAAACATTCTAGTAAATTCAATTTTAGATTTGATATATTTAAAGTTTCAAATTTCATATTACAGACTATTTCCCCTTTCTCTATCATAAAAAATATAAAGTAAAATTCTTAAATTTGAGACCACCAAATTGTTAAACTTAGTTACTTTAATTAACCTAAATATACATCCACCGAATATTTTAAATTAAATCTAGCCAATATATAGGAAAATCATTTACGTTTCATCCATCAAAAGAATGTAAGAAACTAACGTATAATCAATGTAATGAAACATAACTCTTACTTTAATGACAAATATGTCATAATACAAAAATAACTACAAGTCTTCTGAATATTTTCTTATGAAGTTAAGAAAATAACACTTGAGATAAATATGAACCATTAATGAGGAAGTAATTTTCCTATTTCACATATACTAACGACTTAGCAATGTTCACATTGATTAATTACAGAGAGTTAAAAGATGTAACTTATCCTTTGCATTAAAAGAAAAGGAATATTATCCACAATCCCCCACTAATGAAAAGATAAAGAATAAGAATAATTTCTAGGCAAAAGAAAGAAACATGTACTTAAGTGTCAATATCTTTCGAGTTTGAATTGACACATAGTGAAATGAGGCAACAACACGTATCCACAAAGTGAAGTACTCCTGAACTAAATGGACATAAGTGGAGACCCGACAACACATACCATATCCTTGATTTTTTATGCAAACTCCGCAATACAACAAAGTGTTTTTATGATCATGCACACACTTTGGGTCTTATGAGTGCTCTAGAAAGACAACCCAATTCTTACATAAAATAAGACCACACCTTCACACTCACGTAGGTGATTCCATAAAGTATATCTCAAATAGACCACCTTAAGACAATAGAATCATTAAGAGCAAAATAAGTTCAACCTTCTAAAACACTACCTCACGCCATAGGGATAGAAAATTTGGTGTATATTGAGGCCTAACAGGTTCACCACATTACCTCAAACAATTGGCTTCAACCTAATCCCCCTCGATATTTCAAAGATTATTTTCCTTGTCAATTCCTTGGTCATAGGATCTGCCAAATTTCTTTCGGACCTTACATATTTCAAGGAAATAACACCCAGTTTCAACAACTGTTTAATCGCATTGTGTCTGATGTGAATATGACGCTTTTTTCCATTGTACACACTATTTTTTGGCAATTTCAATTGCTGCGTGTGAGTCACAATAAAGAGAGACCGGTGAAGCTTGTCTTCCCCTCAAAGGCATATCAGCCAAAATATTTCTCAGCCACTCATCTTCTTGCCCTACCAACTTGAGAGTAATGAATTCTTATTCCATGGTAGAACGTGTTGTACAAGACTGTTTGGAAGACTTCCATGAAATAGCATCTGCACCCAAAGCAAACACATAGTCACTGGTGGAGCTAACCTTATCATTGTCAGTTACCAAGTTTGCATCACATAAACCTTCTAAAATAGTAGGAAATTTGTTAAAATGCAAACAACTCATAGTACCTCTCAAATACCTTAACAACCGATGAAGAGCATTCTAGTGTTCACTACTGGGATTATGAGTACATCTACTCAATCTACTAACAGAATAAGTTATATCAGGCCGATTATAGTTCATGAGAAACATTTCACTCCCAATTATTTTAGCATATTCAATTTGAGAAACACTAGATTGTTTATTCTTCTTCAATTGTATGCTAGGATCATAAGGAGTTCTCACTGGAACTATATCAAAACAATCAAATTCTTTCAACATCTTTTCAATGTAATGAGACTGGCACAAAGAGAAATCATTAGCAGTTCTTTTGATTTTAACTCCCAAAATCAGATCTGCTTCACCAAGGTCTTTCATCTCAAATTTAGAAGACAAAAACTTCTTGGTTTCATTAATAACATTCACATTAGGACCAAAGATTAACATGTCATCTACATAGAGACATATAATGACACAATCTGAACATGTCATCTTAGAATAAACACATGTATCAAATGAATTTACAACAAAGTCATTTACCACTAATGTGATATTAAAATTTTCATATCATTGCTTAGGTTCTTATTTTAGTCCATACAAGAACTTTCTTAGTTTGCATATTTTATCCTCTTGTCCTGAAACCACAAAACCCCCAGGTTGAGTCGTATAGATCTCTTCCTCTAAATAACCATTTAGAAATGATGTTTTAACATTCATTTGATGTACCACTAAATCATGAATAGCGACTAAAGCAATAAGAGTCCTAATGGTTTTCATTTTAGTCATAGGAGAATAAGTATCAAAGTAATCAACACCTTTCTTTTGTTCAGAACCCCTAATCACAAGTCTAGCCTATATTTATTAATTGTACCATCATGTCTCAATTTCTTCTTAAATATCCACTTGCTACTTATGGACTTACAACCTTTAGGCAAATCATACAAGTCTCAAGTATAATTAGAAACTATAGAGTCTAGGTCACTTTTAATAGTCTCTTTCCAAAATATATCATCTATTGATATCATTGTTTCATTATATGTTTTAGGGTTTTCTTCTATTAAATAGATAAACACTAATTCATCATTTAAAATATTCATATCAAAATTTTCAGTTAAGAAAGTAGTGATAAAATCAGGACCAAAATTAGTCTCAACTCTACGTCTTTTACTTCTTCTGAGTTTATTTTCATGCTCATTAGAAATAACATTTGAACAAGGCATAACATGAGAATAAAACTGACATAGATGTAGAAGCATTGTTTTGCACATCACTTGACACATTAATATTTAAAGGAAAAATATGCTCAAAAATTTCTGCATCTCTAGATTCACAAATAGAATGATCACTTAGAGACATAATTCTATATGCAACACTTTTTTGAGCATAACCAAGAAAGACAGTATCAGAAGTCTTAGAACAAACATTTATGCGTTTAAAATCAGATAGACCAATCTTAGCCAAACACCCCCACACTTTCAAAAATTATAAGTTAGGAGCAAACCCTTTCCACAACTCATATGAGGTCTTTTCTAACTTCTTATGCGAGACTCTATTAAGAATATAACATGCAGACAAGACTGCTTCTCCCCACATATTGTGAGATAGACCAGAGCCTTAAAACATAGAATCCATCCTTTCTTTAAGGGTTCTATTTTTTCGTTCGTCTACACCATTTTTTTGGGGAGTATAGGGAGCACTAACCTCATGTATAATATCATTTTCCTCACAAAAATCTTCTAGAGTTTTAGTATTATATTCACCGCCCCTATCAGATCTAAATCTCTAAATTTTCCTATCTAATTGATTTTCCACTTCTGCTTTGAATTTCAAAAACATGCTTTCAGCTCATCTTTAGACATAAGAAGATATACCTTAGTATATCTAGAAATTCATCAACAAAAGTAATGTAATACTTTTTTCCACCTTTGCTAACAGTGTTCTTGAAATTTGTTAAATCTGAATGTATTAGTTCAAGTAATTCAGTCTTTCTACTAATAACAAATTTGAAAGGTTTCTTGGCATGCTTTTCTTCTACATACGGGACATTTAGAAAAATCATCAGTTTTTATCATAGGAATTAATTCCATTTTCCTAAGTCTTTGAATATAAGTAATATTAACATGGTCTAGTCTACCATGCCACAAATCGATAGACTCAACAATATAAGAAGAATTTGAAATACTTCTATTATTGACAATCTCTTGAACAATGTTCAATACAAATAATCCTCCACTAAGATATCCCTTCCCAACAAAGTCTCCTCCACCAGAAATAATTATTTTATCAGCTTCAAAAATAAGTTTAAGGCATACTTTGTTAAGAAGTGCTCCGGAAACTAAGTTTCTACGGAGGGAGGGAACATACATTACATTGTTCAAGCATAATGTCTTTCCAGAAGTTAATTTAAGTAAAACTTTTCTTTTACCCATTACTACAGCAGTAGTGGAGTTACCCATACATACGCACTCTCCATCAGTGGACTCCTCAAAGTCATGGAAAAACTCTTTATTGGCACATAACTGCATTGAGGCGCATGAATCTAGCACCCAGTTAGTTTTGTTTGCCACCAGATTTGCCTCAACGACTACAGCAGCAATTAATTCATTACACTCAGCAAGATTAACTTGGACATCACTTTTTCCTTTCTGCTTTCAGTCTTGACCTTTTCTTTGATAGCATCTGGCAGCCCTGTGACCAACTTTTCCACAAACAAAACAATGACCCTTAAATTTTTGAATTTGACTCTCCGGCTTGTTGAATTGATTTTTGTTCTTCTTCATATGTTCCTTTTTTGAAACTTTCTTCTGTTTTCCTTTGAACCTGTCTTCCACAACAGTACCAGAAGATTTAAGAAGATTAACTTTAAAAGAATTAAGAGAAAGTTCTTCCATCTTATCTTTCAGACGGTTTGCCTCTCAATCCTAATATGACTAATAAGTTCTTGGAGAGTTCAATTCTTTTTCTTATGTTGTAATTGATTTCTGTATTCACTCCAAAATGGTGGGAATTTTCCAAGAAGAATATTAGCCAGAAATTATTGGCTTATTATCAATCATTTGTAACTTAGTCCACTGACCAACAACGTATTTTTTCTTTTCTGCATCATCAACACCATATTTCTTTTTCAAACTATCCCATATTTCTTTGGCAGATTTATAGGTTAAAAATAAATCAAATAAAGGATTAGTCATAGAATTTAGCAAATGTCCTCTAACAAGTTTGTTATCCTTTTCAAACTTCTGTTTAACATCATCAACAATCATAACATTGCTAAGATCAGTAGTGGTGTTAGAACCATTAATAGAAGGTTCTTTAAATAAAACATAATCAACTTTTAATTGTTCGAAGAAAAAATTAGAAGCTTTTGTAATCATCGTTTAAAATTATTTCCATCCAAAGGCTCAAGTTTTGACAAATCATTAAAAGTTTTGTTCAAAGAAATAGTCATTTATCAATATTGTATGTTAGGAAATCGCTTTTAAATTGTTGGGAAAAATACTACAATATTGATATTAGATTGGAATTATAAAGTAATAAATAACTTATCACAAACACAGTGTCGTGGCAAGCCACTGCCTCGAAAGCGATTTCGGCTCAACTCTGGTGCAAGTCATTGTAGTCGGTCGCTCCCCAAGGTTCCACAATTACTTTCAAACACGTGCACTCATGGCTAAAGCTTAAAGTTGCACAAAAACAATTGCCCAAAAATTCAAAATAGGAAGAAGGATTATTCAAGCCAATAAAAAAAAATTGTTGAGGGAGATAGTAAATGAAAGTAAGGACTTTATTTTTCTTCTCTGTGTTTAGCTCCCAAAATGATACTCCTTAAACAGGAAAATCATTTATCTTTCGTCCATCAAAAGAATGTAAGAAACAAACGTATCAATGTAATGAAACATAACTCTTACTTTAATGACAAATTTGTCATAATACAAAAGTAACTTCAACTCTTCGGAATATTTTCTTACGAAGTTAAGAAGCTGACAATTGAGATAAATATGAACCATTAATGAGGAAGTTTCACATATACTAACGACTTAGCAGTGTTCACATAGATTAATTACGGAGATTTAAAAGATATAACTTATCCTTTGCATTAAAAGAAAAGAAATATTATCCACAGATGATCGATAAAAAAAATTGTAGGTGATAGAGATTGGCCTTGTCAGTGGCCAGATCTATGTTCCACTATTATATATGTCTCTTAGGCGGTTAGGCCTAAAATTGACAGCAGTGTTGTTCTATGGAAAAACCACAATATAATTGGATAAAATTCAATATTGATGGCAGTTGCAACTCTGAAGGATTGATTGGTGTAGGTGAAATTATAAGGGATTCAATGGGCAATTTAAGCATTCACAAAACATATTGGAGAGCTACGAGCAATATAGGAGAGGCCAAAGCAGCCTATTTTGGAGCCAAATTGTGCGTGGAAAATGGCTATCCAGACTTTATTTTAGAATGTGATTCCCTTGTTATAACCAATATGATTAAGGATAAATATCAAATTACCTGGAAACTTCGGGATACTATTATGGAGACTAGAAGAATGAATTTGCAGGCCAATGTGATAGTTCGACATTGCTTCAGAGAGGACAATCAAGTGGCAGACATACTAGCTAAATATTATTTATATAGAAAGGACGTCTTGATTTTTTATCCTATTTTCCAAAAGATGCAGCTGGTATGTACACAATTAATGTCTTTTGGATGCCCTCCCTAAGACATGCAAAAAAAAAAAAAAAAAAATTTGAATCTGTGTCACTATCTATGATCTGTCTTTCTCTAGTTTTTATTGTACATGACCTGTTTTCAAGACTGTATATTAATGCTTCTTAACGGAGGTTTAGGCTATCGTCCCCCTCTGCTTTCTATGTATAGATCTTGGAAGAAATAAAAGATTTGCACCACCGAGGGAGTAAAATTTTATCTTAAAAATGTACACATGATTCTCCATGAAATGAAAGACTTTATATTTGTTGACTTTTATGAATCCACCACGAGTTAAAAGATCAGGTCCCTCGATTATTTTAATAATTGCAAAAACGGTAAATGCTTAAAGTAAAGAACACAAATGGTTACGTGAAAACCTCCTTGCTTAAAAGAGTAAAAAGTCACACCCTGCCACACGAGATTTCTCAAAATACAATAACTTCAAGCAACTTATGAGTACAAGCTGTGATAATAACCACATTGTAACACCTCACTAAAGACATGATGAGTGGTAGATTTACTTAAGAGAGAAGATTCACGATTCCGACTCTTAGTTAGGTATTTTTAATGATTACGAACAATGTCTCATTAAATTAGTTTTAGAGAGTACATTTAAGTGTTACAAAAATGGTGCCGCTGCCGGATACTGGTGGTTGAAAATTATATTTGAGAAATTAGGTTGTAAATTTGCTTAGTTGTAGTAAATTGTTGTTGGTTGATTTGCAGGTCTAATACAATGAGTGACCATGGTAATGTAAATGATAGTCACTATGGTCAAAATGACATGAGTGATTTGAATGATATGCACGTCAATACTGTTCAAACTACGGGAGCCATCCGGATACCTCCCATAACCGGGAGGACAATGTTTCATGTAACTGGATTGTAGCTGCAATTGCTCCAACTAAGAGGAATGTTTGGGAGATTTAGCTCATGAGGACCGCCATGTTCACCTTTGAAATTTTGTGGAGGTGTGTAGACTTTTTGTGTTTAAAAATATCTCACATGCTTCCACGAGGTTGAGGTTATTCCCGTTCTCTTTGATGGTGAAGATACAAAATAATTGGAGGAATCGCCAAATGACTCTATCACTTCTTGGTCCCATAACAAATAAAGTTATACCTATAAGGTGCAATTAGGTAAATTGTAGCTATGAAAAAGAGTTTACTTTTAGTTCTTTGACCTATATAATTGACTTAGAAATTTCAATTTTTACAATATAAATTGTACCAATATTTAAATTTTAATATCTAAATCTGTCAAGTATTTCGCTAAGAGATCTATTACTTACTAACAAATGGTACAAAAATAAAATAAATTTTTACAATAATTATACCCAAAAAAAAGTTATAATGATACATATAAAAATATATATACTATATTTATTCACTTCTACGTATAAAATTATTGGTGCATACACCTTAGTTTTCTTTCAGAATAGTAATTAAGATTATTTATATCTTATCAAGCAAAAACTGAAAAGAAAATTATTCTTTACATAAAAAAATCAATGCAACTGAAACGCAAATTAAATCAATTTCATACGTGAAGCAGACATACTTTATCACTAACAAATAAAAAAACAAACAACTCAAAAAAAAAAAAGAATCTTCTTAGAAAGCCTAATAATCAATGGAGAAGAAGAAATTGTTATGAAAAAAGTACAAGAATCAATAAAGCAAACAAATTTTAACTTATTATAAATGAAACAATGCCTGATTCAACCCAATAGAAAAAAAATTAGCATCTTTAAAATTAAAATTTACTAAAAGTGAAATGAGTTTAGAAGGTATAAGTATATGTAGTGATATATTGGATTGGGAGGTCAAAAGTTCGGAAGTTAGAAGAGCAAAAGCCTAAGAGTTGAAGAAAAATGAAGAGTCAATATTTATTGTGATCTCTTAAAGAAAATGTCTTAAAGGTGTTTTACTTTTAATTGAAATTTTTAATGCAAATAAACAGAAGTAGCTAGAGAAAGTGTAAGATTTTTAAATATAATATAGAAGGATAGATAAAGAAAAAATGTCAAAAATTTAAGAAAAAAGAGATGTCATTTAATTATCATTACTGTTTGATTTTAAAAGTGAATAAAAATATATTTTTTAACGAATTAACTTAGGGGTATTTTCATAATTTAACTTTTGACTTGGAACATCCCACTTATAATATAACTAGTTTTTGAACACGTGCAACATACATGTATACAATGCTAATTAATATAAATACTTCTAAAATAAAAGTGTACGATGTGAGCATATCTAATTGATATTATGATCATTGCAAGACACATCATGCAAAAAAATGGTTATCAAGTGAATTTGAAAACTAATACTATAACAACTTCCGTTATACAATTCTTATAATATATCAAGTATTCAACTTGGATTAAAAGTTCTTTTAAACATGTCACAACAGATAATTCAAATGTTGACATTATAGTTACAAAATATTTAATGCCTCCGCCTTCTTTTTAAGGAATAATATCCTCCACTTTTTTACAGATGCATACATATCGAGAACTTGCGTCGAATGAGAGTAGTGTATTGTAATAGTTGTAGAGAAATTTGATCAACATATGTCTTCCTTCAGATGGCTAGTAGATCATTATCAATTTCATAGTCCACACCTAAAAAAATAGTATTTCTTTGTTATAAAATGATCATTATGTAAATATTTAATTGACATATATAAATAATAATTACATGTATATATACCCTTTGTCTTCTTTGGCTCATTGAAAATTATTGATTCCGCCATTTGTAAATTCTGACAAAAGAAATTCTTGTCAAGTTATATACATGAATTATATGATATACGACACAATCATTTGTAAGATATTAATAATATGGTAGAAAAAACAAAACATTATAAACCAAAAATTATACTGGTGAGATACTTTTAGCTTTTCTATACAAAACATGAGGGTCATTTATTCATTTTTGTCTTCCTTCTCATTCTTTTAATAGTTAAATCTTTACTCATTCAGCTTCACTTACTGGGTTATAATAGTAGTTCTTGGGAGAGATGTTTGTAAATTAGAGTATTTATTAGTTGCAAGTCTAATGTTTTGTGGATAAAGCACATGAGATTATTAAAAATTGCAAATGGTTATAATATACATCATGCATTATCACCCCTAATTACTTTCTCTTGCCAGTTCAAATTGCTTGAGAGATCTATATAGTTTATGCTGAGAATTTTACATTTTGAACAAGAGTTGATGATTTTGACATCAGTGTCTCCCTTTTCCCAAAATGTGTAGCCAGAAATTTCGGAGGATGTTGTCTCAACCAGCTAGGACACTGTTTGGTTTAGCGCTTACTGACTTTTTCCTGATGAAAGGATCTTGTGTTTGTAGTTTAACATTTTTTTGGTTTCTTTGAATCTCTCTTCCAAGTTCCAAGGGTTGATTGCTTGTTTTGCATGCTTATTCTTTCACTTTCCCTCCTTTTTTGATTTTTTCTGTCTAATTCAAAGCTTCATCATACAATCTATTGCACCAAATATGGTGAAATTTGAATTGTATTTTTTAATGCGCAAGAACATTCATTGCTTAGCTATATTTTACTTGTCAAAATGTCAAAACAAACTTACTATAGTCCTGCAACTTTTGCAGGTTTTGAATACTTGCCGTTCATTCACAGCCGTTCATTCACAAAATCTGGTCAAAGTGGCCTTTAAAAGGATGCCTCCAGAACTCAAAATCGGGGCAGGTCTTGTTGGGCTTGCGGTTGCAAGGCAACTGATGTTATTTAGGTTTGAGGTAATTGTTTTGGAGGGACGAAAGCGTGCAGGTGGAAGGGTGTATACGAAAAATATGGAAAGAGGGAATAAAGTAGCAGTTGCTGAATCTTGTATATAGTTTGAGACAAGAAATATGTTATAGGAGTCCTTTAAGGGGTAAAGAATAATAAATTACTCAGTTCTCTCAATATGTTACTCTAGTGGTTTCCCTGTTTTAAGAAGATACAAAAAGTTAAACAAAGCAAGATCAGTGTAGCTTCTTCTAAAAAAACACGACTTCATATTCCAGAGAGTATCTCAATTCTCAAACAAGACGATATATACATGCTTCAAAGTGAAATCAATGAATACGAAATTGGCATGACACTAACACTGTTATGACTGCTTAATTAACTCTAGACCAAGATAACATGAATTCACTTCTCGAGCATGTCTATTCTTATTTTATTGCTCGCAGAGTTTATTATTCTTTACTGTTAGTCTGCCACCAAATACTATGCTAATCAAGAGAAAGAAAAATATTATTTTAGTATATTTAAAGCAAAGTTAAGGTTGAACCTGGCATTTACCTTTCAAAATTTGAAGTACTTTTGTTACTGCATCAGTAGGAGCCATTCTCTCAAACTTGTGTGAAGTTTCTCCTGCGACTAGACCTAACTATAAAGGGGCCACTAGAAACTGTTGCAAAATTATAGCACAAAAGCAATTCCCCCCGCACTTAGAATCATCAGCAACATGACAAAATGTATCAACATTGGAGTCCCAAAACACATACGGTAATAACAATTCAACCTTGTCTAATAGTCCAAAACCCAATATTTTATTGTGTCTCGCTTTTGTTGAGGCAACTCTGGAATTCTTCAAAACTCCGAGAGGAACAGTGCACAATGCCATATCTCCCTCAAATAATTGCCCCGCGATAATCACCTACACACTATCTCTACTGTAACGAATGGCATACACAGTTTTTTCAAAAATAATAGGCACATTTTCATCCACTGCATGAACTAATCTTCCATTTCCACTGAGCAAGAGGCAGTGATCCCCTACCATATTGTAGGGGTCATCTTGGTCCCAAAACGCTAAGGAAAGATTTGAAAGCAAACCTGCATTTTCATATTCCAGATTTTTCAAATGCCAATAAAACAAGCTCATCACCTCACCATTCATCGCAACACTAAAATCCTTTCGCAAAGTCTCCAATTCCTCTCCGGGAGAAATAATCGGAGATAATTCCTGCCTGACCTTGCTTGCCTTGTCCAAAAGTTCAGCAACTGCTATTTATCCTCTCCTTCCATCTTTTTCATATACACCCTTCCACCTGCACGCTTTCGTCCCTCCAAAACAATCACCTCAAATCCAAATAACATCAGTTGCCTTGCAGCCGCCAACCCATCAAGACATACCCCGATAACAATCACTCTTCCCTTACTTGGACTAGTCGGAATCTTGTCCGTGATTGCCAATGCCACCCCAAAATTAACATACCCGTACGATAACAAGTAGTTATATGCAGAATCTAATAACCCACAATATCGTTCAGGTTTAATATCAACAAACATATCCTTTTTATGCCAAATCGATACATTTTCACGCCATTTCGTAATAATGTGATTCCTAATTAAAATATAGTTATACTCTTCTATCCCGCCAACTACACTAACAACTCCAGCTTCGATTTCTTCATCCTTTAACAAGTCAGACGGATTTGGGTTTTATGAATTGTTTCAAACATTTTTCTTGATTCTAACGAAATGAAGATGAAAGGAGAAAGATGACAATTTTGGTTCTTGAAAATGGAGGAGAAAACGAGGTGAACTGTGAAGAACAAAGTGAAAAATATATATGCATGACATTTAATGTATTTTTGACTTTAGTTGAATTCATTCAAATTATTTTAGTTTAACTTTTATTACATCCTTGTAATTTTCATTTAATCAAGAATACCTTTTAAATTTATAAAATATGACCAAAAACATCCTTTTATTTATTTTTTCGTCGTTCTCAAACATTCTAGTAAATTCAATATTAGATTTGATATATTTAAAGTTTCGAATTTCACATTAGGGACTATTTCCCCTTTCTCTATCATAAAAAGGTAAAAAGTAAAATTTTTAAATTTGAGACCACCAAATTGCTAAACTTAGTACTTTAATTAACCTAAATATACATCCACTGAATCATTTAAATTAAAACTAGCCAATATATATATATATATATATATATATATGTATATATATATATATATATATATATGTATATATATATATATATATATATATAGTCGGGGGTCTATCGAAAATAATATCTCTATTTTATTATTATAACGTAGGTGGAACAAGATTGAATTCGACAACAATAACAACGCTCCATGTAGGAATTCAATTTCCAATAAGAGTTTGGTCCTATATATCTCAGGTATGCAGGCCAGTGGCAAGATTCAATTCGAATTGAGGACGGGCTTTGAGAGTTAGATTTTTTTGTTGTTATTCGTGAATCTAATGGGGTATTAGTATAAAACTCATTTGAAGGTCCAACATATGAAAAGGCCCATATTCAACTTGGACTATATTTCCACTAAGGGTGTGTTTGATACGAAGGAAAATGTTTTTATTTTCGGTGTTTTTCACACCTATAAACAGGAGCATGGGGCTAATTGCGGCATCTTAATGTGGAACCAGTTCAAACTGATTGCACAAAAGTAGTCTATCTAGTCCAAGCCCAGCTTGACTTGATGAAGTTCACTTGCTCACACATCCATAATGATATTTCTGAAGGGATTCAAAGGGAGTATTTTGTTTATTTTGTCCCTGGTCGTGCAGTTGTATGTGAGAAGGTTAGCCTTTTTGTTAACATAAAAGATAAACTTCTTATGGATTTAGTTTGGCATGCATTTTTCATTAACAATTGTATGCAATCTTGACAGATACTAGAGGAAGAAAAAATTCATCAAGTTTTGGAAGAGAGTTTTGGAAAAAATTTTCTTTTCGGTGTTTTTCACACCTATAAACAGGAGCATGGGGCTGAATTGCGGCATCTTAATGTGGAACCAGATGCCCCACAACTTATGTGTAAAGATGTGAGCTTGACTATTCAAATGTTAAATGCAAGTCCAGTTGTTGTTGGCAAGAAAAATCCTTTGCAAGCATGATATGATGCCATGTAGTAGTTTATTGTGTGTTTGTGAGCAAGGGTGTGCTCCATTACTCCTTTCTCCATTTTTTTTCTTTTTATTATGTGGTAAAGAAAAATGATGATTTATTTTCATGTTCTATTTGCTTACTCTTTCCTCACTGGGTAAATGCAGATTTTTGAGTACATTGAGGAGATGATCCATAAGAGGAACCACTTATTAATGTTCTACGTCTTCTCATCTTGTTCTCAATAACAAATTCAGGGTAGCCCAAGAAGATTTTTGACTATTTGAGGCAAGCATAGCTATTTTATGTATGCTTTGACATGGCTTCCATGCTTCTAGTATCACCATATGAACCTGAAATGACATATTGAATAATTTGGAGAAGTCTGGATTACTTAAAAAACAGGTTCATTCATGGGATTTCATCAAAGATTTTGCAATATTAAATAAGTGAAATTTGTCTGCACTATTCTCTTTGATAGAATGTGTGCGTCCACTATTAGTCAATGGACCAGGTCCCTTGACACAGCAAGAACGGTGCAGAAGAGTTAACAATAAGGAGAAAACAACACAAGCAGTTTACGTGGAAACCTCCTTGCTCAAGGAAGTAAAACCACGACCTGTTGCACTGGATTTTCAACTGCTTCACTAATCGTCCTCAAGCAAAAGTGAACCTAGTTACAACCAATGTGAGAAAACGTTATTAATCTCATGATCAAGTAATCTACCTATTACTTGAAGAGCCTAAGCGGATACAATATCACCCACTAAACTATCACCCCTAGATAACTTAGACTTTTTCAAGCGGATACAACACCGTCCACTAAAATACCTAACTCTAGATGATTTAGATTTTTCCTAGGCAGATACAACACTGCCCACTAAATCAGTTACGTATAACTAATTTAGAATTGTAGCAGTATATGATTCCTTTATAGATGTAGGATCAGATTTACAATATATGTTCAGAAGAATAAATCCTAAGACTTCTAAGCTTGCAGCTCTATCTGGTTCGAGTTTGATCTTTGAGGATGAATCTTCACCTTTGATGAGCCTTTGCAAGAGTTCTTGAGAGATTTTCAAGTTGCAAAGACTAAGGTTTATGACTATTGGACATATTCTTTACGTAGAATAGTCACAAACTTCGAGGCCATGCCATTGGCCAAGGCTTCTGCCACTTCTGCCACTATTGGAGATTGTGCACCAACCACTTGTACTTTTTCCAACGTGGCAGTGAGGAGTATGTAAAACTGTGGACCAGGTCCCTTCACAAGGTCCCTTGGTTTGACATAAGTTAGAGACTGTGCACCAACCACATCAGTTGGCAGCTTTTTGACAACTGTCTTTTCTTCTTCGCAGACTTCCCTGGACCAGGTCTCTTGCTGCGTTCTTTGATGCTTGAGATCTTTACAAAGACTTGTTGGCTCTCTATCATCTTGAATGAATGAACTTAATATGTTGTTTTTCATGTTGAAAGATCAACCATAAAGAGTTATTAACCGTTTGACAAACAATCTCTTCCATTCTGATTGGTGCAGTATGCTGGCGCCTCACCTACCATTGACAAGATAGCTTTACAGTTGTACACCATTATGTATCACCATTATGTATCAGATGGAGAGAACTCTGGCACGGACCAGGCCCCTACATTTGTGAGCCACTGAAATAGACAATCTCGTCCGCTCTTATTATTGGTGTAACTGCACTTTTCACCTACCACCTGACATGACAGCTTTACAGTTGTACCTCATTTGAATCTGGGCGAAAACACTCTGCCAGGGACCAAATCCCCTACATTTGTGAGGATCATCAAAAAACCTAAAATATAACACTCTCTAATAACTTTCTTCACAATCGCAAGAGACTAAAAGCAACTGGATAACAATTAAACGTGCTCTGTGGCTTGTAGTGGAGGATACTGATACTGCTAAGTATGATATTATTTTGAGCTTGATATAGGATGTTCTCTCTTGAAACTTGAAAAATATGGCCATGGATTTAAAAGGAGTTCTTGCACAGCTTTCATTATTATCATTGCCTCACCAGTGTAATCATTTTTAACATCTACTTTGATCTCTGACAAAAACAGCCCCAACGGTATCTCCTATGGCGACCTATTGAAGAAATATTGAAGTTGCTGCCAGGTCCACACTCAGATATTAAGAGGGTAAACTTTAAGCTTTCTGTTTATGTTTTGTTCTTCACATGGATTCTTCCATTTTTGTTTATCATCTTATGATGGCATACAACTCTTAATCTGTTATTTTTGCTTGTTTATCTGCAGGGTGGATTTTCCAGTAGTCCGTCGCTGGACTCATTAAACGGGTTTTTGCATAACTCAGACAAGTATGTACCAAAAGAACATCCACTAACTGGCCTTGTAACAATTCTTCCTATAGAACAATCAAAAGAAAGTAAATGTTAGTTTTTAGATGCATTTCCATCAGTACTTAAATCAGAAAAGCTACTAAATGGAGAAAAGTCTGTTCAGTTGTGAACTTGAGGTGATATTGATAAGACTATTGTTTGAATGATTTTTATAATTGGATGAGATTGAAGCGAGGAAAATGATGGTGGACTTGGGTTGTGTGATCAGACCCAAAAAAAGAAATTAAGTTAGAGGGACACCCAGTGGCCAGCGATGGCTGTTGTATATCATTATGCTATAGAAACTACTAGTTCTCCCTAACCCTTATGTCTCCTTTAAGCTGTTATTGTTTTGTTGCACCTTATTCTTCTATTCTATCTTTGCTCTTCGCATTTGAAAAGTTGCTGGACCTTATATTTGTCATGATGCTAATTTATGCAAAGCATAAAACATAAAATTTATTTTATCATCTCTTGGAACTTGGAAGTTCAAAAACTTTCTAATACCATTGATGATATCCCAGAGTTGTTGATGGAAGGCGTTCTTTGGTTCTTGTCGTTTTCATTGGTGGAGTTGCATCTGATGAGATCTCTGCTCTTCGCTTCCTGAGCGCCCAGGTTAGTCTACTAAGCCTTAATCATGAAAATTTCCCAGCTCTCGTTGGAAACACGCTATGGAAAAGGAACTCAAAAGATAAATTACACAATTATACTGTTACAGGAAGGGATGGCATATGTAGGGCTGCAAGGGGACGGGGACGGGAGGAAGGGGGACGGGATGGGACGGTGGACGGTGCGTGGGGGATTTGGCCGCGACCGGGATTGGGGGGACAAAAATATGTCCCATCCCATCCCACTATATATACGGGATGGCACGGGGTTAGGCGGGACGGAGATTTTTTATTTTTTATATACTTATTTATTTGTATTGAAATTATATGTTTTTAGCTAATAAATAATGCTTAAATTTTCAAATTTCAAGTTTCAAGTTTAAAATTCAAATTTATATTTTAAATATTTTAAAGTAATTTAAACTTGAAATTTCAAATGTCAAGTTTTGATTTTTAAATTAACTATTCTAAATTTTGTTTAATATATATCTAAATATGTATATTAAAATTAAAATGCAAGACAATAATTGTATAAAAAAAGACTTGAATAAAGCCTTTAAATTTATTCAATAAAATCTAATTGCAACTTAGAAACTTAGAAGTTACAATTTACAAATATTAGTGGAGTCACTAGTCTACGCAGCCACCTTCTAGGAAGGGTTCTGTTTCAATAAGTTCTCATATGTAAAACTAATATTTGTTACAAATGTTATATGAGTAACTAATTTACGCAGCCACCTTCTAAGAAGGGTTTTGTTTCAATTAGTTCTCGTATGTAATCTAATATATGTTTTCTCCTTTAAAATTCAATTCTAATTGTTGCATCATATCGATGGTGACATCCTCCGGTGTTGGCAAACTTGCTAGAAACTCTTGTCATCATCACTACATTTAATTACCACTTTAACCCAAGCTGCTTGTTTGGAATTTAACTTTGGCAAATTATTATTCCTCCTCTCGGAATTGACCAAGTCTCTAAATAAAACTGATGTTTCCAAACTTTCTTCCGCCAATGAATGTCTATGATCGCCAATTTGAAACTTTGTCCCACTAAAAGCAGCTTGTGATGCAACTGATGAAGCTTGAAAAGTTAGGACATCACGAACCATTTTTCTCAAAATTGAAAATGCAACGCTCCGTCTCCTCCACCATCCTAATAAATCTTCATTGTCATCTTTGTCTTCCACTGCTTCTAAATATTGATTAAGATATTCTTCAAAATCATCACGATTATTAGAATTAAGACCATGAAAACCTCGCATATAAGTTGAAATTTGAGCTTTACTCTCAGGATTAGAAGTTTGACCAAATTCTCCTTGAGTATTTTCCGTAATTCTATATTTTTCATAAAAAAAATTCGCTTCTACTTTTATGCTAGACTTACACGTTTTACAAGTTGAAATTTCATCCAGTAAAATTTCTAAAGTATCATAAAAAGTGTCAACAAGTGTCTGCACACCTCGTAATTTATAATCAGGATGAAGTAAAGTAGCAGTTAAATAAATCTGAGGAATAGGAAAAAAAATTTAAAATTTTTTCAATCATACCTTCAATTGCAACTCTAAATATATCTATTTTTTTATATTTAGAAAATTGAATTGAAAGAGCAAAAATATTTATTAATAATGATGAAATAGTAGGATAATAAATTCCATAAAACATGGTTGTAGCATCATAAAAAAATCTTAAAAATTCTAATAGTTCATTAATTTCTTTCCAATCTTCATCACAAATTCTATCTAATGTGTCAGCATTGTGAGCATTAAACACCATTTGTATGGTTTTTTTTATATTGGTAAGCAACTGAAAGCATTTCGTAAAAAGAATTCCATCTTGTTTTAATATGTCTTGGAATTTTTCTTGGTGGCAATTCACATAGTAAACAACGGTCATTAAATTCCCTAATTCTAGCAGCTTTATTAGCATGAAAAATCCAGGCAACAACATATTCAATTTTCATGCATCCACAATCAAATAATGAAATATCATCTTGTACAACTAAATTTAATACATGTGCAACACATCTAACATGAAAAGCTTTACCATCAATTGGACATAATCTAACTTTTAACATACTAGCAACATTTATATTATTAGATGCATTATCTAATGCGACAGACATTACTTTATCTATAAGCATGTAATAATCTAAAACACTCAAAATATTTGAAGCTAAATATGCATCAATTTTTTTTTCTACACAGTCTTTATAACTTAAGATTCTTTTTTGCAAATTTCAATTATGATCAACCCAATGTGCTGAATAGTTAAATAATCATGTTTATTAACAGTACGACCCATGTCCGAAGTTATAGACACTCTACTATCTAATATGCTAAATAAACAACGAAGATATTGACAATATTTACCTTGACATACAAAAACATCAGATTTAACAGTATTTCTTGCAAAACCTCTAAAAGCAGAATTATAAGTTTGTTAAATATATTCAATAAAACCAGGATTTGAAGGAAAACTATAAGGCAAACCACAAACAGAAACCATTTTAGCTAAATTTTTGCAATCTCTTTCCTTACTATATTTAAGTTGTATTAGTGGACCACCAGTGTAACATCTCGTAACTTGAAATAACTAAGAATAAGCTAGAAAACCAAGAATAATCCTTACTGGAAATAAAAAGAGAAATCTGGAAAATTTCCAGATTTTAAAAGTGAGTTTTTGGTCATTTTTAAACGGCCATAACATCCAGCTCAGGAAGAGTTAGGGTGAGTTATTTATATGGTTGGAAATACCTTGGGAAGATCTTTCTAACAGAACCGAGTTTGCACATTTTTGATATCGTATGAGGGATATATGCCTTTTGGAAGTTGGGTTGTTAGACTGAGAAAAGTCCAATTCGGATTTTAGTAAGGGTAAAGTAGTCTTTTCACCCTAGTATTTCCTAATTCATTTTAAGGGTTTATTAGGGGTAAAATAAAGTCCCAATTCAGTTTTATCAAAGTTGAGAACGCTTATGTCTTGGGAAAAAAAGAGAAGAGAAGAGGAAGATCAAGAATTCCTCAAGAACGCCAAGAATCGTTGCATGAATTTCGTTGGGGGTGATCCCTTTAAGGTATGTGAGATATTTCTGTGTTGGGTTCTTCCACCCATTAATTAATTTGATTCAATTCAGCAAGTTAGAGTAGATCGCATGATGAACATTGATATTTTGATGAACAATTATCGAATTCTTGATTGATTGGTTGTAGTATGTTCTAGTTGATTTGGATTCGTGTTTCCAGGTTGTTTTATGAGTCTAAACTATTGGGTATTGATAATATTAGTGATCCTAAGTGTTTGGGGGAAGATCCATGGAAGATTGGAGGGTTTACAGTTGAAAATCAGAGAAGAAAAGTCGGAGAGCCCGTCTGGCAGGCCCTGGGGTGCCGCGCCTACCAGAGACCCTCAGGACAGACTCTGTCCGTCAAGCTCTGGCGTGCCGCGCCAGATAGAGCGCCTGAGGACAGTGTCTGTCTGTCTGGTTCTGGCGCCCCGCGCCTCACAGTGTGCCAGGGTCACCTGGAGTTTTCATTTCTCCTCCATCTTTTCGTACTAGTTCCTAAGTGATGTACCTACCGTTTCGAGTTGATTCCAACACTCTAAAGTACATCTAAATATCATGAAATCATCCATAAACATGAGATCATAATTTTGAATCCATAATCCAATTCAAGAAAAGTTAGGATCAAAGTCAAAGAAGTTAAGAGTCAAGTCTAAAAGTTACGAAGAAAGTCGAAGTAAGTTCTTAAAGATTCTAGAGTCTTGAACAAACATTTTAAACTTTGTTGTAAGGCTCAAGCTATGAAAAGAGCAAAGAGTAAAGATTTAAGTTGAAGTTCCTTTCTTCAAAAGTATATGGGGAGTAAGTATTCCCAAAGAGAAGTAAAATGTTTTTCACATTTAAACAAGCAGGGAAACTATGATTTCCAATAGAGCTTTTCAAAAGCTAAATTTTGAGCACTAATCTCAAATAACAGTATAAGCATTTTAATAACATATTAGCCAGTATATATTTAGGGAGTAGTATTGAGCACCGACGTGGGGATGCGAGTTCTTATTAACTCAAGTCTCCATGAAAACCATGTAGCCATCATGGGTAGAAGAGGGTCATACTTTTTAGATGAACCATTTTCATAGTATACTAGTGGATCCATTAGGCAGTTCAGTTCCTATACTCTGGCAAGGTTAGGATGGCCAGGCAGCGTGGGCCGAGTAACATTGTATCATCACCATAGCTCTTAAGTGATGGTTTTCGATTAGAGAAGCTCCCACAGAAGTATTGTATTTTCATATACATTAGTTATTTGTATTTTTGCATACATCTCAGATATTATTTGTATATTTGTATACATTCAGAGTTTATAGCATGTTTCAGTAAACTTTTCTTTATATTACAATTACTTTTAAACTGCATATATTGAATAAGAGTTAGTAAATCATGAGTTGAACATAGCCAAGGTAAGTGTTCTTTCTTACTCCTTTTCAAGCTTTAGTGTCGTTTAGCATTCGAACTCGCATACATTCAATGTATTGATGCCAGTTGGCCTGCATCTTATCATGATGCAGACGCAGGTAACGAGGATCGACATCCAGCACATTGTTGATCCAGCTGAGCACTCCAGAGTTAGTTGGTGAGCCTCCTTGCTTTCCGAAGGATCCATTTTAATGTTTTTTTTAGTTTAGTTCATTTAGGATGTTGTGGGGTCTGTACCAACATCCATCTCAGTTATTAGAGGTTTCATAGATAGATAGTCAATTAGATTGTTCAGTTTGATATCTCCTTTTATCTTACATTTCAGATGTTTTAACTTTGAGACTCAAGTGCCATTTTTGCTAGAGTATTACATTTTGAGTATTTTCCCTTGAAAATTCTCTTTAATGTTTATATTAAGTTAAGTTAAGTCTTCCACTGAGTTAAGTAAGTCAGGCCAAGGTTCGCTCGAGGCCAGCAAAGGTCACCGAGTGCCAGTACCGCCCAGGGTGTAGGCTCGGGGCGTGACAACCGGGGTTAGAAGGATCTAATGTTCCTTGAACCATGTTAGAAGCCCCTACCGATTCATTAACACTAATATCAAAATCATTAACTGGAATTCCTTTTTTTCTATCGGTTAATGCTTTAAGATAACAAATGTCTATTTAATCCCCCCATCCCACCTTGACCCCCAACTTATCTATGTTTAAAAGGTTGCTTACACTTATTACAAATAGCAACATTGTTTTCCTTATCGAAAGTCATAAATTGCCACACAATAGAAGTTTTAGGGCGTTAATACTTCACCTTCTCCCTTGTGGGAGGTATAAGGGGTGGACGTCCATAATTTTGCTCCGTTAAATTTGTAGTTTCATTTGGAACTTGTGTCATCGGACTAGTAGGTGTATCTTCTAATTCCTCTTCTCCCGAATCAACTTCTAATTCTTCACCTGAATTTTCATCAAGATTAGGATTAGTATTATCATGACGTCGTTCTAAACTTTCATGATTGAGTTGAATATTTGAATCAATATCATAATAAGTATCATCAACATAAGTAGAATCATTTGTATTAAATCTAACTCTAGACATTGATTTAGATGAAGTACCACCACATGTAGAATTCAAATATATATATTATAATAATATGAGACTTAAATGGAATAAAAATTGAAACTTAAGTATTGATTGAGATTTGAGACTTGAGAGGATATAGAAAATAGATGAGAGAAATGAGAAAAGATGATTTTGTAAAAAATAGTAAGGGATAGAGGGGTATTTATAATATTAAAACTGGGTTAAAGTGTATTTATGATAACTTGAGGGTTTAAATTAAAGTATTAAAAGTAGGAGAATGGTAGGGGGTGTTGGGGAAGTGAAAAAGTAAAATAATCCATTTGGGGGGGGGGGGCACTAGTCGTTTCCCCAACGGTTGGCAACGGCTGAATTTCAAATATTTTTTTAAAAAATAGAAGGGATCCTGCGAACCGACTGGTTTAGTCGGGCCGGGTCGACGGGACCAAACGGTGAACCGGACCCTGACCGGTCCCCTAACCCCCCCCCCCAAACACCCAACCCGCGAGATTCAACAGGACCGAGTTCGGCGAGACGGTTTTTGAGCCGGTCATGGGCCGGGGCGGGCCGAGCCGGTCCCCTTGCCACCCCTACGCATATGACATAATTGTAGCAACTACAAAAATTGTCAATGGAAGCACATTGACAGAAACATTTGTGGAGAAATTGGGATGAATTGCTAAGACTTATTTGGTCGATTATCACTAGGAAATCTCAGTTGCTTGCGCGATTGGGACCATAGTTTTCAGTACAATTTTATATACATGTGTGAAGATCAAGCAGACTTATCGTTCCTAAGATATTCCTCTCGTGGCCAGTTGTCAACATTATTTCTGCTCGGATTTGTAACGAACACAACTATGTTGTCTTTATTAAGGTATTGGCTAAGAACGTCGTGTGTTCTTCAAATGGTGGCAAGATTGAAGTTTGATTAGTTTGTTATGTAAATTACATTTGGTTCTTTTGAGCAATTTAAGAGAACATGATGTGCTTATTTATTCTCTCTTTTAAACCTATATTTTGTTAGTGTTTTTTTATTTTTTGATAATCCCACCTAGACTTCTGACTAAATATGAATTCGCATTGAAAGTCTAACATTAGAAGGCAAAATGTTCTAGCAAAGGCGATTTCGTAACCATGGGACTTCAATCGAGGTTGTGTTGGGTTTGTATGTGAAATTAAACTAGTGGTATACAACCACAAATCCAATATTCCTTTTACGTACCAATTCTCATTTACATCGTGATTTTAGCTTCCCTGGTGTATTAGTGGAGATTTTAATGTTATTTTGAGTGCCGGAGAAAAGAAAGGTGGAGTTCCTCATTGTATGCAGAAAAGTTGGGACTTCATAGATTATATGGATGATTGTGGCATGGTAGATGCCGGTTTTACTGGTCCCAGATTTACCTGGTGTAATGCTAGGGAAAAATGGAATAGAATCTGAAAGAGACTTGATAAAGTTTTCATTAATCATTAGTGGGCTGCCAATTTTTCGAGAAATAGTGTAGAACACCTATGCTAGTCAAATGTTCTCAAGTTGAATTCACAAGTATTAAATACTTTAGATTCTTAAATGTTTTGATTGAAAATCCTGACTTCAAACATGTGGTTCAAGACGCTC
The DNA here is from genome assembly GCA_016801875.1 of Solanum sitiens. Classification (NCBI taxonomy): domain Eukaryota; kingdom Viridiplantae; phylum Streptophyta; class Magnoliopsida; order Solanales; family Solanaceae; genus Solanum; species Solanum sitiens. The sequence goes on from JABWTJ010000091.1 coordinate 1,745,065, forward strand.
TGAATGTTGATATCCAGGGTAATAGTATGTGGAAACATAAACTTCTTAGCAAAACGCTCAGACAGTGGTCTAAAACTACTATTGGTATTGTGCATGACAAGGTGAAAGAATAGGAAGAAAAACTACAACATCTTGGAATATATTGATAATGATAGGGATGATGCTAGATCTGAAATGCACCATGTGCATGCTCAATATACCATGTGGTTGAAATATGAGCAATCCATACTTAGACAAAAATCTAATAGCAAATAATTTGAGTGTTATAACCAGTTGGAGCATTATTCACTAGGTGTTATCACCAGTTGGAGCATTATTCACTAGGAATGTTATCACCATTTGAATACTAATCAACTTTTTAAAGGTTTTATAATGATAAGACAAGGCCCTCAAGTTAATCATTTATCTTATGCTGACGATATTCTCCTTCTTTTCTTCAGGTAATCAAAATTCCTTGAAACTAATCAAGCAACAACTTTAAATTTATAAAGCAGGTTGTGGCCCGAAGATTAATGAGGAAAAAGCTCCTCTCCATTGGGGGACGAGCAATATCGATTAAGCATGTATTACAATATCAGTACATAAAAAGGTTGAAAGACAACTGAGTAGATTCAATTGGAGAACTAGTGATGTGGAACAAAGATACCACTGGTGTTCATGGAAATATTTAGGTTTTCCGATTGATGAAGGTGGTGCTGGGTTCATGGCTATGATGGATATCATTAATACTTAACTATGAAAGCAAAGTATTGATAAAATATTCACCGGGTTAACTAAAATGGATGTGGGGGCACTCTCCGTGTTGGAAGAAAATGAACCAAGTCAAAGAATGCACCGACGACAACATGTTATGGAAGGTTAACTCTGGAAATGAAAGCTTATGGTGGGACAATTGGACTGGTATGGGGGTTATTGCATATATTATTACTATTGATGACAGTCCTCCACTCTGAACAGTCAAAGATATTATTCTGAATGGTCAGCTTGGATAAATTTGGATGACTTCTCCTCTACATGCCATTGTTGTCGAATCCCCGTGGATGAGACAAGCCATCATTCCTTTTGTACTAGTGAATTAGCTACTAGCATTTTTTGTCATCCTTTCTGTATTTCTTGTGGTCCTAGATTTATTGTATGTTTCTTTGCTCGATGGTGGTCTATGAAACCTATTAATTCATTGCATCAACAAATTCTTAAAATTGCTCCTATCCTTATTTGTTGGGAACTATGGAAAGCAATATGTGTGGTCAAGTATGGCTCTAAGAGAATTTCTATGCTAGGTCGAAGCATAAAATTATTTCCCTAATTAGATGATCGATAAAAAAAACTGGTAGGTGATAGAGATTGGTCTTGTCAGTGGCCAGATCTATGTTCTACTATTATGTCTCTTAGGCCTAAAATTGATGGCATTGTTGTTTTATGTAAAAACCACAATATAATTGGGTAAAAGTCAATATTGATGGCAGTTGCAACTCTGAAGGATCGATTGGAGTAGGTGGTATTATAAGGGATCAATGGGCAATTTAATAGTAGCCTTCACAAATGATATTGGGAGAGGTACGAGCAATATAGGAGAGGCCAAAGCAGCCTATTTTAGAGCCAAATTGTGTGTGGAAAATGGCTATCCAGACTTCATTTTAGAATGAGATTCCCTTGTTATAGCCAATATGATTAAGGATAAATCTTAAATGGCCTGGAAACTGCGGGATACTATTATGGAGACTAGAAGAATGAATTTGCAGGCCAATATAACAGTTCAACATTGCTTCAGAGAGGCGAATCAAGTGGCAAGACGTACCAGCTAAATATTATTTATATAGCAAGGACGTCTTGATTTTTGATCCGAAAGATTTGCCAAAAGATGCAGCTAGTATGTACACCATTGATATCATTTGGATGCCCTCCCTGAGACGTCTGCAAAGAAAAAATAGATTCTGATCCACTATCTATGATCTGTCTTTCTTTAGCTTTTGTTGTACATGTTGGAAATAAATCCGTAACAGAAATAATATTTGCGGTAATAAAGGCAATAAATGTGGAACACAACAATACGGTAAATCAACGAGAATAAAAGAGAAATAATGACACCAAGATTTTACGTGGAAACCCTCCTAAATAAGGGAAAAAACCACGACCCGAGAGGAGCAACGAATATCACTATAGTAAGGATTTTACACTTGTAGATCCGAGCAAAACTCCAAAGATCACTACACACTCAAAAGAAATAACCCTCTTTTGATTTTTCCACCTCACTATAATATCGCTCACACTCTCTATTTTTCCTCACAGATTATTTTCCTCTGTGATGCCTCACTCTTCTTTTCTCTCCTTTGTAATTTCCTTTTGGTGTATTTAGAATGAAGAATTGTCCTCCCTTTTATAGAGAACAAATACACTACCCTCCAAATGTGCTACAGAAGAAAAACAATTTTTTCTTCTTCATAGCTTACCTACTCTACCAAACTTTGAAATTGGCAGAAAATAATTTTTTCTTTACCAACTTTGCCAAACTTTGAAATTGAAGAAAAAACAATCTTTTTTTCTTTACCAACTCTGCCAAACTTTGAAATTGGCAGAAAATAATTCAAAGTTTGGTACATGGGGATGGACCCCACAGTACATGGCCTGTATTCAAGGCGGTATATTAATGCTTATTATCGGAGATTTAGGCTATCGTCCCCCTCTGCTTGTTCTATGTATAGATCTTGGAAGAAATAAAAGATTTGCAACACCGAGGGCGTAAAATTTTATCTTAAAAAAGTCCACTTGATTCTCCATGAAATGACAGACTTAATATTTGTTGACTTTTATGAATCCACCACGAGTTAAAAGATCAGGTCCCTTGATTGTATTAATAATAGCAAAAACAGTAAATGTTTAAAGTAAAGAACACAAATGCTTACGTGAAAACCTCCTTGCTTAAAAGAGAAAAAAATCACACCTTGCCACATGAGATTTCTCAAAATCCAATAACTTCAAGCAACTTATGAGTACAGGCGTGATAATAACCACCTTGTAACACCTCATTAAAGATATGATGAGTGGTAGATTTACTTAAGAGAGAGAAAAGTCACAATTTTGACTCTTAGTTAGGTATTTTTAATGATTACGAACAATGTATCTTTTAATTTGTTTTAGCGAGTACATTTTGGTGTTACAAAAATGGTGTCGCTGTCGGATATTGGTGGTTGAGAATTCTATTTGAGAAATTAAGTTGTAAATTTGCTTAGTTTTAGTAAATTTTTGTTTTGGGTTGTTGTTGGTTGATTTGCAGGTCTAATACAATGAGTGACCATGATAATGAAAATGATAGTCACTACTGTCAAAATGACTTGGTTGATCCAATGATCGCATGATATGCACGTCAATATTGTTCAAACTACGGGAGCCATCCGGATACCTCACATAGCCGGGAGGACAGTGTTTCATGTAACTGGATTGTAGCTACAATTGTTCCAACTAAGAGGAATGTTTGGGAGGTTTAGCTCATGAGGACCGCCATGAACACCTTCGAAATTTTGTGGAGGTGTGTAGACCGTTTGTGTTTAAAAACATCTCACATGGGTCCACGAGGTTGAGGTTATTCCCACTCTCTTTGATGGGTGAAGATACAAAATGATTGGTGGAATTGTCAAATGACTCTATCACTTCTTGGTCCCATAACAAATAAAAGTATACCTATAAAGTGCAATTAGGTAAATTGTATCTATGAAAGCTAATTATGTTCTTTCTCTTTAATTTGTCATGTATGAAAATTTCCCTACTATATCCATATTGTCCATGACTTGACTTCAAGAATAATAAAGTAAGATCACAAACTAAAAGTCAAAATAACTTAACTCTCACTAAAATTTATAAAAAAAAAATGAATATTGATGTTATCCGTTTAGGTATATATTAAACTAGTTTTTGGGCACACACTTTGCACGTATATCCATATATCATTGAGTATATAAGTTTAAGAATTCATATGGATATTTTGAAGTTCTATATTTGAGTTATGAAAATAATTAATGTTGATCCTATTCCTATGGTTCAATAAAAAAAAAGTTTTTGTCCCATGAAAACCCTCAAATACCTTTCTGTAATTTTGATTTTTGCCTTGATGCCTTGTTTGAATTTCTACCTTTGACTCTAAGTACTAAAATAATTTCATTGTGTTCGTAATTTCTTTTGGTACAAATTAAAAAATAGTCAGCATATAAGTTGTAAACAAACTTTAACAAAAACGAACAACCTTAATTTACAAAAAATCAAACAACCTTTATTTACTAAAGTTAATCTTTATTTGACCATCAAGATAGTAACAAAAAAGTTTATAACTCATACCAATTCGCAAAAAAATAATAATTTAATTTTGTTAATAATTATATTATAATTTTACGTACAAATTTGATAAAAATAAATGTAAAAAAAATGTTAAAGAGAAAAAAATCTTAATTCATAGTTTAAATAAATTTGAATATGTATGACCATGATTGGAATATTATCAATTCACATGGTGACGCTCATTAACACAATAATAATCTTATTTTGCATTGACATATATATTCATTATTGTAAGAAATAGATGAACTTTTTTTACAAAGTAACAGAGAAAAATGAACATACGCCATATAACAACTACTTTACTCTATTGTTTATTCAAACATATTCTAATTTATAAGTCGATTAAATTATATTTGTATCGTAAAGAATTTAAAATAATTTACATATATAAGCTACAAACAAACTTAAATAATAACGAGCAACCTTTATATACTAAAGTTAATTGTTATTTGGCAATCAAGACAAGTAACAAAAAAATGTATAACTCATAACGATTCACAAAAAAATCATTTTAATTTTGCTAATAATGACAATATAATTTACTTAAAATTTTGATAGAAATAAATGTAAAAAAATGTTAGAGAGAAAATCATAATTATAGTTAAAAATATTGTACAAAACATCAACATTATTGCACAATTCTCATATGCTTACCCCTCCTTGGTGCCACGGTCAGGTTATTTACATTGAATTCTTCCTCCTCCAACTTAGTAGCTTTTGATATAGCAAAAGTTTCTTTTCAATTCCTCTAGCTAAATAATATCTCCTTATTACAAGTGTCATTTTTTCAATTAAATATGAGTGTATGTTTATCATGGTTGTGATGCATCCATTTGAATTTCATACAATGGAGGATATAAACCTATTAATTGTGTTGTAACCCTTCAAAATTTCACACATAACTGATAATAGTCATTTCATTTTTCATGCACCCCTTCAAGTTTACTAATTAAGTAATAAAATCTTTTCAACTTTCAAATTAATTGAAAGAAAATGTAATTCAATAATATTATTTAGTTAATTTTAATTTGTTTAGGGCAAAATGATCATTAATACTAGTTTCTAGACAAATGCGCATGAGTCACATGCAATATGTTATAAATTCGTTAGGATGATTAAAATTTCATGAAAGTATGTGTGTAATGAGTACTAAAATGCAAAAATCTCAAATAAATGTTATGATAATAATTAATATAAAATTAAATTAAAGAGGACTAATAGACAAAGATAAAAAAAAAATGAACATAGAAAACAAAATAACGTATACGCATCCTTCTTAAGACTCTAATCATAACATTATATAAATGAAAAAAGAAATACCAAATCAGTACATAATTTTCCAAGTTTTTGTCGACACCTTCTCTCATATCCAATCAAAATTCAAAAGTCTTCTCCATCGAGTCAAACTAAAGCATGAATCAAACAGAAAATCATTTTATTGTCGTGAAGGGATAAATAATCAGGCTAAGGTAGATATATCATGTACTTTAGATGTTGTTGGCTTCACTATTTTAACAATAAAATGAAAAGGATCATTTGGTATGTGAGTTTCATGAAACAAAAAAATGAATTTATATAGATAAAAATAGAGAAATACCAAAAGACATCTTAAAGTTTTAAATTAAATACTATTTGAAGGTTTCAAAGGGCCAAAACAAATAAAAGAGAACAACTTTAAGAATATTAAATGTATACAATGAACCTCTATTAAAATTCAGAAGAATAAACAATCACCCTTTGAACACATGAAATCTCCATTTACTCAATGTAATAATTGATTATCATTAATATTTAAACATGTAATAGCTAAATATTTATAATACTTTAATCTAGTGTAGGGGCAAAATAATATTTCAACTTTCAACTTCTTTTATTCCCACTTTTAGTAATATATATATATATATATATATATATATATATATATATATATATATATGATATTATAATGATAATGATATGATGATATATGATATGATATATGATATGATGATATGATATATGATATATGATATGATCATATATGAATATGATATATGATGATGATATATGATATGATGATTTAATAATATATGATAAATATAAATATAAATAAATATAAATATAAATATAATAATATGATTATGTGATGTATAGGTTCACGATTTGCCTAGCTTGTCTTGATAATTCTATATAAAAAATTATAAACAAGTCTACCGGAATTATTAAAAGCTAGATTAGCTAAATAATCAGCCAAAGAATTACCTTCTTCTCTATACACAAATTGAATCCAAACTTGACAATCTTGAAAAAATCCCCATATGTCATTGTAAATTGTAGCAAATTATGCTACGCTTTTTTGAAGCGTAAATGCAAAAAATAATTATCTTGAAGATCAAATTTGTTTGTTTATATATATATATATATATATATATATATATATATATATATATCTTGGTAACGTAATGCCAAAAAATTGTTACTAAATTTATTTTATCTTCCTTATCAACTTTTTTTCCTCGATAGCAAGAGTTAATTTTTGTATGAATATACAGACAAATACTCATGAATGGAACTCAAGATAAAAATTTTCGCTATAAAATTCAAGTAACTAGATCTTCATAGAGAATGTATAAATGCTTCAATTGAATATGTAAAACAAGTTTCCTGTAGAGACATTAAACAAAGAATTAAAAGAATATTATTAATAAAACAGGAATAATGTGAGTCACCCCTAAATGTGGACTCATTTTTAACACCTCCAAATGTGACATGCCATTCCATTTTTATTTCAACTTAAAAATTGAGTCCCATAAGCATCTTTATTAAAATCAAAGGAATATATACAATTCTATACAACCAAAGAAAAATAAACAAAAGGCGGAAAGGACAAGACAATACTAAAGTAGGAAACAAAGAGGGAAATGGAGACTACTTCTCTCAACATCGATTCCCCCGCCATGGATGAGTTCTGAGAACCAGCCGCCGGATAATCGGCTCTTCAATATTGCATTCCTTCAATTGCTACCAGATCTTCTTCAAAGAAACTTTAACCTTCAACCCGTCTTGAGCTAAACCAGTCAGATCTGGAGAACTTCAAGTTCCGACTTAAGAAACTAAGGGAGACAAGTTGATGAGGTAAACTTCCTTCCTTGAACTTTAATATCTCGAATACATAGCTCTATTGAAGTAGATCGATTAAAGAGGGAAATGGAGAGTCAACTTCTCTTCACATCGATTCCTCCGCCATGGATGAGTTTCGAGCACCAGCCGATGCAGAATCGATTCCTCAATATTGCATTTCTTCAATTACTACCGGCTCTTCTCCAAAGCAATTCTAACCTTCAACTCGTCCTGAGCTAAATCAGTCATATCTGAAGAGCTTCAAGTTCCGACCTTGGAAACTAAGGGAGACGAGTTGATGAGGTAAACTTCCTTCCTTGAACTTTAATATCTCGAATACGTAGCTCTATTGAAGTAGAACAATCTATTGAAGTAGCTCTATTGAAGTAGGAAACAAAGAGGGAAATGGAGAGTCGACTTCTCTCCACATTGTTTACTCCGCCATGGATGAGTTCCGAGCACTAGCCGCCGGAGAATCGGCTCCTCAATATTTCATTTCTTTAATTGGTACCAGCTCTTCTCCAAAGAAACTCTAACCTTCAACTCGTCCTGAGCTAAATCAGTCAGATCTGGAGAACTTCAAGTTCCAACTTTGGAAACTAAGAGAGACTAGTTAATGAGGTAAACTTCCTTCCTTGAACTCTAATATTTCGAATACGCAGCTCTATTGAAGCATCTCTATTGAAGTAGGAAACAAAGAGGGAAATGGATAATAGAATTCTCTCCACATCTATTCCTCCGCCGTGGATGAGTTCCGAGCACCAGCCGCTGGAGAATCGGCTCCTCAATATTACAGTTCTTCAATTGCTACCAGCTCTTCTCCAAAGAAACTCTAACCTTCAACTCGTCTTGAGCTAAATCAGTCAGATCTGGAGAGTTTCAAGTTCAAACTTTGGAAACTAAGGGAGACGAGTTGATGAGGTAAACTTCCTTCCTTAAGCTTTAATATCTCGAAAACATAGCTCTGTTGAAGTAGAACAATCTAATTCTCTTCATCAACTTGTACAAATCCTCTTGTTTAGAAAGCTCGATTGATGTAGAATTAGTTGATTCTTGAATATAATAACTCGAAAGAATTTCAAAGACTTCACAGATACAAATAGCTATGTAGAAGTAGGAAAACCTATTTCTCTTCATAGATTTGTATATCTCCTCTCGTATAAAAAGCTCTATTAAAGAAGTACAAACCAATTCCTTGAATAAACTTGCATAACTCGAAAGAATTTCAAACACTTCAAAGATTATTTCAAGTTAACCCCTAAACTAGTATTCAAACGATAGTAAATCTTTTTCCTATTTTTAATCTTTCATATGACGAGCCTTAAAGAGCTTAATACCACACTTCAAAAGAAAATTCCGGGTTCTAGATTCAGTGTCAAATTCCTACTAGCTTACTCCTGAAATTTGCTTCTTGTTTCTCCTTTGATAGAATGAACCTCAATGATTAATACCACACATCAAAGTAAGAAATTAGAAACTTGTTCAGTGACTAAATAGTACCCCAAAATCTAATGCAAAGTTATAATCATAAAAGAAACAAATAAAACAGAGTAAATTAACTAACTCATTGCCTATGGCTTAGTCTACTACCATTGTGCACCCAAAAGTACTCTCATCGGGTGTCATAGAGAATAGACTTTATGAAATCACTTCACGCATTACAGTAAGCAAAGAGATGATTAAGAAAGAATAAAATCTGCTAAATCAGCTGTCCAGATGAGCCAGGCCTATGTGAGGCATGATTATTTTGTCCATTTTGATTAATTTCTTTGATCTCATTGGAAGATACTAAAAGTTTTCCACCACATATATATATATATATATATATATATATATATATGTATAAAGCTGGATATAGAAATCTGATGTGACACCTCTGGCCAGCATTTTTATTTATGTTCTATTTCATTTTTTTGACATTTATTTTTATTTGTAATTTTTTAAAGAAAAAACTGAAAAATATTTAATGCATTACATCATGTTCCTTTAAAACTTCTATCGTACTAATACAATTTAAGTAAATGGAAGATAAAAAGATCAAACCATTTTCATTTTTCATAACAGTTTATAATTAAAATAAAATAAAAAATTAACTATTGTAATCAATAATAGTGGAATCCTTCACTTTCTCTCTTCTTCTTCTAATAATGATGAATATATCGGTATCAAATTTTGACATTGAGATGTCCAGCGAATTTTCAGGCCTTGTGATTTTTTCAAGAAAAGGGGAAGAGAGAGTATCTCAAGATTTAAATATATTGGTGGTGATAAAACTTCTAAAGATATTGGTGGTGATGAAAATGAGGATATCATATTTCTTGAAAAGGGAAAGACAGAGAGTATGTCATGATCTAAAGATATTGGTGATGATAAAACTTCTAAAGATATTGGTGGTGATGAATATACGGATATCAAACTTAGTCATTGAGATGTCCATCAAAATTCTAGACCTTGTGATTTTTTCAAGAAAAAAAGAAGAAGATATCTCACGAACTTCTATAGATATTGGTGGAAAGAGAAAGATTATATAACAAAAATTTGTCTTCAAAGTAGACGCCTTTTTGAAAGATTGTTGATTTCTTTTATATTGAGAACAAAAATTCATATTGCTTGAGAATTTTATAGGAAGAGTGAATAATATGTAAGAAGATTTATTTAGAGAAAAAATTAATCTATTTAATAAATTAGTAATAAATATAGGAGGAGAATAAGTATTCAACTAACTCCTTTCTTATTTTATTATGTCGTAATTTTATATATATATATATATATATATATATATATATATATATATTGTTTTGTATTATTTAGCTTAACTTAAATTTACTAACCGGCATTATTTTTTCTTCTTTAGTCTACTAACTTTTTTCTTCTTTTATTTTGTTTTATTTTTTTGTGTCTTTAATTAAAGTTCTTTTTTCTTATTTATTTTGTATTAACGTTTTTATGTATATTTTTTAAATTCTAATGTCTGAAATTTTATTTGTTTATTCGTAAAATCTAAGTATTATAATTACTTAAGAATTCCAGTGTTTTTTACGGAATATGATTTTAACATTTTTCTTAAAAATTTTAGATCATTTCTTAGTCCAACATTGATAATTATATATTTTATAAACAAAAATCTCATATTTATTTAATTTTCAAATATTCTTTCAAACATTTTTATTAAATAATTGCTCAAAATTGAAATTATTCTTCTATAAAAAATTATGCCTCGAATTTTATTTTATTTTTAGCGGTTTTTCTAATTTTAAGAAACTTAAAATGTTATAAAATATGAATGATGATCATATTTAATTCTTATCACCATCAATGCTATTGATTTCTTTTACTTTGTTCCCTTAAATATCATTATTAATGTTGTTTAATTATTTTCTTAAATTACTTATTTTCCCTTTTTTTGTACTTTTTCGCTTATTTTATTTTTTAATTCTAAAAATTACTTATTTTAACTATATAAGAATTACAATCTTTTTAGTTTTTACAGAACTTGATTTTGACTTTTTCCTTATAATTGTTAGATCATTCCTTAGTCTGATATGTATTCTTATATGTTTTTTTAAATTAATTGCATAAAAAATAAATTACTCTATCCTTTTAAAAATAATAATAAGTGTTTTCATTTATTGCTAAATTTAAATATGTATAAATAGGAAAACAACCGTTATGCTTTCCATAATAATATTATATTTATATTATCATTTTTTTGTCAATATTTTTCCTTTTCGATCGTCTCATTCTGCTAGCACTAACTTTATTTGTCTTATATTTATCGTCTCATTCTGCTATCACTAACTTTATTTGTCTTATATTTTTTATGAATGAAAGAAATATATGAGAAGGAAGAAGAAGGTTTTCAGGAAAGATCAATTAATAATAATTGATGAAATTTCTAGAAAAGATAGTTTTTGATTTTTTTTTCTGACAACAATAAATGAGATTAGTTGATATAAAAAAACAATAAAATTACATGTAGGATAGTAGAAAAGTGCTTTTTCAAAAAATAAAAATAAATTATAGACATAAAAGGTAAAATGAGAGAATTTAAGGAAAATAATATATTATAATAATGATGATGTGAGATGATGAAATTAATTAGAAATATATTTTTAATTTTCATAAACATTTTATGACAATAAATTAAATAAGATAAATTGAGACAAAAAAATATTGAAAAGAAAAACGTGTAGGATTTTAACGTGAAAGGTAAGATGGGAGAATTTAAGGAAAAAAATGAATTATAATAATATACTGATGAGAGATGAAGAGTAATAAATTATAGTAGTAATGATACGGAGAGATAAATAATTTATTTTAATTATATTTTTCCCCTTCTTTTTGTATATTTTAGAGGGAAAAAATCAAAAAAATTGATTAAAAAGATAAATGACAATCCTGGCCAAAGCAAAACACCGCGTCCTATTTTTATTATCCAGCTTTATACATAATATACTTTTCTCATTAAATTAAAATGAATAATTAATAAAACAAAATGCATAAACACTTAGAATCAATTTTTTTTTTTTGATTTTAAGATTAAAAAAATATTTCATTTCATCTTTTGATAAAATATTCTTGATAATTTATCGTAGGATTGTACCCGCTCGAAACCACTTATATTATCAAATGTTTAGATGTAGATTATTGACGTAATTCACCACCGCGTGAAGCGCGGACAATTTACCTAGTATACTTAAAATTGGGGATCTTGAGGACGTAGTTTTTTTTCCTAAGTGAGCAATTGAAAAAAATGTAGAATAATTGAATTTTTTGAGTTTCATTTCTAAACTTGAATAGATAGATGTTTACGTTTTTTAATCTAAGCTATGAGTTATGTTCACTTTTTCAATCTCAAATGTTATCATTGTTGATAAACTGATTATAATTCAGATAGAAAAATCGCACATCTAATTTGTTTTTTGACTGAATTATAATAAATTTATCAACAATGATAACATCTGAGATAGAAAAAGTGAATAAAACTGATAGCTTAGATTAAAAAACAAAAACATCTATCTGTTCAAGTTCAGAAATGAAACTCAAAAAATTCAATTATTCTTGGTGCTTTTTTCATTCGTTCACTTAAAAAAAAAAATTATCTCTTTATTGGGGATCTTCTTCTTAAAATTCCACAATAGCTTTGCAAACATAGCTTTGCAAATATCAAATGAAGATCTAAATATTTTGCCCAAAAAACCCAATTCTTACTCCCCCCCCCCCCCCCCCCCCATATCTCTTTATTGTTCCAGAAAAAAAAATTCGCAAAAACATTATGTGATTCATTGATTACACATTTAGGGGGAACAATTGCTAAAAGAATGTGGATAGGAATACATTGTAGCACACTACTGATCAAAGGTACCTTACCACCAAAAGAGAGGATCTTCCATTTTCTGTTTGAACCTTGTCCTTCACCTTCTTAATTAGATCATTATAACCAATCTTTCTCTTCTTAACATGAGTGACATGACACCCTATTTAAGTAATTGGGAAATGACCTATTCATATACATGTACATCTATCAACCAAACCTCCTAGTTGAGCGTTGGTGTTCCGTTGCATGTACAAAGCACTCTTTCCTTTGTTGATTAATTGTCCAGATTGAGACTCATATTTGCCTAGCACCTTCATTATTCTTTTAAGGAAATTTTCTTGTGTATCTGCAAAAATAGTTGTGTCATCTGCATAAGCAAAATGATTAAGATTTGCACTTCATTTAGGTATATGATATACCACATAGTTTCATCATCAAATAAAGAATTTAAAGCCCTTGACTGAATTTCAACAGTAATAATAAACAAAGTAGGAGATAAAGGGTCTCCCCGTTTTGCTTCTCTAGTAGAGTGAAAAATGTCTTGTGTCTATCCATTCACCAACACATAATACCAATTATTAGCTATGATCCTATAAATGATATCAATAAACACATCTGAAAATCCTATTTTTCTTAGGACTTTCATCAAATAGAACCTAAAAACCAATCATAAGCTTTTGATAATGATATTAGCCGGTTTTCTCCTTTTTAGTGAAATCTGAAGCAATCTATTGAGCGAGTAAAACATTTTCAATAATGTTCCTTACTTTTACAAAACCTGATTGATCATATGAGATTAGCCTTGGAAGCACCACTCCAATTTTCCATGCATTACCCTAGAAACAACCTGATTAACAAAGTTACTGAAATTGATAGGTCTCAGATCTGAAAAGGATTGAGGGTGCGTTTGGCATGAAGGAAAATATTTTTCAATTTTCTCATGTTTGGTTGGGTCAAATGTTTTGAAAAATGTTCTCCAAATCAACTCATATTCCTCAAATTTAAGGAAAATGACTTCCCTTCAAAACTTAAAGGAAAACATTTCCAAAAATCTCTTCCAACCTCCCCCTACCCACCCCACCCTACCAGCCCCTAACCCACCCCCTACCAACCCCCTAACCCTAAAAAATTAAGTTTATTTTTTTCAACTTCACAATTTAATTTTTTTCACCCCTAGCCTCGACACCCCCACCCCACCCCCTACCACCCCCATCCCAGAAAAAAATAATTTAAGTTTGTTTTATAAAAATATTTTTAACTTCAAAATTTTATTTTTTCGCCCCTACCCTCGACCACCCCACCCCACTACTACCCCCCTACTAGCCCCCACCCCCTCCAAAAAAAAAATTGATATTATTTTTAAAGAAAAAATTAATTTTAAATTTTAATTTTTTCACCCCTACCCTCGAACCCCCCCCCCCCCCCAAAAAAAAAAATTAAGTTTGTTCTCAAAAAATATTTTTAAGCTTTAAATTTTCATATTTTACCCCTACCCTCGACCCCCCCACTAGGACCTCCCCCCCCCCCCCCCAAATAAAATAAAATAAAATAAATTAATATTGTCTTTTAGAAAAATTCAACTTCAAATTTTATTTATTCACCCCTACCCTCGAAACCCCCCCCCCCCACACACACACGAAAAAAATAATTTGTTTGTTCTTTTAAAAAAAATCAACTTCAGAAATTATTTTCTGTTGTAGTAAAAAATAAAAGATATTTCTCAAAGACATTTTTCATTCAAAAACCAAACACTAAAATATTTTTCCAGAAAATATTTTCTACTCACCAACTAAACATAAAAAAATAAGTCAAATATCTACTTGTTTTCCAGGAAAACATTTTCCTTCATGCCAAACACACCCTGATTGTCATTCTTTTTAGGTAACAACACAAGGTTAGTATATGTTATGAGTTTGGGAAGTGTGTTTCCTTCAAAGAAAGCAATAACCAACTTTCATAAGCCACCACCCACTATATCCCAACAATTCTGATAAAAAAGACATGTGAAATTGCAATAGGACGACATAGTCATGATAAAACCAACAATATTGTAGTTGATTTGATGAAAAATCAGGAAGGAGGAGAAAATCCATAGTACACACATATATGGTTATATGTTTGTGCTATGGACTTTCTCCTCCTTCATGATTTCTCGTCAAATCAACTGCAATAACGCTGATGTTATCATGACTTCCGTCTCATAGAAACCTGAGTAAGTAGGGATGCTACTGATTTACTTTGCAAAACAAAAATTCCATCTCCTTAAAGGCACACTCGCCACCCGACACGATGTTCCTCCTGATACAACATCCTATAAGTCATCACTCACAAAAATCAAGCACTCATCATCTACATTCATTTTTTACAAAGGTAACCTCAGGCTTAGATATGACATCAGGCTTAAAATAATTGTTTCCTATTTGTAACAAGAAAAAATAACATAAATATTTAGTAGTATTATAGAGATTCAACTACTAGAAACTAAATGTTATAGAGATTTAACTACGTAACTAAATGTTATAGAGATTCAATTACTTGTTACAAACATGATACAATTATTTGACGCCCTATGTCATATCTAAGCATGAGTTTATCTTTGAAAAAAGTAAGGTAGATGAGAGTGATAACCTGTGAGATGTTGTATCAAGCGAAACGACGTGCCGGGTGGTTAGAGTGTGACTTCAAGAAGATGCACTATATTTTCAACAAAGTGAATCAGAAACAACGTTACATACTCGAATTGTTATGGGAAGGAATATAGTCATGATAACATCTGGATTATTGTAGATGATTAAATGAGAAATCAGGAAGGAGATGTTTTTACTATGGACCTTCTCCCCCTTCCTGATTTCTCGTTAAATCAACTACAATAACACTGATGTTATCATGACTATTAATATGTCCTATAGAAACCTGAGTAAGTAGAGATGCTACTGATTCACTTTGAAAATAAAATATAACTTCTTCATGAAGACACCCTCTAACCACCCCACACGCCTTTTTGCTTGATACAACATCCCATAAGCCATCAATTGCAAGAATCAATCACTCATCATCTACATTACTTATACAAAGATAACCTCAGGCTTAAATATGAATAGGATTGTTTCCTGTTTGTAACAAGAAAAAATAACAGAAATATTTACTAGTACTTGTAGAGATTGAAATACAAGTAGCCAAATGTTATAGAGATTTAACAACTAGTAACAAAACTGAAGAAATCTTGCCCCTAGAACAACAACCAGGTTCTTGTATGTTTGCCTACAACAGAAGACGATACTTTATGTTAAAACCTTTCTCAATCAAGGAAGGAAAAACCTTGTTTTACTATTCAACAACTATGTCACGGTTACAACTCAATAAGCGATAACCTAACCACAAAGAAAACTCTCGATTAACTATAATCGACTAACTGTACTCTCCAACAGGCTAATCTCACCTCTTGTTACAAACCTCTCAAAAACTCGACTCTACAAGAAGCCAAACCCACTTCTTGTACAACAAAACTATGACAATGATTCTAACTAAGAATCAAAACACTTTACTCACTTAAGAATTTCTAACTTTAGAACTTCTTTAACTCTGTTTCTATTGACTCACAAGTTTGCAGGCTTTGCGTATTAATATGCTTTATCTTTATTTTGATTCTCGATGGTGCAAAAGTCTTCCTCTTCCCTTCTACTTTGATGTCCTTTTATAAAATTCTGAAGGTTGACGTTTTTAAAGCGTATAAGGAAAAGAATAATTGTAGTAGAAAAAGGATTTAGTTTTTGCCTTTTACTGCAAATCCTTTTTATACACAACTTCCTCTTTTAGTTATACAACAAAAGGATTTAGGATTTGCCTTTTACTGCAAATCCTTGTCATACACAACTTCCTTGCTTTTAAGGTTTTCCTTATTTGTCTCGACTTTCACTGAAATCACTGTTTGAATTCCTTTTTGAAATCTGCGTATCTGTTTGTATATCCAAAACACGTCTATCATCGAAACATCATAAATCATCATTTCCCCCCTTTTTGATGATAACAAATCTTCTTGTGAAAAGACTGTGAAATAGCATAACCATATACAACCAACAACCACTTCCCCCTTTTGGCATATAAAAAGAATCAAACAGTCATAGAGATTACAAACATATTCCATAGTCAGATCACACTAATAGAACATAGCCATCAAAGAGAATCAAGATACATCAATACTTGTAAGCTCATGTACAGCCCCACAAATAATAGGCCCTCCAAGCAAAAACAAACAAACAAAATAGCATAACAAAGTCACTTAATCCAAAAGCATAAGACACAGGAATAGTACAGACATAATTAGGACGAGGACTGGCTGGGTTTTGGAGGGTAAGAGGAAGCAGAGGCAAACATGTCAAGAACCCTGTCTACCCTTGTATTGTTCACAAGCTGTTGTTGCACTAATTGATCCTTCAAACGACCAACTTCAGCATTAGAAGTACGAAGCTCAGCACGCAAAGTCTGATTCTCAGTCTCCAAAGTGGCATACTTTTCTTCCGCAACTTGAAGTTCTCTAAGTAAACGAGTATCAAGACCAGATGGTCGTGGAGAGACAGTTGATACCTTCTCAGGTTCAGTGAGGAAACCACAGTCAGCAAGAGTGGATTGAGTTAACATGTCTTCATGGGTTAAAGCTTGTCCTTCTCCCAGCGGCACATCAAATACACATCAAATACAGTAAACACCTTTGTGAGAAGATTACCAAACGTCAATTGATGAGAACCAGATTGAGGATCAATGATTCGGGCCAGATGTTTGATTATAAGTGTTGTCCAATCAATAGGCTCCTTACACTCTAGAGCGTTCATAAGGCCCAAATCACGTAAAGAAGCGATATGTCGCTTATGACCCCTAGGTAACACACCTTTATGCACTATTTCCAACAACAACTTATGAATAGGTACCATTACCCCCTTTAATACTTTTCGAGCCCTAGATGTCATTCGTCTTTGGGAAAACTTGGACGTAAGAACACAGTGTTCATCAGAAATCCAATTATATTCATCGATTCCAGTAGTGGGTACTTGTAAAATCTCTCCAATCCTGATAGGGTCAAAAATTATTTCCACCCCGTTCATAGAGGATGTCACCACATGTCCTTCCAACACATTCACATTTGTATAAAACTTCACAACCTCTTGTTCATGGACCAACAACGTAGTATATAGAAATAAATCTCCCCACCCCTGAAAGCTTAGTAGGACACACACGTTTTTGACTACATCTATTGAGAGAATATCAGGGTGGAAAGTCCTACCCCGAAGCACAGATTTAGTCTTAAAATACTGCTCTTTGCCCATCTTTATTTTTTTTTCATGTTCTTACTTGCTATTTTCGACCTAGACTTGGCTTCAGAGGGTTTAGACGCAGAGGTGTCATCAGACTCAGAATCAAGAACTACAAGAGAGACAGGCGGTGGAACATGTGACCTACCCAAATGACGACGCTTCACCCTTGAATTCGCAACTTCGGTCATTTTTGCCAGACTTGCACTTTGAGTAAGTGGCTTACGAAAGGGTTTTTGTTTGACGGCAATATGTTTGCAGGGTTGTTTTGGTTTCTGAAGATGTAAGATGCCAAGGAGAACATCATCAAGATCTTGTTCGAGTGGCTGAGTGGGTAGTGGTGGAGGAGAGGTAGTGGTGGTGGTGGGAATGGGTGTCTGTATTGGTTGTGGAGGAGTGGTAGTGGTAATGGTGGTGTGGATGGGTGTTTGTATTGGTGGTAGCGGAGAAGTAGTGGTGGTGGTGGTGGGAATAGGTGTCGCTATTGGTGGTGGTTGAGACAAAAAATGATGATTAGGGTTTGGGGTTTCTGAGAGTGGGGGTGACAGAAAAGGAGTGAATAGTTCGTCGGCGGTGTATGATGGCAATGGTGATTGTGGACCACGTGGATCGGCAAAAGGTGTATCTTGGGGCAACAAAGTGAGTGATGTGCTTGTGGAGTGATTTGGTTCCCCCTGAGATTGTGCATCATGGGAAGAGCTTTCATCGTCGGAGTAGGCGACGAGGGGATTAGCCATGGTAGGATTTTGGGTTTCTTGTAGAAAGAGAAAGAGAGAAGAAGTGTTTTGGAGATTTTAGGAAGATGGAGTGTTGGGAACGGTTTTGTTATGGAGTATATGAAACTACTTGTAATTATGGTGGTATGACAATGAAAGGGAATATTTATTGATGGTTGGAGTTCTTATCAGAAGGGTGACGTATGGGAAAAGTGAGGAGATATAGTGCTTTTGTGGAAATTTTCTCGCGCAAAATAATAGAATGTAGGAGATAAGGATATGGACCAGGTTGTTATGCATCTTAGACTACTGATAGAATCAACTATAAATGTATATTGCATGGATACATATTAAGTGGGATGAGATGTATACCTGATATCCTGAGAGCCTGGTTCTAGTCGATTCAACACTCTTGTATCATAACTTTAAGAGATAGAGAGTAATGGCATTTATCAATCTTGAAATACAAGTCCCAGAGAAAGTTGATTTTTCTACAATGATTCCATTCCTAGTGCTTTAGTGAAAATATCAGCAATTTGGTCCTCAGTTTTGCAGAATGTCATCATGATGAGCCATTTTTCAACATTGTTTAGAAGGAAGTGATGCCGGATGTCTATATGTTTGGTATGTTTGTGTTGAACCAGTTTCTTAGCCATATTCATAGCATTGTTATTGTCACATCAGATGGGAATACAACCAGTTTTTATACCAAAATCTTCAAGTTGTTGTTTATCCAAAGAAGTTGAGCACAACAAGAAGCAGCTGCAACGTACTCTGCCTCAGCGGTGGATAGAGCGACGGAGTTTTGCTTTCTAGTTGCCCAGGATATAAAGCAAGGTCCTAAGAAGTGTGCCATTCCCGAGGTACTTTTTCTTTCTACCAGATAGCCTGCATCTGCAAATCCCACTAGCTCGAATGAGTCTCCAGTTGGATACCAAAGAACCAGGTTCACTTTGCCTTTAAGATATTGCAGAATTCTTTTGACAGCCTTTAGATGAGATTCCTTAGGGCAAGACTAAAATTGTGCACATAAGCCAACGCTAAACACAATATCAGGTCTTCTAGCAGTTAAATATAGGAGTGATCCGATCATCCCTATATACCTTGTATCATTTACTAGAGAACCAGGTTTATCTTTGTCAAGTTTTGTTATTGTGCCAAACGGTGTGTCATTTGTTTTGTCTTCATTCATATCATATTTCTTTAGAAATTCTTTGATGTATTTCTGTTGATGAATGGATATACCTGTTGAAGTTTTTTTGATTTGGAGTCCTAGAAAGAAGTTTAGGTCTCCCATCATACTCATCTCGAATTAGCTACTCATTAATTGAGCGAATTCAATTCCTAGTGCTTCATCAGTTCCTCCAAATATAATATCATCTACATAAACCCGAACTATAAATAGATTTTCACCTTGTTTTCGAAGAAACAACGTATTATGTATCTTCCCTCTAGAGTATCCATACCATGTTCTTGGTGCTTGATTTAGCCCGTATAGTGATATATCTAGTTTGTATACGTATTCAGGATACTCGATGTTTTACAAACTGAGGGGTTGCTTGACATATACCTCTTCTTGCAGAAAACCATTTAGAAAAGCTTTTTTGACATCCATCTTATAGAACTTGAATTTCATATGAGCAGTATATGCTATCAACATTCTGATTGCCTCCATTCTTGCCACGGGAGCAAAGGTTTCATCATAGTTTATTCCTTCTTTTTGATTATAACCTTGCACAACTAGCCTGACTTTGTTGCGTGTCACTTTTCCTTGTTCATCAAGCTTATTTCTAAAGACCCACCTTGTTCCTATCACTGTTCTGTTTTGAGGTTTAGGGACCAGGTTCCAAACCCTGCTTCATTCAAACTGATTCAATTCTTCTTTCATAGCACTAATCCAGTCAGGATCTAATAGTGCCTCTTTTATGTTCTTTGGTTCAATCAAGGATATGTAGGCTGAAAATGCGCACATATTTCATAATTTGGATCTTGTAAGGATTCCTGAATCTAGAGGAGTGAGAATGTTTTGTAGAGGATGTGAGCTATGGTGTTTCCAGCTGTGAGGTTGAGTTTTGGGAATGTTTTCAGACGGACCTGTTTCTGTGGTATTTTCATCTTCTGTTACAAGTGTTTTTGAGGGGATATATGATCTGACTCACTTATTTTTGGTTCTAAAGGATTTGAACTATAAATTTCATTTTTTTCATCTTCTGAATTCCCTTCGATTTCAATATTTCATTCATCAAAGATAACATGGACACTTTCCTCTACACGATTTGTTCTTTTGTTAAGTACCTTGTATGCTTTACGTTGTGAAGAATAGCCGATAAAAATTCCTCATCGCTTTTGTCATCAAATTTTCCTAGGTTATCCTTGTCGTTGTTATCTACATAGCATGCACAACCAAAAGCCCTAAGATATGCTAAATTTGGTTTCCTACCCTTCAGTAATTCATATGGGGTTTTGTTTAACACTGATCTAATCATATATCTATTTTTGAGATAACACACTGTGTTTACTACTTCAACCCAATAAGATTTTGGAAGATTACTTGAGATCATCATTGTTCTTGCAATGTCTTATAGTGTTCTATTTTTCCGTTCAACTACGTCGTTTTGTTGTGGTGTTCCAGATGTTGAAACATTATGCTCAACACCATTTCTGACACAAAATTGCAAGAATTGTGAATTTTCAAACCTAGTCCATGATTAGAACGGATGCTAATGATTTCCCTGTTGAATTTCTTCTGAAACAGCTTTTTAAAGATTTCAAACATGGTGAATGTTTCATCTTTTGTTGCGAGAAATAGTGTCCATGTGAATCTTGAGTAATCATCCACGATTACGAACACGTACCTTTTACCTCATCTGCTTTGTACACTCATTGGTCCACACAAATCCATGTGAAGTAGTTCTAGTGGCCTGGTAGTGCTGACTACCAATTTTGGTTTAAATGACGATCTTACTTTTTTCCCTTTGATACATGCTCCACATACCTTCTCATCACTAAAACTTTTGGTTGGAAGTCCCCTAACCAGGTCTTTAGATATAAGCTTGTTTATTGTTAAAAGGCTTATGTGTCCCATTTTTTTGTGCCAGAGCATGGAGCAATCAGTGACTGCACTAAGGCACTTTAGTATGCTTTCTTGAGGTTCCATGATATTTTTTTTATACACATTCTTATGCCTTTTTCCCAATAGAACTAATTTCCCTGATGCTGAGTTTGTCACCCTACATTCTTTATTTGTGAAGAGCACATTGTTTCCTTTGTCGCACATTTGAGATACACTAAGCAGATTATGTTGCAGTCCTTTTACATAGTACACATTGTCAAATGCATGAGTATGCATAGACCCAACCTGTCCGATTCCCTGTATTTCACTGCTTTTTTCATTACCAAAAGCCACGTTTCCTCCTTTGAAGTTTCTCAGTGAGAGGAAGTTACTTTTATCTCCAGTCATGTGCCTGGAGCATGCGCTGTCCAAGTACCATTGCTTTTGCTTCCTACTCACTGATCCTGCAATCAATATTTATAGGTTAGGTTTTGGTACCCAGATCCACACGGGTCCCTGTTTATTGAAAAAGGGATGAATAAGATTCTTCCTAGCCTATATAGGGGAGAGGTTTAGTTATCGGGACTTGTTCTGTGACTTTCTTAGGATGTGGTTCACTTAGAAAAGTTAGGTTATTCTTATGTGCAGCTAGTTTCTTGCGACAGTCATAACTCTTATGCCCTATTAGTCCGCAATGCAAAAATAAACAATCTATGTTAGGATTTTTAACTTGAAAATTACTTTTATCAAAACCTATTCCATGTCTCGGGGAGGTTTGACTTTTGTTAATGTTATTGAGTAGTATGGAGGATCTGGTCCCTCTCATGCCATTCTCTGCTTCAGCTTTAGTCATATGAAGTTCTTTGCTTAGCTCTTCATTCTTTTTAGTCATGGATTCTACATTATTGTTTAACTCAGTAATTTTACTTAGCAGATGATGGTTTTGTTTTTCAAGATTCTCATTTTCTTCTCTTAGTGATGCACTGTTTTCCATTATTAGTTCCCTTTTTGAGTTTGGTGACTGATATACGTTAATGAGAATATAGAATAGAGACTCTAGTTCCCTTTTTGAGTAAGAATTCAGATTGTTTTGTACGTGATGAAGACTAACCTTGCCATATATGTCTTCTTCTTCATCCTCTTCAGAATCTGATCCTGCCATGAGAGCTTGGATGGTTTCTTGAGATCTGCAGATGTTCTTTTCTTCTTCTGATTCTGTGGCGACTAGAGCAAGAAAGTCATATTCATCGATTTGTTCTATTGCAAGAAGTGATTTATTTTCCAGTTCTTCATCATTAGATTCTACTTCAAATGAGTTTCCCATTGCTGCAAAGGCTTTCTTCATTGATAGATCTGCCTCTTGAGTCGTCATTCTTCTGTTTAAGGGAATGTATTTATCTTTCTTGGTATCCCTTGCCTTTTCCGAAGTAATTCTTTTCTGCTCCAAAGCTCAGAGTGGGCAGAATCTGATGAAGTGGTCTGGGCTTCCACACTTATGACACACATGATCTTTAGTGTTTTCATTAGTTTTCTAAGGATTTTTCCTTTGAGATGCTTGCCCTCTCTTTATCATTCTAGAGAACCTTTTCGTCATGAGTGCAATATTTTCGTCCTCAAAGTTTTCTAGTGCAGTAGCCTTAAGAACCAGGTTCCTTTCCTTTCTCTTACCTCCGATTTCCCTTTCTTGATTTGTCTTGAGTTCGTATGTAATGAGATTTACAATGAGTTCATCCATAGATAGTGTATCTAAGTTATGAGCTTCAGTGATTGCTTCAACTTTGCTTTCACATGACTCAGGAAGAACACTTAAGAGTTTCCTTACTGACTTTCCATTGGGAACTATTTCTCTCAAGGAGTACATCTCATTAATGATTGAGGTGAACCTGGTGTGCATGTCTTGTATGGTTTCGCCCTCTGCCATTTTAAACAATTCATATTGTCTATTTAGGGTATCAATTTTGGACTTTTTAACTTGTGTTGTCCCTACATGAGCCGTTTGTAATGTTTCCCATATATCTTTAGCATCCTGGCATGATGAAATTCAATTATATTCATCTGGACCGATACCGCAAATCAAGATTTTCTTAGCTTTGACATTGTTCTGAATTGCAAATTTGTCTGCAACATCCCATTCCTTCATTTCTTTTGGAATCTTGGTGAATCCATCCGTTCCAGTTTTCATAGGCATAGTTGGTCCGTCAAGAATAACTCCCCATAGATCAGGGTTTTCGCAGATAAGATGATCCATCATGCGATTTTTCCACCATCCGTAGTATTTTCCATTAAATAGTGGTCGTGTCTGTGAAGCTTCTTGTTATGGGGTAGGTGGTGCTTGAATGTTTTAGCGGAAAACACCCGCTCTAATACCAATTGAAGAAATCTTACCCCCTAGAACAAGAACCAGGTTCTTGTATGTTTGACTACAACAGAACACGATACTTTATGTTAAAACCTTCCTCAATCAAGGAAGGAAAAACCTTGTTTTATTATTCAACAACTATGTCACGATTACAACTCAATAACCGATAACCTCACAACAAAGAAAACTCTCGATTAACTATAATCGACTAACTCTACTCTCCAAGAGACCAAACCCACCTCTTGTTATAAACCTCTCAAAAACTCGAATCTACAAGAAGCCAATCCCACTTCTTGTACAACAAAACTATGACAATAATTCTAACTAAGAATCAAAACACTTTACTCACTCAAGAACTTCTAACTTTAGAACTTCTTGAACTCTGTTTCTATTGACTCTCAAGTTTGCAGGCTTTTGCGTATTAATATGCTGTCTCTTTCTTCTGATTCTCGATGGTGCAAAAGTCTGTCTCTTCCCTTCTACTTTGATGTCCTTTTATAAACTTCTGAACGTTGACGTTTTTAAAGCGTATAAGGAAAATAATAATTGTAGTAGAAAAAGGATTTAGTTGTTGCCTTTTACTGCAAATCCTTTTTATACACAACTTCCTCTTTTAGTTATACAATAAAAGGATTTAGGTTTTGCCTTTTACTGCAAATCCTTGTCATACACAACTTCCTGGCTTTTAAGGTTTTCCTTATTTATCTCGACTTTCACTGATATCACTGTTTGAATTCCTTTTTAAAATTTGTGTATCTGTTTGTATATCCAAAACACGTCTATCATCGAAACATCATAAATCATCTAAAATGTTATAGAGATTCAACGACTCGTTACAAACTAGAGACAATTATTTGAATCCTTATGTTATATCTTAGCCTGAAAATTACCTTTGTAAAAAGGGATGTAAACGACGAGTGCTTGATTCTTGCAAGTGATGGTTGCGGGATGTTGTATCAAGGGAAGCGACGTGTCGGGTGGATAGAGTGCGTCTTCAAGGAGATGGAATATTTTTTTCGCAAAGTTAATCAGCAACAACACTTTATTCTAAATTAAGATCAAATGACAATCATCTTCTTGTGACCAACAAAGGATATTTTTACGCAATGGGAAACAACAACAACACAAAATACTCGAATTGATATGGGACGGAATAGTTGTGACAACATCAGCATTATGGTAATTGATTTGATGAGAAATCAGGAAGGAGATGATTGTCCTATGGACTTTCTCCTTCATCCTGATTTGTTGTTAAATCAACTACAATAACGCTGATGTTATCATGACTATTACATCCCATAACAACCTGAGTAAGTAGTGATGCTAGTGATTTACTTTGCGAAAAAACTATTGTGTCTCCTTGAAGACAGACTCTAGCCACCCGATACACCAGTACGCTTGTTACATCCTATAAGCCATCACTCGCAAAAATCAAACACTCGTCATCTATATTCTTTTTTCAGAAAGGTAATCCCAGACTTAGATATGAAATAGGGCTATAAATAATTGTTTCCTGTTTGTAACAAAAAAATAACATAAGTATTTACTAGTAGTTATAGAGATTCAACTACTTGTAACTAATGTTATAGAAATTCAACTACTAGATAATTAAATGTTATAGAGATTCAACTACTTGTTACAAACAAGATACAATTATTTAAAGCCCTGTGTCATATCTAAGGGGGGAAGCGAAATCGGTACTTACCGGTTACCGGTCCAGTTTCGGTCCGGTTAGTCCCGGTATAGACCGGTTCGGTCCGGTTCTGGGACAGGTAACGGGACAAAAACAGGGATTTACCGGTATGTCCCGGTTTCGGTAAATCCCGGTCCATTATCAGTCCGGTCCGGTCAAATTAATTTATTTTTTTTCAAAAAATATGTCTGTTTATAGTCGTTGGGTAACGGCTAGTGGGCCCCCCAACTACTATTTCACCCATTTTTCAGCCACTTACACCCCCTATCCCCCCTAACTTTTTTAATACCCCAAAGTTTTAAAAATTACACTTTAACCCATTTTTTTACTTATAAATACCCCTAAACTTTCATTCTTTTAAATCACAAAATCATCTATTCATCTTCTATTCTCTCAACTCCCTACTCTCTAATTTTTAATTCTCTAATATATAATATCTTAAATTCCGGTGTTGCCTTATTTGGTCTTTGGAAATTGGATTTGGAGCTTCAAAATTCAACTTTCAACTTTTCCACGTTCGGCTTTCGGCGGTCATAAACGTCTACTTTTTTAAGTAGACGTTTGGTACATTCGTTCCAACTTTCATTTTACATTTTATTTATATTTAAATAATTATTTATTTATTTTGTGATTTATTATTTGCATTACATTTTTCATATTATATATAATCTCACGTTTAATATTTTAATATGGATTCCGGTAAAAATGTTGTTCAAAAAGGAAAGGGTAAAAAAGTGCAATTGAGCGTGTTAAAAATATGTGTAACTGTACATCCTCCGATAATGCAAAAATCGGTAGTTCTTCTTGATCAAAAACTAAAAAATCTACTATATTAAGAATAAATACGGATGATTATACACATGTTGATTATACGGTTTTTAATATTGATAGTAATTCAGGATTAGATCCTTATTATGAACATTTACAACGTCGCTTTTGTAATTTTGATGAGGAATTGCCTCGAGATAGTGATAATGATAATGATATTGATATTATACTGATATGCCTACTTTTGATGATGATGATGATGAAACTGAGCCACCTACGACTACTAATACTCCCAGTCCCGCACCTAGTCCCGCTCTCTTTCGTTGTCCTGCCCCTGTTCCCCCCGTACATCCTAGGCCTAAGGTAGAACGTGTTAAAAAATCGGTTGTTTGGCAATTTATGAACACAAAAGAAGATAAAACACAAGTATTTGTAATAAATGTAAACATAGATTAAATCATAAAACTGTTGGTAAATCTGGCGGGACGAGACATTTGAGTAGTCATTTAATGTCTTGTTGTAAAAATGAATTTTTGCATGCTAAATCGGTAGCGGAAGCAAAAAAAAAGGGTACCCCCCTTCCTGAAAATGTAGGAGTAGGCGGCTCTAACATGGTACAAACACAATTAAATCCGTCTAATGTTTCTGGCTCTAGTTTACCACTTTCATATAGTAGAGAAAAAGATCTTGAAGAACTAGCTAAAATGATATGTGTTATGGGTTTGCCATTTAGTTTTGCTGAAAATCCCGATTTATACATTATATTCAAATTGTATATAATCCAAATTTTAAAGATTTTGCTAGAAATACAATAAAAAAGGTTGCATTTGATTATCAAGCATAAAATTTTCAATATCTTCGTTGTTTATTTTATTATAATACTTGTAAAATAGCTATTACTTCTGATATGGGTCGTAGTGTAAACGGTAACGATTATTTGACTGTTACTGCACATTGGATTGATGAAAATTGGTATATGCAAAAAAGAATTTTAGGTTATAAATATTGTCAAATGCAAAAAAAATGGTAGTTATATTGCTCAAACTATTTTAGATATTTTACAAAGCTATGTAATATGTGATAAAATAAGTAGTATAACCTTAGATAATGCTTCAAGTAATAATGTTGCTGTTGAATATTTAAAACCTACTCTTTGTCCTTTCTATGGTGATAATTATCATATTAGGTGTACTGCACATATATATAATTTGATGGTTAGAGATGGTGTACAATGTATGATAACGGATGTACGAAAGTTGAAAATGCATGTCATTTTATATATAAATGTCAAGTTAAGTCTAGGCGTAAAGATTTTCAAAATCGTTGTTTTGAAAATAATCTTCCACCTAGAAAAATTCCAAAAACAGTGGCTACTAGATGGAATACTTTATATGAAATGCTTGTAGTCGCTTATGAATATAGAATACCCTTACAAATGGTTTGGAATGCTCATAATTCAGATATGGCATATAGACTCGATGATAGTGATTGGCGTGATATAAATGAACTTATAGATTTCCTAAAATATTTTTTACTTAACTACAAAAAGAATATTTGTACTTTATAGTCCATCAATTTGTACTGTTTTGCCTGATATTTGTAGGATTTTTTCTAAATTATATCAATTTAAAAATAAACCAAGATTTCAACAAACCATTGAAAAAATGATTGAAAAATTTAAAAAATATTATATTCCTATTCCTCAAATTTATTTAACCGCGTGTTTGTTAAACCCTCATTATAAAGATGTAGGTGCATAAAAAATGGTTGAAAAAATTATTTTAACTTAGATATTGATAGTGTATTAGAAGAAATTCCTAGTTGTCAACAAGTTAAAGATAGCATAAAATTTGAAGCTAGAAAATTGTATGATTTATATAATGCTAATATAAATTTATCAAGTGAACATGAACCTCAAAGATCTAGGAGTAGATTTGATGAAGATAATATTGATGCTTATTTATATGATTATCTTGAATTTTCTCACGATAATAGAAATGATTTTGATGTCTATGTTAATCAAAATACAGAACCTACTGAAGATATTCTAGCATGGTGGAGAAATTGCGGCAAAGAATTTCCAAAACTACAACCAATGGCTCGAGATATATTAGCTATGCAAGCGTCGTCAGTAGCTTCGGAAGACGTCTTTAGTGCAGCAAGGTTTCAACTTGGAGAGCATAGGCATTCACTAGCAGCCGATAGCTTAGAGATATCGATATTATTTCGAGATTGGATTAATGCCGAGAGAAGAAATTTGGGTCGTGAACCACTACCGACCAAATTTCAAGATGACGTTGACGAAATAATGCAGGATTATAGTGACGACGGGATTGAAGCAATGGAAGATCTATCTATTCAACCAATTCCCGAACATGTTACTAAAGAAATGTTGAATGATTTACGAAAGGATTTATATGATGGCACCAACTATTAGTAAGAGTATGATAATTCAAAATTTAATTCAAACAGAACCCTTCCTAGAAGGTGGCTGTGTAGATTAAATCGTTTAATACTCTACCAATATTTTTATAAATATAATTGTAATATCAAATAAATATTAATAAAAATATAGGCTATTCACCTTAATTTGTTTTATTATTGTTGTATTAAATTTAATTTTTAATATTGTGAATTTTTAATTTTATAACTTTAAAGTTTGAATTTAAAAATTTCAAACTTTAAAAGTTTGAAATTTAAATTTTATAACTTTAAAGTTTGAATTTAAAATTTCCAAACTTTTAAAGATTGAATTTAAAAATTTCAAACTTTAAAAGTTTGAAATTAAAATTTTATAACTTTAAAGTTTGAATTTAAAATTTCCAAACTTTTAAAGTTTGAAATCTAAATTTTCAAACTTTTAAAGTTTAAAATTTAAATTTTATAACTTTAAAGTTTGAAATTTAAATTTTCAAACTTTTAAAGTTTGAAATTTAAATTTTATAACTTTAAAGTTTGAATTTAAAATTTTTAAACTTTTAAAGTTTGAAATTTAAATTTTATAACTTTAAAGTTTGAATTTAAAATTTTTTAACTTTTAAAGTTTGAAATTTAAATTTTTAATTTTATAATTATTATAATAAAAATTATATTCAATTATAAAAAATTAAATCTTTAAGTTTTAAATAATTTAAATTAAATATTTTTTTTAAAATTAGTGCCGGTACGTCCCGGTTACCGGTCCGGTATACTACCGGTTCCCTTCCGGACCGGGACGGAATAAGTAAAAATTACCGGTTTACCGGTACCAGTCCGATCCCGGTTCCGGAACGGATCCGGTTGGCACAGTGTCGATTCCGTCCTGGTTTTGGAACTTACCGGTCCGGTTCGATCAGTTCTGGTACCGCTGCCCCCCTTAGTCATATCTAAGCCTGAGATTACCTTTTCAAAAATAAATATAGATTATGAAAGCTTGATTCTTGGGAGTGATGGCTT
This sequence comes from Solanum sitiens, assembly GCA_016801875.1. Taxonomy (NCBI): domain Eukaryota; kingdom Viridiplantae; phylum Streptophyta; class Magnoliopsida; order Solanales; family Solanaceae; genus Solanum; species Solanum sitiens. The sequence goes on from JABWTJ010000091.1 coordinate 1,775,139, forward strand.
GTGGGATGTTGTGTCAAGCGGAACGGCGTGTCAGGTGGCTAGAGTATCTTTTCAAGGAGATGCAATATTTGTTCTCGCTAAGTGAACCAGCGACAACCCTACGTACTCGAATTGCTACGGGATGGAATATTTATGATAACATCAACATCATTGTAGTTGATTTGATAAGAAATCAGTAAGGAGACGTTTTTACTATGGACTTTCTCATGCTTCCAGATTTCTTGTCAAATCAACTACAATAATGTTGATGTTATCATGAGTATTCCATCCCATAGCAACCTGAGTAAGCATCATGAGTATTCCGTCCCATGCTACTGATTCACTTTTTAAAAAAAAAGCATCTCTTTGAAGAGACACTCTAGCCGCCAGACACACCGTTTCGCTTGATAAGTTTTAGCTTTAGATTAGAGACAATATTGTAGTTTATATTTTTAGGTAAAGATTTTGAAGGTAAGTTGCTTCACAATTCATATTTGGGTTTGAAGATTGGATGTTGAATAGTAAAATCTCTTGTTTCCTTCTTCATTCCTCGTTATCATTGCTTGGATTATGAGTAATTCTGTATATGAAATTGGATTTTGTGCTAGAAATAGACAACTATTTTGGTATTTGATTTGTCATTCTATTGTTATTGTGATTTCTTGATTTCATACTCAAATTCATGAAATGGGTTTACATATTTACCATATTTTAATCAATGATTCGAGAGTGCACACTCGAATCTACTTTAGGACTTTGTGGGTTGCTTGAAAGAGAATTCGTGAAGTCGGTGAATTGATTAATAATCACATTTCAGCTTTGAGTTCTAAGTTTGAGATTCAATGGAGAAGATTTGGGTCTACTCATTGAATGATAAACTTGCTACGGTTTAGATTTAGGTATTAGATTGTTTTGTCATTGAATACGATTGCGATCGAAAGGAGATTTCCTTATATAACACTTTGAGACGGAAAGGAGATTAGTGTTTATTGATGATGATCTAGACTATCTATGATTAATTTAGCATGTGCTGAATTGCAATGCATAGTGTGGACTGAATTCCAAATTTCCCAATCCTCATGTATCCCTTGCTTGTCTTTGTTGTTCATGTTGTATTCCTAACATACTTAGAACAAAACCTTGAAGAACTTGTTAATACTACAAAGTTTAAGAACATTTTCACAACTAGAAAATTAAAAATAGTAGAAAAACTATAATCAGAAACAGATTAGTAAAAATATATGAAATATTTTTCTTAAAGAAGAATTGTTGTCAATCTGTGTTTAAAGAATCTTACTGATTCCAACGAACTTTGTAGAAACACGAAGTAACCAAAGTTTAATGAACCAGTGAAGAATAGAAGAACATAAATTAATTCACAAATCTAAAATTTGTAACACATACCAGAATTAGGAAAAACAGAAAGAAGATCAAGCCTACTGAATGCACAGTGTCCCCTTAAGGAAATTATTCCCCTCTAGTATCCGAGGTTTGATTTGGAATATGCCCTCCCAGGATAGAATGATCTCAATCACTAGTGTATTGATACCCAAAACGCTGATGTCAGCGATTCACTCAACGGCAGTAAAGTACAATTAGAATACTAGATTTATAAGTAGTAGAAGAAGCCCAGTAATTCAATATTCTCAAACTGAAAGGAAATCCCTCAATTTATAGAAAATAAAGGGTAGTGTGAAAAGGTTCTTATTGTGCCTTATCGGAAAGGTCACAAATCTTTGGAAAAGTCACAATCTTTCGGAAAGGTCGTCACCTTTCATAAAAGTCACAACTTTTCATAAAAGTCGCAACCTTTCATAAAAGTCACAACTCTTCATAAAAGTCGCAACTCTTCATTTTTCATTCACACCTTTTAAAACCCAACAATCCCCCGCATGAATGGGGAATGACTCCAAGAGAAAGAAACGGACAAGTATGTGTACTTTACAAGCAAGAATTAATTGCATCTGGATAAGTAGGTTTCCCCTTGGACTTTCCGTACTGAACATATGTCTGATATACTCGGTCAATCGGTAGATGCGATATCTTTGAACCGTCGAGCTTTGGTGTATACCTAGACAACCATATGTCACACAATTAAGCCTTTGCCGTTTATGATTCTTACGATTGTGTTCGTTTTAGCCATGAACACCTCCTGGTTTCATGAGTATATAGAGAGATGAGCTTTTGACAATCATCTTCTTTGAAGCGGCTTACACTTCACACTCACATAGGTGATTCCTTACCGTGTTATCGCGTAGATACACTATTTGGTCAACTCTGCCAAACTTAGAAAATCATTAAAACCATTAAGTTTTATTAACTCATTAACAAGCCTTAATGTTGTATCCTTGTCCCTGAGCATTGTCTTCATCATGAGAATGGAGTGAGTTTGTTGACAATGTTGAACCGTCATTCACAACTTTATTTTTCTCCTTGAATATAGCTCTTGGGATCTCCAGTCTGCTAGATAGAGTTACCGCTATGATGACTTGTCCTAAGCCGTAAATTCATTCCCTTAGATGATCTTTCAACTTTCTCTCTAGTTAGGCCTTTTTTGTAAGTGGATCTGACACATTATCATTTGACTTTAAATAGTCAACTCTGATAATTCCACTAGAGAGTAGTTTTCTAACGGTATCATGTCTATGTCATATATGACGAGACTTTCCGTTATACGTCATGCTCCATGCCCTACCTATTGCATCTTGACTATCAAAGTGCATGCATACTAATGTCAATGGTTTAGGCCAAAAAAAAAAGAATATCTATCAAGAAATTCCCGAACTTTCAACTTATTCACCGACCTTATCTTGAGCACCTAGCTCAAAGATCATTATACAGCTAGCCATACATGTCTCTTTTGAAATATTTCCAAGAGACTGCTTCTCTACCAAGAGTAAATATATATCCACTCGTGGATTTTACTTCATTTTTTCGGTGATCAAATTTGCATCACTATATCCTTTCAATACTGTTGGATATTGTTATAATGCAAGTCATAGTTTAAAGTATTTTTATTTTTTTAAAATACTCCAAAACTCTATTTATTGTCATCTAATAAGTTTGATTGGGATCACTTGTGAACCGACTCAGTTTATTAATAGCAAATGCTATACTTGATCGCGCACACTTCATGTATACATCACACTTCCCAATACTCTAGCACAATCCAATTGTGAGTCACTTTCATTTTCACTCTTTTGAAATGCAAAACTCACATTCATTGGAGACTTGACAATATTGACATCCAAATATTTGCACTAGTTAAGTACTTTTTCAATGAAATAAGACCATGAAAATGCTAAACGTTATGGAGTTCTAAGGATTCTTATACCTAAGATCGCATCAGAAACTCCCAAATTTTTCATTCCAAACTTGCTTTCTAGCAAATGTTTAGTATCATTATGTCATTAGTGTCTGCATTGATGATCAACATATCACCAATAGACAAACAAACAATGACCTTGTGATTTTAATGTGAACACATTTATCACTTCCATCATTCTTAAATCCATTTGCCAACATGGTTTTTGGTTAAATTTCTTATGTCAATGTTTGGGTGCTTGCTTTAGTACATAATGTGACTTAACAAGTTTGCACACTTTCTTTTGTTTACCAGGAACCACAAAACCCTTGGGTTGTTTCATGTAAATTTCTTCCTTCAATTTTCCGTTTAAGAGAAATGTTTCACATTCATTTGATGAATTTGAAGGTCATATATCACAACTAATAATATTAACATTCGAATGGATATAATTCTAGTTACTGATGAGTATATATATCAACAAGATCAAAACCTTGTTTTTTTTTCCTAAAGTCTTTGACACAAAGTTTTGTTGTATATTTGTCAACAATTCTATCGACTTTCATTTTCCTTTTGAGGATTCACTTTGAACCCAAAAGTTTATTTCCTGGAGGAAGATCATCCAACTTCCAATAGGATTGTTCAAGGTTACATCAATCTCACTATTGATACCATTTGTCCAAAAGGATGAGTCTACATAAGACACAAAAAATGTTACAAAATCATATTCGAAGGAAGTATATGTCTCTTGACATTTACTACACCTTTGAATCTCTTTATTAAGTACGTTCTTCTTTTGTTCTTTCCAAGGTTGTTTAGACCTTTCACTAGACTACTCAAATCTAATTTTACAGTCCACAGTCTTAGGTTCTATTTCAATCCTTTTAGGAATAGGAACTTGGACTTTGGCTAGACACCCCCACACTTTGAAATATTTCAAGTTGGATTTCCTTCCTTTCCATTTCTCATATGGAATAGATTGTGTCCTGAACAAACAAAATTGCTTTCTTTATGAAAAGACAATTTTTTTGTTCTCTTTTGCAGTAAGGATAGTTCCTCTACACAAGTTTTGTGGTAAACCCGAACTTCTTCAAATACATCCATCATTTCTTTCAACGTTCAATTTTTTCTTTAGATTGATGTGAATAGGGCAGTAGCTTGATGGATAAATCCACTTTCCAAACATATTTCTGCATAAGGAGATTCATACTCTCCATTCTTATCACTTCTTATCTACATTTCTATTGCTTCATCCTTACCATTAAGAAAAAAGACAGTTTTTTTTAATGCAATTGTCAATTAAAGTAACGAAATACTTTTCCCACTACAAGATGGTATTGACTTCATATCACAAATGTCAGTGTAAATCAATTTTAAGGGATTAAAATTCCTTTCAACAGATTTATAAGAATGCTCAGCATACTTAGATACAAAACTTCTAAGTTGATTAGTTTTTCTCACAAGATTTTGTAATTGACATGCCCCAAGTGTTCATGTCACAAACATTGACTCAAGCAAGTAAGAACAAATAAAAACATTTAGTTCGAAAAGCTCTTTGCGAGGTAGCTTTTTCCTCACTAATAACATTGTTTAGAGTCATCACCTTGTCAAATGTCCTTTTCAGAAGGACCTTTCCATAACTTTCAATTTGATTGTTATAAAATTACCCATGAATAAAGTTTCATCGGGTTAAATAAAGACAATATAGTCCAAATGCTACTTTTACAAAAACATAACAAATGACTATTCACCAATATTCATGTCTATGCAAATACTTTTATTATAATAGACATATCTTTTCATGAAAAATCACAACATTTTAAGTGACACTTTTTTCATAAAAGAACACGATTATTTTGAATAAGTATATATATAATTTGGATGTTTCATACTAGTCACACTATATACTAGTAATAGAGAAACTCAACAACCACAATACCAAATATACTCCAAGAATTTTGTGGGTCTAACATAATACAAAAGTATCCTTGAATTTCATAAATTTTGCTTCAAAGTTAAATTAGACACCAAGTCTAATCATAAGCAAAGAACCCCCAAATTTTAAATGTGATCTCAAAAATATTTTTTAAGTATTTTAAAATAAATTTTTTCACATATTTTTCCAGACTCTCAAAATGTCATTGGTAGTATGAAACCTCTTTTGAAAATACTATTCTACGAAAGAATTATAGAGTTTCAATTCTCTTTGACAATCTTTACATAATGTCAAAGTTCATTCCATAGAGGCACAAACACACCAACTCTAAGTCGTTGGTCTTTCTCGTCTATCACAAATAGACATACCACTTAGTATTTAGAATACTAACAATAAAGACAAAATTTTGTACATTTTTTTCTATTTAACAATGAAGTTTATAGAACATAAAAAGTACAACACTGACTTATCATGTGAAATTTTCATATTCTTCAAAATAATTGCAAAGTCCAATTTATTCAGAGTAGAAAACTACAAAAGTTTTTTAACCTACAACAATCAGACACAATCAAATTGACAGGGAGTACAAAACTACAATTTTTTTTTTAAATTCCAAATAGAATAAAACATATTCTTAGATTATCACATAGATTTTTTTTATTTTTTTTTCATTTCAAATAGTCTTCCAACTATAACATTTTGACATACTATTTTATCAAACAAAAATATTCATGTCTCACTCTGCAAACTAGTGAATTTTAAAGGCAACACTATTTGCCAAGAAATATTCATTCGAAAACCATAGATTTGCAGAACTTTTTCCAAAGGTATACATGATAAATATCAAAATTGTTAACCTTTAGAAACTGTTTTCCTCCTTGAATGAATAATAAGAAGGTTACATCTTTAATTGGAATACCAAAAAAAACTTTTTCTTCTACATTCTCACTTTGACCTTTCTAAACGAGCAATGAATTATGGGGAAGTAATGCGTTTATCTTCTACTTTCATTATCAGATTCTCTCAATCAGTAGAATACAAAAAATACTAACAGTATAATAATTTTCTTAAGATTGTTGTTCATGTTGTATTCCTAAAATACTTAGAACAAAACTTTGAAGAACTTGGTAATACTACAAAGTTTAAGAACATTTTCACAATGAAAAAATTAAAAATAGTAGAGAAACTATAATCAGAAACACATTAGTAAAAATATATGAAATATTTTTCTTAAAGAAGAATTGTTGTCAATCTGTGTTTAAAGAATCTTACTGATTCCAACAAACTTTGCAGAAACACGAAGTAAACAAAGTTTAATGAACCAGTGAAGAATAGAAGAACATAAATTAATTCACAAATCTAAAATTTGTAACACATAGCAGAATTAGGAAAAACAGAAAGAAGATCAAGCCCACTGAATGCACAGCCTTAAGGAAATTATTCCCCTCTAGTATCTGAGGTTTGATTTGAAATATGTCCTCTCATGATAGAATGATCTCAATCACCAGTGTATTGATATCCAAAACGCTGGTGTCAGCGAGCCACTCAACGGCAGTAAAGTACAGTTAGAATACTAGATTTAGCAGTAGTAGAAGAAGTCCAGAAATTCTATATTTTCAAAATGAGAGGAAATCCCTTAATTTATAGAAAATAAAGGGTAGTGTGAAAAGGTTTTTATTGTGCCTTATCGGAAAGGTCACAAACCTTTGGAAAAGTCACAATCTTTCGGAAAGGTCGTCACCTTTCATAAAAGTCACAACTTTCCATAAAAGTCACAACTTCTCATAAAAGTCGCAACTTTTCATAAAAGTCACAACTTTTCATAAAAGTCGCAACCTTTCATAAAAGTCACAACTCTTCGTAAAAGTCACAACTTTTCATTTTCCATTCACACCTTTTAAAACCCAACCGTCTTTGCTCAAATCCATCGTTTTGTTACCAAAGTCACTCTTAATTTCATAATCATATATATTGTAGGTTTAGGTTCAAAATTGTAACTATTTATTTTGTCTTTTCAATTGCCGACAAATTATTACTTGTGGGATTCGACCCCAACTCTTATTGAGTGTTTTTATTGCTAACAACTGTATTATGTTTTAATTTGTTTTGAGTATAATTGGAGTGTTATCACCTTTGTGTTGTTGTTGGTTGATTAGCAGGTCTAGTACAATGAGTGACCATGATAATGTAAACGATAGTCACCAGTCAAAATGACACGGATGATTTGAATGAGATGCATGTTAATATTGTTCAAATTACAGGAGCCATCCGTTTACCTCCCACAACTGAAAGGGCAGTGTTTCGTGTAACTGTAACAATGCTCCAACTAAGAGGAATGTTTGAGAGGTTTAGCTCATGAGGATCACCATGAACTCATTTAAAATATGGTGGAGGTGTATAGACCGTTCGTGTTTAAGAACATTTACCAAGAGTCCACGAGATTGAGGTTATTCACTTCGGGTGAAGCTACAAAATAATTGGCGAAATCACCAAATGACTCTATCGCTTCTTGATTCTCATAACAAATAAAATTATACCTATAAAACATAATTAGGAAAATTGTAGTCATATAAGGGCTAATTAAAGGTTTTTCTCTTTGCCATATATGAAAATTTTCCTACTACTTAACTCTATCTAAATAAAATTGAAATAAATAAATAAACACACACTAATGAGTATTGATGTTAACCATTTAGGTATTGATTTTTAGTGTTTAATATAAACATCTAATACTTTTATCAATTTTTAAAAATCGATTATTCATTCCGTATTTAATGGGTTATGGCATCATCATCAGCTTGTATAAAGTAATAAGTAGTGCCTACGTACTTAGGCTGATTGTGTGTCAATCTATGTGTTATGGCAGGTGGATGTGGGCATGTGTGGCACTAACACACTTCACCAGCTGACGCAGACCCACTGAGACTCCACAATGCATATAAAAAGATATTTGTATAAAATTAGTATAGAGAATTTAGTAAAAGAAAATGATCTGATTGGTTTAATGAATTTCGGTGGGTGCTTGAAGGCTTTTTTGATGTTCGATCTTATTTTTGATATTTTTTTATATATATTTTTAACATTCTGCTGTTTTTAGTTATTTATAATCCTTAAAATTTTAGATCGATCACTGTATACCATATTTTAAAGTTCAATTTAATGTACACGCAACAAAGCTTCGCTCTTTTGTTACTGTTTTTCACAATGTCCATATACGTCTTGTGTCATGGAATCATGGCTGTTAGCTGCCAAATGTTACTTTTGCTTTCATCTCTCGGAAATATTAGTTTTAGGAACAATATCCAAAGATTCTGTAAATTAGGCATCATTTATTACTTATTTAAATAAATTAGTCTTAATTATCTTTTGAACATGACGACTATTTGAAAGGACGGATTGACACGTAAATACAATTTTAATTTAATATTGTAAAACTAAACTAAAAGAATGACAAACATATATATATATATATAGGGAAGTAGATAAAGAGATGTAAAACTTGTGTTACATTATTGTAAGGAGGTCAAAAAATACTTGTTATGACAAAAAACACATTTTCTGAAAATTAGGATAGTTGACTAACAAGTAAAACTACTTTTAATTGAAAGCAAAAACATTTTTATGTGGTTTGGAAGAAGCTAAGCCATAAATTTTCTGTTCTTAAAAAAAAGCAGAAGTTTGATGCATAAAATTATTTTTTTAATGACCAAACTATTCTATCTATGTAAACATACGAGTTTCACGATACGTGCATTGCATGTGTGTATCATATATAGTGTATGATGTTGTAAAATAGAATTAATATTACTAAATTAAAGATTTTCAGTAAATAATTATAATTTAAAAGATATAGGACACGTGCTTTTAGATGATTAATACAAATTTTCATAGAATTACTTGTATTTTGAGATCAAAATGACAAACTATTATTTAAACATTTCAAAATACATTCAAAGTTTAAATATGGGGAGAAAGTGAAATTTCTTTAGTGCTATTATTATTTAAATCGCTCAATTTTGTAAACAAATGTAACCAACAATTTTTAAAAAAAAAATATCAATACAAAAAAGGTCACCAATCGCCTTTCTCTAGAGGTTATGAACATAAATGATGGACACTATTTAAGTATAGTTTTTCTCTTAAATATTCGTAATTTAGTATGTGCATGACACACAAGAAAAATAGTCTCTAAGGAAGGGAAATCTGGTCCCTGAAAGTCGAAATCTGGTCCCAAATGAGCATTTGAGACCTGAAAAACCTGGTCGCCACCGGTCCTAAATGCTTCCTTCGCTATTGCGCAATAACGACGGGATAAAAAAAGCAGTCGTAATAGCTTATTGGGACGGGCATCCAATCTGATCGCGAAAATATTTTTAGGGACGTTATTTCTGGTCTCAAATATATCAAATATATTTTGTGAAATTTGTTTTTCAGGTCGGTAAAACTCTATAGGGACCACAAAAAACTAGTCGTAATAATCTTTAGAGACGATATGAATCTGGTCCTAGTAATCTCTAACGACCATAAAAGACATGTCCTTATAATTGATTTAGCGACGAGAACTCTCTTGTCCTAAAATAGCTTTGGCGACTATCAAAAACCCCATCCTAGAATAGCATTACCTGGTCATAATTGGCTTTTAGAGACCAGCATACTTGTCCTAGATTGAGCTAATACATTTCAAAAGTATCAAATTGCTACTAAAAGTGTTGCTACGAAAAGATATATATAGAGAGAGAAGAGACAAAGACAATAAGATATATGTAAAGAAAACAATTAATTACGATAATCTATTGACATCCATGATATATGTTTCAATGTTTGCTTAACAAAAAAACATAGCTAGCATCCGAGTTAGACAATGACATCAAGTTTTGCATTAAATGTGTAGTAATCTAAAAGTGAGCTCATTCATCTTCTTCTAACTTGTATCTTCACACAGAAGAATGAACAAAAGCTAGGCAAAAAATTAGATGTTCCGATCTTCATCGAGTGTTATCCAGAAAAATCAGCAAAAGCTGCAAAAAAAATAAGTAAAAATCCGTTAGAAAAACTTTGAGATGCATTGACCGAGAATCTAATATCTATTTTGAAGATTTACAACTATACATATATATACCATCCTTCAGATAATGAAAAAAAATAGACTCAAGCCTTAGAGACGAGCAGGATAAACAACTGCAATGAAAAAAAAACAGGGCAGAAATCTCGTGTGAAATAAACATAATCTCAAAACTTATAACATGGCTAATACAGAAAGTAATTTTGCGTTGTCCAGAAACAGATCTTGTGTATATCCACCCCCATTCGAATTCTGCCCAATCCCCTAAACAATACAGACAATAATGCAGACAGAGATGTTGATTTTACTTTTTTGCAGATGATCAGACCTTGTGTGTTAAATCTTGAATGCAGAGTTCGATTGAATCGCCTTTGTATAAATCACAAGAGAACCTATGGGATAGAATAGTAATCCGGTGAGTTAACTATCCCGTTTGACATACAATTAGAAGAATTAATAAAACATTTAGCTAGAAATGAAGGAGGCATCACTGCTGGAACATGAACTGGGAAGTCTTCAATCTCATCAGTTCATGGATTTTTCTCCAGATCCTTAGGATAAACAGTTTTTAGGACATGCCAAGCAACATCGTTACATTTTGAACTTGAGCCAAAACCTATGCCACACTCTCACCTTTTTTTAATCCTCCCCTTGGCCTCAGAGTAGGCCAATTCATAGCACTAATGAATGTCTTAGTCTGATGGAAAACATCTACAGCCCCTGCCGTAGAGACCAATGAAGAAGAATCTAGTCTTGAAAAAGAGCATTTAACCAAGAGCTAACAGAGGATGAGGACATCATAGAGGGACTATTGAGGCAGGACTATCATCTCAGGAATTAAAAGCCTTCTTATAATAAAATAAAGTCGGGTATATTCTTACTTACTTGGTGAGAAGAAAAACTGTTGTCATTCAGTTGAAACGTGTGATACTGTATGTGGTACATCTGATTGTTGAGCATGAAAAAATTGTTGAGCATCAAAAAATTGTTTCATCTTATCTTCTAAGGTAGACAAGCGATCATTCAAGGATTTGTTTTCCTCATTCAAGAATTTGTTATCATCTCGATTTGAACATAGCGCAGACAAAAGTTCATCCTTTGAAGAAGTTCCACCTTTCAAATCTTTCGCCTTCACTCCACCCCCAAATCCAAATACATGGCTACGAGTTTGTGGTCCACAACATTTTTCAACAATCTCTATACTAGATAGAGATGGATCCTTTTGAACTATTTCTTCAAGTTGAGCCTACAAAATATATAAAAGGACATTTTCTATCAAAACACATAACAATTTCAAGATATTAACTTATTGAATTTACAAAACGTACATGTTTTTCTATTGCTTCAGGTTCAACAAGTTATCTTTCTTACGAGTCTCAAAGAAAATAGTCGCCAAATCTGGTGGATTGCCATCTTTCCCACCCTTTACATCAAAATCAAACACGTCAAATAACACAAACCTCGTAAATACTTCATCAAGGAAAATAGTTTTTAACAATACCTTTTGATAAATAATCTCTCGAATAGGTTTGATACCAATATGATGAAGCATCTTCAACTTAGATCTGTTTGTTGCATTCCTGATGCTTCTTGCGTGCATTTGTGAAACAATAAGCTTATTATAATAATTATAACAATATTATTGATACATAAGGCATCTTATGCCTGAACAAGCTTCAAGTTTGTTTTCTAGTAATAAACTTAAGCAACATACATACCTGAAAACTTTCAGAAGTAAAATGTTCCTTTACTAACCATTCCCATTCTTTTTTGTCTACTCCCCTTGGGATATTTTTGAGAGACTGTTGAATGAGCTTATCCTTGACATATTTTGCATGTAAATATCCTCTCGATTTGTTCCATAACTCATTCATCCATCCCAAGATATGATCACGATGATCATTCATGTCAATAGCCTCAAATTTGTGCTACAAAAATCGAGATATGAGTTGAGTTATTACCAAGAGAGAAGAATCAAGAAAGGAAAAAAAATGAAAAAGATATGTTCTTCTAGTACAATAAGCAGCAGTTCCGAAGAAAATAAGATAAAAAGACTAGGAAACTTCATTAGATGTAGTTCTTTTACTATCCTTATTCATTTATGATGTTAATTGTGTAAAGATTTAGGATAACTTTTCTTGCTTTTTAGAACACTTCTAATTTAACTGTTAAGAAATAAACAGAGCATAACAGATAAAGCAATACAAAGTAGAAAAAGAAATTGCAAAACTAAAATAAAAACTCGAGAAGATTATATTGCACAATAGAAAAAATACAATACTGGGGAAATTGCAGAACAGATTTGTCGGACAGATATTATAGGCAGATCCTTGTCAACTTTTGTTAATTAAAGATTTAAATGGAGTTAAAATTTGTTACCTCAACCGCTGCCCACATGTGACATAACTTTTCCGGCTTAATATCACTCCACGAGGTTACTCCCAACGGACAGATATTGCGATCACGAACAATTTTTCCTAAATGCCTCGAAAATAATTTGCTATTTGTTCCAACAGTTCGATTATTGTAAAATGTTACTTTCAACTTTTCTCCATTTTCAAGTGAAGCAACTTCTTTGCACATGTTGCTCCCTCGAACTCTTCTTACCTTTGTAGGATTAGATGAACCTACATTGCATAATTTAGTAAGAACTATAGCAATCAAATTGAGCTTTATAAATTAATAAGATATGAATTGAAAATATATTACCTTTTTCAGTTGTTTGAGAGTGTTCCATAACCTGATCAATAGTTTGCATATCGTCTTTCTCAAGAATCATTTTATCTATTGTTTGGATTTCTTGAGTAGACAACATGGTTGAATTCGCTCTTGTTCTTTTAGAATGAGTTTTTGTATGTTGATTAGCATAAAGAGCACTCTTGTTAATACATCTCACCTCAGATTCAGAAGTCATGTTGTTGTTATGGTTCATTCTGATTCCTTGACTAGTAAAAAAAGTAGAGCTTTTAGGTCCTTGTCCTCGCCCTTCCCTATAGAACCTTGATAAATCAAATCATGTTACCAATACTTTAGCATAATGTTTCAGAGATGAAGAAGCTGAAAAAATCTACATGTACTTGCAGCGAGTATTAGATTTTTGAATACGAAAAAATATAGTAATACAAAGAAGAGAAAAAATGGATTCAGCCATGAAATAGGAAAGTAAGAAACTGAAAATAGTTCAAAGTTATTACGGACGAAGTAGAATTTTATTTAAAAACATAAAAGATTTCAAAAACTCTTACTTATTTAGACTTCATGGGTGTATTACTTACCTAGATTAGTCGATGCATAAGCCGAGGGGTTAGTTTGCTTGTTCTCTTTCTCAAGATCGATGGAGTTCTTAGGTATCGTTGGCATTCCTTGACTAGTAAACATATCAGAGTTTGTAATTCCTTGTCCTCGGCCCTTCCCTACACAACATGAAGAAAACAAATCATATTATCAATACTTTATTCCTTTTGAGAGCGAGAAGCTGTAAGAAATATGAAAACAAGTTTCAGCATATCAAGTATGTTTCACTCTCTTCTTTAACTAGATGAAGTTTAAGAGGGATATGGTGGTTGCTCTTTGGGGAGCTACGATGTTCTACATCTATAAAGTAAGAAACTAAAAATATCTCAAAGGTATTACAGACAAACTTGAACATTAATTTGAAGACATACCAGATTTTCACAAATATTACTTGTCTAGAGTTCTTGGGTGTATTTCTTACCTAGATTAGTCGATGCATGAGCTGAGGGGTTAGTTTGTTTTTTCTCTTTCTCAAGATCAATGGAGTTCTTAGGTATCGTTGTCATTCCTTGACTAGTAAAAGAAGTAGAGTTTGTAAGTCCTTGTCCTCGTTCCTTCCCTACACAACATGGAGAAAACAAATCATATTATCAATACTTTATAAGATTTATTTTTAGAAACATAACTCTTAGTTGGCAAATTTCTTACTTGTTTCAATTTCTTGGATGTACTGATTAACCAGATCACTAGATTGAGAAACATAACTATTAGTTGACAAATTTCTTTTCTCATCCAGAGATTTAAGCCCTCGTCCTCGTCCCTTTCCAATAGCACCAGGCGCGACAAATGTATATCTGATAGTACTCTTCATAGACGAGTCAGCCTCATTTTCAGTCTTCAACGGTTTCATCTTGAATCTGCAAAAAGAGCCAAAATTAAAAAAAATAAAATTACGACAATGTAGGAATAAAAGAAATCACGTCATCATAAAGTGTAACAGTGAATATATTACTTCATAAAAATATACTTCACCATTAGTTCTTTTACGTTTCTTTTGTGAAGGACTTCCTAACTCTACAATATCATCATCCATTTGTTCCACAATATCATAGGAATCACGAGGTTGAGTCTTCCTCACTATTTGCCAACCTTTTGGAATTATCATTAGCATAAAAAACTTGAGATGCTTGGTCCGCTAAAACAAATGGCTCATTTGTTTTCAAGAATCTATCCGGATTAACACTCACAAAATCATACTCATCTTTCTTAACCCCTTTTATTTCATCATACACATCAAACCAATTACAACGAAATAAAGTCACTCTTCTATCCATGACAAATTGCAACTCAATCACATCTGTTAAAACTCCATAGTAATCAAGGTTCTCACAATCTTTATCATTCTCACCCAATACAACAACAACACAATTTTGAGTCCTTAACCTTTTATCATAATCTTCTACATGAAATCTATATCCATTAACAACATAACCATTAGAATGCGTCGAATATCGGGTAGGACCGCGTGAAAGCGAGAAAAGATCTTCCATGATACGACTACAATCTGCTTTATGCAATTGTGAAACCTATCATCACAATTAGGATGTTACATTAGAGTGACTATTACAATATTAAAGTATCAAATTTTATTTTTATTTATTACTCACCCTATCTTTAAACCATTCAATAAATTGTCGATTCCATTCGACATCAGACAAGTGGCGAGCATTGTCAGGAGTTTGTGCAAACTCCCTAAAAATTGAAGTTAACCATAAATTTCCAAAAATAAATAATCATATGGAAATAATAATGAGAAGATATGAAATAACTCTCCATACTCGAGATATGGTAAGACTTCATCGCGATTCTTCAATATGTATATGTGTGCTTGTTCTAATTCATCTGCTTCAAGCTCAAATGGAGTTTTAGCTCCCAATGTTTTTCCGGGATGACAAAATAGTGATAAACCTCCATTAGATTGCTTTAAACCCCATCATAATTTCGTTCAGGCCGATTAAATTTTGTATCAATTCTATGCAGATACCTTGAACATAAGGTCATACATTCATGTGCAATGTATCCCTCAGCAATACAACCTTCAGGACAAGCCCTATTACCAATGAAAGATTTTAGAAAATATAACCATCGTTCAACAGGATACATCCATCGGTAATGAATCGGTCCAGCAATCTTAGCTTCAGTAGCTAAATGAACAGGTAAGTGAACCATGACATCAAAAAATGAAGGAGGGAAGATCTTTTCTAACTTGCAAAGTGTAATGGGAATTTGAGCTTCAATATGCTCCAAGTTATAAATTCTTAACTCTTTTGATCCAAGAAAATGAAAAAATAAAGATAGCTCAATAAGAGGTTCACAAACTTCTTTGGACAACATACCACGAAGTGCAAGAGGGAGTAGATGTTGTAACAGAACATGACAATCATGACTTTTCAACCCTATCTTGTGATCTTTCAGCTTCACACATTGAGAAATATTAGATGAAAATCCATCAGGAACCTTTAGATTCTTTAGGAAAAGGCATAACTTGTGCTTATCTTCGGGAGACAATGTCTAGCATGCATTTGGAACTTCAATTTTCTCCCCCTTTTTGATAGGGTGCAATTCTGGCCTAATGTTCATTTCTTGCAAATCCAATCGAGTATTAATTGTGTCCTTGTTCTTTCCTTTTACATTCATGATTGTCCCCATAATATTATCACATATATTTTTTTCAATATGCATAACATCCAAATTATGTCGCAACAACAGACTCTTCCAATATGGAAGTTCAAAGAAGATACTTTTTTTATTCCAATTATCCTTTCGATTTTCATGTGATATCTTCTTCCTTTTCTTTGGATCCTTTGATAATTGTAGCCCTTCAAGATCTTGCACTTGATTAAGTATCTCAATACCTGAACGCATTTGTGGTGGGGGGTCTTCTTTCCTCTGTACCATCAAATGACTTTTTCTCATTCCTCCATTTGTGATTATGAGGAAGGTAACGCCGATGAACCATATAACACTCCTTCTTACCATTAGTCAATCGAGTTGATGAAATGTCTTTATTGCAACATGGACATTCCAATTTTCCTTTTGTACTCCATCCAGATAGATTTCCATATGCTGGAAAGTCATTGATGGTCCACAACAAAGAAGCATGTAACTTAAAATTCTTTCTAGCTGACGGCATCATAGGTCTCAATACCAACTTCCCACAATTCCTTCAATTCCTCTATTAAAGGCTGAAGATATGTATCAATTGCATCTCCGGGGCCGTTTGGACCAGGAATAAGCATTGAAAAAATAAAATTTTCTTATTTCATGCACAACCAAGGTGGTAAATTATAAGGAATAAGTACCACTGGCCAAATGCTATGTGAGGTTTTTGAATTTCGGAATGGCTGAAATCCATCACTAGTAAGTCCAAGTCGAACATACGAGGCTCAAACGTAAATGAAGGATGAAGTTCATCAAATGACTTCCATGCCATTGAATCAGCTGGGTGTCTCATTATTCCATCATCAACTCTTTTATCTTTATGCCATGTCATAAGAGTAGATGTCTTTGTAGACATAAACAACCTCTGAAGTCTAGGCTTTAAAGGAAAATAGCGTAAGCTCTTTGATGCTATCTTTTTTCCTTTTTTATGCCTTGTTTCCCCGCTATGTGTAGCTATCTTCCATCTAGACGCCCCACAAACTTTGCAAGAATTGTGTTGGCTATCTTCCTTCCAATATAACATGCAATCATTAGTACAAGCATCAATTTTGTTGTAACAAAGGTCGAGTTCTTTAATTATCTTCTTTGCCTCATAATATGAGTCTGGCAAATGGGCTCCATCCGGCAACAACTCTTCTTTCAACATTTTCAATAACATTGTAAATGACGCATTACTCCAACGACCCATACTTTTGATGTGAAGCAATTTAATCAAAGAGGATAACTTTGAAGCTTTGGAATTTTTATACAGAGGTTGCTCGAAATCCTTCAATAAGCTGTAAAATCTTTTTGCTTCAACATTTGGTTCCTCCTCAAGCAAATCATCACCATCAGTGTGTGTAGTTCCTCCATCAGGATTAGGATATAAATCCCTCAACAATTCTTCTACTTCATCCTCACTATCACATTCATCTACTTCATCACCATCTTCAGATTCAAATTCAAATCCAGATTCTGACAATGGCTCGCCCAAACGTTCGCCATGGTGATACCAAAAAGTATAATTATTAATTATTCCATACACTTTCAAATGTGTCTCAACTGTTTCACGAGTTCCTAAAGTTGTATTGTAACATTTAACATAGGGGCATCGTATTTCATATTCTTCTCCTATTTTTTGAAAAGCATAATCCAAAAACTTTTGCACGCCTACTAAATATCTTTCATCGAGCCGATGATCAACTAGTTGCATCCATTCCTTACTAGGAGCCATAACCTTGAAAAGTACATAAAAGTTACATTAAAAGATAAAGGATAAAAAAACTATTAAGATCCATACAACCATTTATAATTAGAGGCACAAAATAGAAATGTATGTTATGATTGATACACGATAATTAAAACATATACTATTTTGTATAAAGGTATTATTCATGGTGTTCAATTTAACTCATCATATTGGATGAGCACGATCCAGATGGAAAAGGAAGGAGATTAAAGCCATCACAGGATTTAACAGGAATCCTTGGCATAAAATATTGTCTGAGTTACATATTGACAACAATTGTATGTGTGATCAGAACAGTTAGAACAGAATCAGAACACAAGCATGTGATTCTACTTCAGACTTGAGCCAACAGTAGAACTAATCTTATACTATATCCATTTTCTTAAAAATATAAAGCTTCATATTCAATCTCACAGTCATTACACCCTAACACTGCATACAACTTTTACAGAATAGGAACCTCAAAATAAGCAGGTCTAACAGAGAAAAGATGGGACAGATCATTTACTATCTCATGTTTAAGATAATTTGGAGGAAACAAAGTAGGGATGGCCACTGAGACATAAGTAAATTTTATGTTTTAGGAAATAGTTTTGACAGACTCGAAACTCTATTTTGAAGACCAACAAAGTTTTGCTTCTTTTTTCTTCTAATTTTGAAGCATACAGAAGCATCCCTTTTGCATAGATGTCAAACAGGTTCCTTGTATAGCTGTATACTGGGTTTCTTCAATAAAATACTATCTGACTTTCATAATGACATCAATGGTATGTGTGGTCGGAACAATCTGAACTGAATTAGAACACAAGCATGTGATTCTGCTTGAGTGATGATACAACTCATCTCTTACTACATTGTCATCTTGTTAAAAACTATAAAGCTTCTTTCTCAACCCCCCGTTATTCCCCAAATACTGCACATAATTTTAAATGTAGAGGAAGCTCCAAACAAGCAGGTTTAACAGAGAAAATTGATGTTACAGCAAAAGTATTGATAGACCAGAAACTTCCCAACAACATTTTACTTCTTTTGTTTTGATTATTTTGAAGCACACAGCAACTTCCCATTTGCATAGATGACTAAAAGAAATTTTCTTTGTATACAGTTAGTATATGGTGAGAATGGGATATGTGCTTCAGGGGGAAAATGTGAGAATGGGATATGTGCTTCAGGGGGAAAACATGAAAATATTTGGTTGTTGTTTTGTGTTCTGTGTTATGGCTGGTTTCTGGTCCTTGTGAGTTTCTTTGATTCACTGCAGGTATATGGACAAATGATTCAGGGGGAACAATAAACTTTGCAATATTTTGTGATGTTGTCTTGAAGTCTGGAGTATATTTTCTCATCATCAAAAAGGGGGGAATATGTTATTTAAAGTTTTGATGATTTGACAAAACCACAGGGACCTTGTGAAAGTACCTGGTTCTCAGCTCAAACTGCTTGTTGACTGCCAGCTGGAGAAAGTTCAAATAGTTGGTGCACAGGTTACAACAGTCAGAAGCGTCAGAAATCTTAACCAATGGCATGGGTTTAAGGATAGTGACCTTTCTATACAAAAGACAACATCTTCATACCTTTGACCTAGTTTTTGCAACTTGAAAAAGCACATTCAAGAACTCTTGCAAAGGCTAAGCAAATCAAGAAGAAGAAAGATTTCAAACAACTCAAGCTCAAGCGACTATAGTGTGTAGTGTTTAGAAATACTTTCTTCCGATCTTACATTTTGAACTGATCCTAAAACTATTAAAGATTTAGTGTGGTTTGATCTGGAAATTCTAAGTTAGTTAGTTAAACTAATTTAGTGGGCAACCTGTGCGTTGCTTAGAAATTCTAAATCAGTAGTAGGTTGATGGTTTAGTGGGAAGTGTGTAAGATTGCTTAGAAAATCCTAAGTTATCTAGTGGTGATAGCTTAGTGGGTAGAGGAATCTCTACTTAGGCTCATCAAGCAATAGTGTTATTGCTTGATAGTGAGATTAAAAACTTTTTCTCACATTTTGTGTAACCGGTTTCCTTTTGCTTGTGAAGATTAGTTAAACTATTTTGAAAATCCTGTGAGACAGGTCGTGGTTTTACTCCCTTGAGCAAGGAGGTTTCCACGTAAAACTCCTTGTGTCATTAAACTGCATTTTCTTACAGAAACTTCATTTTTGTGTGACAAGGGACCTGGTCCATTGACTTGTTGTGGACGCACAGATTCTAACAAGTGGTATCAGAGCAGGTACTCTCTATCTGATTAATATCAAGAGAGATATTCCTGTTCTAGAATGGCTGCTCCACTCAATCTGGAAGAGGGTCAGTCTTCGACTCGACCTCCTCGTTTCAATGGTCACTTCTATAGCTGGTGGAAAGTTAGAATGCATGATTTCCTTATGGCTGAAGATAGTGAACTATGGGATATTATCTTAGACGGACCATTTGTTCCAATGATTGAACAAAAAGATGGTGAAATCACTAGATTTGTTCCAAAGCCTAGACGCAAATACGATGAAGCTGACAGAAAGAAGATTGAAAAAGGCTACAAAGCAAAGAAGCTGCTTGTCTGTGGTATAGGTCCTGATGAGTTCAATCGTGTCTCAGCTTGTGAATCAGCAAAGGAGATTTGGGATTGCTTAAAAACATCTCATGAAGGAACTTAACAAGTAAAAGAGTCAAAGATCGATATGCTTACCTCTCAGTATGAAAATTTCAAAATGAGAGAAGGTGAAACCATTCATGAGATGTTCACAAAGCTGTCATCAATCACAAATGAGTTGAGAAGTCTTGGAGAACCCATCAGTAGAGCAAGCAAGTCAGGAAAGTTCTTCGAATCCTTCCCAAGTCCTAGGAAAGCAAGGTGGATGCAATCACTGAAGCAAAAGATATAAAAGTGTTGACAATGGATGCTCTTATTGGAAATCTCAAAACTCATGAGATGAACCGAAGTTATGATCAGTCAAAGAAGGAAGCCAAGAAGAATAAGTCCTTAATGCTGAAACATAGATCTGAAGAAGGTTCCAGTGAAGATGATGATATGACTTACCTTATCAAAAGGTTTCAGAAGATTGTGAGAAAAAACAAGGGATTCAGAAAGGGAGCAAATGTTCCTCGAACTGCAACTCCAAATGATACTTGTCACATATGTGGAAAGGCTGGACATTATATAAGAGATTGTCCATCACTCAAAGCTGAAAACAGAATATCAAAGACCAAGAGGCGAGAAAGAAAAACGCAGGGACCTGGTACTTGATAAAAGTGATCGAAAAGTTGCAGCTGATTATGTGGTCAAGAAAGCTCTTGCTGCATTGGGAGATTCTTCGAGTGATTTAGAAGACTTTGATGAACCTAATGATGCATCAATGGTGGTGGTTCATGATGAGAATAATATATTCAATGAAATATTTGCCTTCATGGCTCAGTAAGATGATGAAGATGCTGAGGATAAGGTAACTCTTCTTGATTTTAAGCAAAATTTGAATACATATGCTCTTAAAAGTGTGAGAAAATTAGCAAATGTGATGATTGATTCTGTGATTGAGTTAACTTCTGAAAGAGATTCCATGAATGCTGAGTTTGAAATTCTAAATGAAAACAAAGATAAAATTGGTGAGAAAATGGCTCTAATTGAAGGCAAAATGATTGTTCTAGAATCTGAAAAACTAGAACTCAAAAACCAATTGTATCTGATGACTGAGAAGTCTGAAAAACTTAAAGGAAAGTCTACTAGTTTACATGTTGAGCTGGAAGAAAAACTGAAAAACACTGAGACTAACCTTGTTTTAGCCTTGGAAAAGAACAAAAGCTTAGAGAGAGATATTGCCATACTTAAGGATGACCTTGCAAATTTCCATAAATGGACAAAATCTTCTAAACTCCTTTCAAATGTGACAAATCAAAGCAACTACAACAAAAGGGGTTTAGGAAGCTTGAATATTACTCCTCCTTCAATCCTCACAGCAAATATGTATTTGTGTTAGATAATTTGCTGTGTCTTCAGTGTGGTAGAAATGGGCATTTAAAAAAGGAATGTACATCCTGGAGAGAGTCACATGAAAGATTCTCAAATTATACAGAAAATAAAAGGATTTCAAAAGGGGGACCTGGTCCTGTCCAAAAGCCCTTGATAAAAAAAGAATCTAAAATTACCTCACTGGGCAAGAAACACCTTGATTACTCCTTTATCTGCCTTCTGGGAACTCAAATTGAAATTGGTTCCCAAGTCTAATAAGTGATTCTTGTTGCAGGTGAGTGAGAGGAGGAGCAGTCAATGTTGGTACATGGATAGTGGATGCTCCAAACATATGAGTAGAGATACAAAGAACTTCCTATCGCTCAATGCACTTCAAGGTGGAGGTGTCTCTTTTGGTGATGGAAAGAAGGGGTATATTTTAGGTGTTGGTAAAGTGGGAAAAACTCTTGAAGAATCCATTGACAATGTGTACCATGTCAGTGGGCTGAAGTACATTCTTTTGAGTGTGTCTCAAATTTGTGACAAAGGGAATGAAGTAAAGTTTACATCTGAGAAGTGTACTGTAGTCAATCTGACTACAAAGAAAGTAATTCTCACAGCTCAAAGATGTAAAAACATGTATGTGGCAAACTTAGAAACATCTCATGGAGATGATCTAACATGTTTAAGTGCTCAAAATGAAAATGCTGATCTGTGGCATCGGAGACTAGGTCATGTGAGCTCATCTCTATTGAATAAGCTGATTTCTAAGGACCTGGTACTAGGTCTGCCAAAGCTGAAATTTTGTGAAAGTAAAATCTGTAAAGCATGTGTCAAAGGAAAACAGATCAGATCGTCCTTTAAGTCAAAGAAGCAAGTAACCTCATCGATAGTATTAGAGCTGTTGCACATGGATTTATGTGGACCCTTGAAAGTTCAAAGTAGAAGTGGAAAGAAATACATTCTGGTGATAGTTGATGATTACTCAAGATTCACATGGACAAGGTTTTTAAGATCAAAGGCAGAAACACCAGATGAATTGATAGTGTTTTTCAAAATGATTCAAACAAAATTGAATCAAGTGATAGCTGGAATCAGGTCTGATCATGGAACTGAGTTTGAAAACTCAAAAATTGATCAATTCTGTCTGGAAAACGGCATAAGCCACAACTTCTAAGCTCCAAGAACTCCCCAGCAGAATGGAGTAGTGGAAAGGAAAAATAAAACCTTGGTAAATATTGCAAGAACCATGATTATTGAGTCAAATCTTCCACAAAAGTTTTGGGCTGAGGCAATTAACACAGCATGCCATGTTACGAACAGATGTTTGATAAGGTCACTGCTGAATAAGACTCCCTATGAACTACTCAACAACATAAAACCTATGTTGAGCTATCTTAGGGCATTTGGATGCAAGTGTTTTGTCTTGAACAATGGGAAAGATGATCTTGGAAAGTTTGATCCCAGAAGTGATGAAGGAGTGTTTGTAGGATACTCTTCATCAAGTAAAGCATACAGAGTTTTCAACAAGAGAACTCAATGTATTGAAGAGAGTGTTCATGTAGTCTCTGATGAAGATGGAAATCTAAAAAGGATAGCATCAAATGATGAAGATGAGTTAATTGAGTTGTTTAAAGCTCAGAAAAGTGAAAGAAGTGAAGCTGAAACAAATGATCAGTTGAAGATTGACATTACTGATCAAAGTTCCTCTGAAAAGACTGATGAAGTTGATAAGCCTGAAGAGGAACCTGGTCCCATTCAGAACTCAAATCAAATTATCACTCACTCTCCAGAAAATGAGGACTCCTTTGATGAAGAAGAGAACACTAATCAGTTACACCCGATGACATCAAGACCAGGATGGAAACACAGTTCATCACATCCACTTGATAATCTCATTTCACCTCTGAACTCTGAAATTCATACTAGATCAAAAACAAGAAAACTAGTTGCATTTTCAGCTTTTATATCATCAATTGAGCCTAAGAATGTAAAAAAGGCATTGTGTGATGCAGACTTGGTTAACTCAATGCAAGAAGAACTACATCAGTTTGAGAGAAGCAAGGTATGGTACCTGGTCCCACGACCTGCTGACAGAACTGTTATAAGAACCAGGTGGGTGTTCAGAAACAAGCTTGATGAAAATGGTATGATTGCAAGAAACAAATCCAGATTAGTTGTTCAAGGATATAATCAGTAAGAAGGCATTGACTATGATGAAACCTTTGCACCTGTTGCAAGAATGGAGGCTATCAGAATTCTTATAGTCTTTGCTGCCTTCATGGGGTTCAAGCTATATAAAATGGATGTCAAAAGTGCGTTCCTAAATGGAGACTTAAAGGAAGAGGTGTTTATTAAACAACGTCCTGGTTTTGAAGATGCTGAGCTACCAAATCACGTGTTCAAATTGAATAAGGCCTTGTATGGGTCAAAACAAGCTCCCAGGGTGCTGCCGCGCATGCAGCCATTTTTATGTTAAGAGATTATGATCCAACTACTCGGTACAACGATCTATTAGATCGTCTCCTTAGGCATCGTGATGCAATCATGTGGAGCCACTTAGAAAGCTATGTCATGTTTGGTTCTACTTTGGCCGGTAGACCACCTTCTTTTGGTGTGGGGTTTTATGATACCGGATTCCATGTTTACCTCACATGGTCTATGTCGAATAAGGCGAATGTTCCCTCATGAAAAATTAAATACAAGTAAATGGACATTGACTAGGGTTACTTGAAGAGTCTACTTAGTATAGGTAGGTAGGGGTATGAGACTCTACCTAGACATTGCACAAGTTGGCTCTAAGGGAAGTCCTAGGAGATTGTTCTTTTGTAATATGATAACATGAAAGGTATGATGTTTATGATACATGATGTTACTCTTATATGATGTTGGTCATTATGATGAATATGTTATTTGGTTATTCTTCAATGAAGTGATGACTACTTATGTTACAAGTTATATGAAGTAAAG